>CM028340.1:30017500-30367500 GCA_016647705.1 Eucommia ulmoides | reverse complement strand
AATAGCTGCGTCTTGCTTATTCATCCGATCCCGTATTTCATTAAACACCACATTTATGCGTTCAAATTGTTGTTGCATAGCCTGTAACATGGTAGTCGTCACTTTCCCTCCTTCATTGTTTGATGTGTTACCCCTGGAAGATATATCTTGAAAATAGAACTATTAGAGAATAAGTGGACACACTCCCTCACGTGTTTGCACTCAAAGTATGTCACTCGCACTCTCTTGCCTTTTTCCACTCGTAGCTTCCTCTTTTAGTTCTTTATTGAACTTAACCTATCTCAATCAGAATTT
This sequence comes from Eucommia ulmoides, assembly GCA_016647705.1. Lineage (NCBI taxonomy): Eukaryota > Viridiplantae > Streptophyta > Magnoliopsida > Garryales > Eucommiaceae > Eucommia > Eucommia ulmoides. The sequence continues at coordinate 30,367,206 of CM028340.1, read as the reverse complement.
CTCGCAACAATCCAAACTATGTGATTCACTTCACTAAGAATGAAATTTAGGAAAGAAAACAAAACGAACAAGGACAACACAAAGGATAAGTTATGGAATCGATCAAGAAGAATATGCTCTCTTTTTGGCTGCAGGATTTTTGGGTTTTTTTTTTTTTTTTTAAATGATGATGACAATAACATTAAATAATATCTAACAAATTTGACGACTTTAAACAAGATCTGAACAGATTTGAACACTTAACAAGATCTGAACAGAATTAAAGCTTTAAACGAGATCTAAACAGAATTGAAGACTTAAACAAGATCTGAATAGAATTGAAGATGAAATAAAAGAAACTAATTAATGAAAAACAAGGATAGATCAAACCTAATTTTAGAACCGTGCTCTGATTACCAAATGATGCGAACCTCACCAAGAATTAGTGAGACCCGAAACCAATTTATGGTGTCTTTGCTAGGATCGATCTAAAATATGGATTTATAAATGAAAAGAAAGAAAGGAAGAACACAAAAATACAGAATGTTTGATAGAAACCTTGACCCAACGTTTATGAATGAAACGCGAACCAAAGGTATAAAATAACAAACCTCGACCCAAAGATTATAATGGAATCACGAACCAAAGTTATAGAGCTTGAACGCCACAAGAAATTCTTGATAAGTTCAAAGAAAAATTCTATGAAGAACTCAAGAGAAAACTCTCTCAATCTGATATATTATTCAAGTAATGTCTTTTTCCCATGGAATACAACTCTCTTAAATAGGCAACCAACACAAAGGAGAGCCTAGGCTAGTGGGTGGTCAAGCACACCCTACCTTAGATAAGGGGCGGTCTTTCACACCTATGGGTGTCATTTTCACACAAGAAGTCTTCAACTTTAGTACATCCTACTATAAATAGTGGGTGGCCTTTCACACCTGGGGGGAGGCTACAAGAACAAAAGTCCTAGATGCCGTTCATACTTATTACAAGATCAATAATAGAAAATAAAAATACTAATTGGCATTGATGTCTTATAAACTAAAATAAATAAGTAGAATTTCGTGGGTCTCATGTTTCGGCTCATTTAAGTTCATGACTAAGCCCATTTGCTTGCCTTTATGAGATGGATTAGGCCTTGATTGCCATTTGGGCCTAACTTGGGCATTACGACTTTAGATTCAGTCCATATATCTTGAATTAGCCCATTAAGTGTTTCTTTGATCTTCTTGGATCTTGCCCTCGTAATAGACCCAATTGAAACATGCAGCGGATCCTTTGTTGGTGCACGTTGGTTCTCATCATTGCTAGTTTTCAAAAAAAAAAAAAAAAAAAAAAGAAACAGAAACAGAAAAAAAAAAAAAAAAAAAATTGTGAAAATTCAGCAGCCCCCCCCCCCAAACAAAAATTGAGAATAATTTCTTCTTGTTCTACTCTATAAACTTTTCTTTGTGATTTTTTTGTTCCCTTTGTTTCGTTCCTAAAATCTCATTCTTAGTGAATCAAATTGTTGAGTTTGGATTGCTACAAGGAAATTTCTGATTGAGATTGGTTAAGTTCAATAAAGAACTAAAAGAAGGAACTAAAGAGTAGAAAAAGTCAAGAGAGTGTGAGCTTATAAGAGGGTAAAAGCTGAATTTGAGTGATACACGAGTGGAGTGACATAGTTTGAGTGCAAACACGTGAGGGAGTGTTTGTGAGGTTTGCTAACTTTGTTTTGCAGGTTACTAAACATGTCTCGAGAAACAAACAACGGCTCGTCCGATGAAGCACATGAAAGGATGGACATAATGGACGCAAAAGTTTTCTACAAGGCCTTGGAGCAAAAGTTTCAACAGTTGAACTTGCGGTTTGATGAAGTGCATGAGCGGCTTGACAAAGTTGAGTCTAGCGCACAAAAGGGGCAGCCACCGAGAGCTCCTAATGTGCAACGAAGAGAGAGGAATCAGTCTCGGTTCGTGTATGAAGATGATTATGGGGATGACCTAGATGAAGACGATCGGGCCTCTAATGCAAGCTTGGGCAGATTTGGGAGTGGACATGGGAATAGAGGAGATAGACATGGGGAGTGGATTGATAATAACTTGAGAAGTATCAAGGTGAAGATACCCTCATTCCACGGGAAAAACGATCTGGAAGCATACTTGCAGTGGGAGAAGAAGGTGGAGTTGATCTTTGAGTGCCACAACTACTCCGAGGAGAAAAAGGTAAAACTCGCTGTGATTGAGTTTATTGACTATGCTATAATATGGTGGGATCAACTTGTGATAAACAGGAGAAAGAACCATGAGAGGCCTATCGTGACGTAGGCGAAAATGAAGGCCATCATGAAGAGGCGGTTTGTCCCTAGCCACTACTATAGGGACTTGTATCAGAAATTACAAAGCCTTACGCAAGGCTATCGGAGCGTGGATGATTACTACAAGGAGATGGAGGTCGCTATGATCCGGGCTAATGTCGAGGAGGATAGAGAAGCTACCATGGCAAGGTTCTTGAATGGGTTGAATCGGGACATTGCCAACGTGGTGGAGTTGCAACATTACGTGGAGTTGGATGACATGGTTCACATGGCCATAAAAGTGGAACGACAGCTTAAAAGGAAAGGAACTCGATCATTTCAAAATTCAAGCTCCTCTAATTCATGGAGGCCGAATGGGAGGAAGGACGAAGGGGCTATTTCAAAATCCAAAACCGAACCCCCAAAAATGAGAGATGATGTTCCCATTGCCAACAAAAGTAAAACCGAAACTCAAACTCGTAATCGTGATATTAAATGTTTTTGTTGTTTTGATATTAAGAGGACCATGATTGCATGTGTTGATGGAGATGTGGAAACCGAAAGTGAGAGTGATGATGACCAGATGCCACAACTTGAAGATGCTTGTGATGATGTTGTGGAGTACCCGGTGGAGGGAGAGTCACTTGTGGCAAGGCGTGCTCTAAGTGCCCAAGTTGCGGAGGATGACATGGAACAGCAAAGGGAGAATATATTTCATACTAGATGCCACGTCAACAACAAGGTATGTAGTATAATCATTGATGGGGGAAGTTGCACTAATGTGGCTAACACTACTTTAGTAGAGAAACTGAATTTACATACCTTGAAACACCCTAGACCTTATAAATTGCAGTGGTTGAATGATTGTGGGGAGGTTCGGGTAAATAAACAAGTGTTAGTTTCCTTTTCAATTGGGAAGAACAAGGATGAAGTACTTTGTGATGTTGTTCCAATGCATGCGGGTCACATATTGTTGGGCAGGCCATGACAATTTGATAGGAAGGTTATTCATTATGGGTTCAAGAATAGGCACTCATTCGTCAAAGACAATAAAACCATTACTCTTGTGCCGTTGACTCCAAAACAAGTGTATGAGGATCAAATGAAATTGAAAAGAGAGAATGAGTTGAAAAAAACTTGTGAGACCGAGATTTCAAAAAAAGATGAGAAAAAAGAGAGTGGAAACATAAAAGAGAGTGAAAAGCAAAAAAGAAGTGGAAAAAATGAGAGAAAAATAGAGAAATAAGTGAGTTTTTATGCTAAGGCGAGTGATGTCAATATGGCTTTTTATACAAATCAACCTATATTTATACTCTTGTACAAAGAGGCTTGTTTTACCACTAACAAAATTGACAAATCTTTGCCTAGTGTTGTAGTTTATATGTTGCAGGAATATAAGGACACGTTTTCTAATGATGTGCATAGCAGTTTTCTACCTTATAGAGGGATTGGGAATCAAATCGATTTTGTGCCCTGCGCAATGATTCCTGACCAACCAGTAGCCTATAGGCATAATTTGGAGGAGACAAAGGAACTTCAAAGGCAAGTTAAGGAGTTGATGGCCAAAGGACATGTACGAGAAGGCAAAAGTCCGTGCGCGGTACCAGTGCTACTTGTGCTTAGGAAGGATGGGACTTGGCGAATGTTTGATAATTTCCGAACTATTAACAATACTCTGGTGAAGATTCGAGGATGAATCATTTTAAAGAGAGGGGGAATGATGAGAATCAACGAGCACCATCAGAGGATCAGTTACATGTTCCAATTAGGCCTATTACTAGGGAAAGATCCAAGAAAAATCAAAGTAGTACTTAATGGGCTAATTCAAGAGACTTGGCCCATGTCTACAATAGTTAAGCCCAAATTAGGCCCATCGGGCAGTCAAGGCCAAATCCATCTCATCAAAGCAAGCGAATGGGCTTAGACATGAACTCAAATGGGCCAAGTCATGTGAACCACGAAATTCTTATCATATTTATTTTATTATTTAAGTCTTTTAATTATTTTTAGGCTGATTTGTAAGTTTGATTGCCAAGTAAATCATTTCCTTTTCCAACTAGGAATGTAAGCCAAATTAGGAAGCTTCCTTATTCTTTATTTAGCAATTAGATTTTAGGGTTTCTTTTTTCCTCCATGAAGACCCACGAATTTCAAAGTGTATTAGGGTTTCTTTCTTATTCTCTTGGCCGCCTATTTAAGGGGCTTTGTAGACCTACGAATTTCACATTACTTTGATTAATAAAAATTGTGAGAGTTTTCTCTTTAGTTCTTCAGAGTACTTTTCTTGAACTTATCAAGAATTTCTTGTGGCGTTTAAACTTATATCTTTGATTCGTGATTCGTGATTCATTATAATCATTGGGTCAAGATCATTATACCATTGGTTCGCGTTTCGTTCATAAACGTTGGGTCAAGGTAATCTATATTTCAATTTCTATATTTTTAGCTCATTCAAAATCTGATTTAGTTTCGATCTTCGCGAAGAAACCCTAAGTTGGTTTCGGGTCTCACTAATCCTTGGTGAGGTTCGCATCATTTGGTATGATGAGAATCCAAAGTGCAGCCCAATGGTTTGTATACTCCTTTACCAATTCCTAGTGAGTCTTGGATTGATATTTCAATAGACTTTGTATTAGGATTGCCTAGGACTAAACGTGGGAGAGATTCAATTTTTGTGGTTGTGGATAGATTTTCTAAGATGGCAACACACTTTATTCCATGTCACAAAACAGATGATGCCTCGCATGTTGTTGATTTGTTCTTTAGAGAGATTGTGAGATTACATGGTATGCCTAGAATAATTGTTTCGGATAGAGATGCTAAGTTCTTGAGCTATTTTTGGAAGACTTTGTGGTGTAAGCTAGGTACTAAGCTATTGTTTTCTACTACTTGTCATCCACAAACGGATGGTCAAAGTGAAGTAGTAAATAGGACTTTGTCTACTTTATTGAGGCCAATCATTATAAAGAACATCAAAACATGAGAAGAATGTTTAACACATGTTGAGTTTGCTTATAACAGACCTGTTCATTCTACTACTAAATTTTCACCATTTGAATTTTTTTATGGATTTAATATTTTATTCCATTGGATTTATCTCCTTTACATTTGACTGAGCATGTTAATTTAGATGGCAAAAAGAAATCCGATTTTGTCAAGCAGATTCATGAGAAAGCAAGACTCAACATTGAGTGAAGAACGAAGCAGTATGCAAAACAAGCCAACAAGGGGCGTCACAAGCTGATTTTTGAACCCGGAGATTGGGTTCGGTTGCCTATGAGAAAAGAGAGATTTTCGGCTCAAAGACGTTCCAAATTGCTTCCAAGAGAAGATGGTCATTTCCAAGTCCTAGAGTGCATCAATGACAACGCTTACAAGCTAGATTTACCTAGTGAGTACAATATAAGTGCTACTTTTAATGTTATTGATTTGAGTCCTTTTGATGTTGGTGATGATTTGAGGGAAAATCATTTTCAAGAGGAGATGAATGATGCAAATCATAGCACAACTTCAAGGGACCTAGTTCAAGTCCCGAATGTTACAAATCATAACACAACTTCAAGGGATCTAGTTCAAGTCCTAAATGGGCCGATTACAAGAGCACGAGCAAGGAAGTTTAAAGATGTACTCAACGGGTTGATTCAAGAGGTGTGGACTTAAGAAAATTTGTGGAGGCCCATTGAGCATGATCCGCATGATCAACAAAGATTCATCAACATGATCCAAGTTTTAGAAGAATCTGACCAAGGCTAAGCTTAAATTCAGCAAGTTAAATTGGAATGTTTAAATTAGCATGTTTAAGAACATTCCTTTTTGGGTCTAATTGTAAGGCATACATTCCAAGATATTTACTTTCCTTTTATTTGTTTTTTTTACTTTTATGGTCATGTATGGCTGATAACAAAGCCATTTAATGCTCCCAACTTTCCTTTTCTATTTTAGGCATGTGATCAGCCAATTAAAGGGTTGATTATCTTTTTTTCTTTTAGGTAAGTAAGAGTTATTTCTTTACTAGATTTTAGTCTTAATTAGGATAGCTATTTTAGGAATTTACTTGTAATGTCCATCCTTTTAAATAGGTGTCTAATCAATGGAAATAAGGCAGATCATTATTCAGTAAATTGTGAAAGTATTTTCTCTGCGGTTCTTTGAAGAACTACTCGAACTTATCGGGATTTCTCGTGGTGTTCACCAACGACTTATCAAACGGATTTTCACCCCCGTTTGTGGTGTCTTCTTTATATCGAGGTTCTTGTTTCGCAATAAACAACGGGTTGAAGTCATATATACCAAGGTTCTTGTTTGTCGTAAACAACGGGTCGAGGTCTATCATTCAATTCTAATTGTAGAATGATCTTGGGTTACTTTTCGTTGTTGGATCTCGTTATTTTGTCAGGGTTTGCATCAAGTTTGACCAGAAAAGTCAACTGCTTCCATTTTTTTTTTACCAAAATTCCAATATTTTTTTTTGTAGAAACGACCTTCTAAGCAAAACACCCCCTAATGGCCCAACAGGCCAAGTTTGACAAAAAAAGTTAACTGTGTCTATTTTCGACCAAAAATATCACCTTTTTAGGTGGAAGTGGTCTTCAGAGCAAAATGCCCCCAAAAGGCCAAAGAAAGCCAAGTTTGACCTAGAAAATCAACAGTGTCCGTTTTAGACCAATAATACCACATTTTTGGGTGGAAACAGACTTCTAAGTAAAACAACCCCAAAAGGCCCAAAATGGCCAAGTTTGACCCTAAAAATAAACATGGCCCGTTTTCGACCAAAAAAACCACCTTTTTGGGTGGACATGACCTTCTGAGCAAAATTCTCCCAACACGCCCAAATAGCCCAAGTTTGACCTGTAAAGTGAACTATCTCCCATTTCGACCAAAAGTACCTCCTTTTGGATGGAAGTGGGCTTCTGAGCAAAATACCCCGAAAAGGCGAAAGAATGCCAAGTTTGACCTGAAAAATCAATAGTGTCTGTTTTTTACCAATAATACCACCTTTTTTGGGTGAAAATGGACTTATGAACAAACAGACCCCAAAAGGACCAAAATGGCCAACTTTGACCCTAAAAGTCAACTAGGGCCATTTTTTGCCAAAAATAACATCTTTTGGGGTGGCAACGGTCTTTTGAGCAAAACACCCCCAATAGCCCCAAATAGCCTAAGTTTGACCTGAAAAGTTAACTGTGTCCCATTTCAACCAAAAGTACCACATTTTTGGATAGAAACGGCCTTCAGAGCAAAACGCCCTCAAAAGGTCAAAAAAGACAAATTTTGAAAAGAAAAGTCAGTTGTGCCCGTTTTGGACCAAAAATACCATATTTTTTGGTGGGAACTTTCTTTTGAGCAAAACACCCCAAAAATCCTGAAAATGACAATTTTGACTAGAAAAGTCAACAGTGCCCGTTTTCACCCAAAAATACCTCATTTTTTTGGAGGAAAGGGTGTTATGGGAAAAATGCACCCAAAAGACTAAGTTTGACCTGAAGAGTAAACTATGCCTATTTTGACCAAAAATATCACCTTTTTCGGTGGAAAAGGTATTCCAAGAAAAATGCCCCCAAAGGCCCAAAAAAGGCAAAATTTGACCTGAAAAGTCAACTGTACCTATTTTTGACCAAAAATACCACCTTTTTGGGTAAAAACGGCCTTTCGTGTGAAATGCCCCTTATAGGACCAAAAAGGCCAAGTTTGATCAGAAATGTCATCTGTGTCCATTTTCGACCAAAAATACCACATTTTTTGGTGGAAACAATCTTTTGAGCAAATCGCCCACAAAAGGCCATAAAAGACCAACTTTTACCAGAAAAGTGAACCTTATCCAGTTTTGATAAAAATATCACCTTTTTTGGGGGCAAACGACTTTCCGAGCAAAATGCTTGTAAAAGGCCCAAGAAGGCCAACTTTGACCTGAAAAGTCAACCGTGCCTGTTTTCGGTCCAAAAATATTACCTTTTTGGGTGCAAATGACCTTTTGGGCAAAACGCCAACAAAAGGCAAAAGGCTAAGTTTGACCTAAAAAGTTGACTGTGCCCTTTTTCGACCAAAAAATCAAATTTTTGGGTGGAAATGACCATCTAAGAAAAAACCCAAAAAGGCTAAAAAAGGTTGAGTTTGACCTGAAAAGTCAATTGATTCCGTTTTCGGCAAAAAATACAACATTTTCGAGTGGAAATGTCCTTCCAAGCAAAATCCCCCCAAAAAAGCCAAGTTCGACCTGAAAAGTTAACAGTGTCCGTTTTCAACTAGAAATACCATATTTTTTTGGGTGGAAATGGCCTTTAGAGAAAAACTTCCCCAAACGGTCCAAAAATGCCAAGGTTGACTTGAAATGTCAATTGTTATCATTTTACCCCAAAAATATCACCTTTTTTTTTGGGTGGAAATGACCTTTAGAATAAAACGCTCCCCAAAGGCCCAAAACAGCCAAGTTTACCTGAAGAGTGATTTTCGACCAAAAATCCCACCTTTTTGGGTGGAAACGACCATTTGACCAAAACGCCTCCAAATAGCCCAAAAGGTCAAGTTTGACCAGAAAAGTCAATTGCGTCCGTTTACGACCTTCTAAGCAAAACACCTCCTAATGGCTCAAGAGGCCAAGTTTGAAAAGAAAAGTTAACCATATCCATTTTCGACCAGAAATATCACATTTTTAGGTGGAAGCGGCTTTTAGAGCAAAATGCCCCCAAAAGGCCAAAGAAAGCCAAGTTTGACCTGGAAAATTGATAGTGTCCGTTTTGGACAAAAAATACCACATTTTTTGGTAGAAACGACCTTTTGAGTCAAACGCCCCCAATAGGCCCAAATAGCATAAGTTTGACCTGAATAGGTAATTGTGTCCCATTACGACCAAAAGTACCACCTTTTTGGATGCAAGCAACCTTCTAAGCAAAATGCCCCTAAAAGGTCTGAAAAGGGCAATTTTTAGAAGAAAAGTCAGTTGCGCTGGTATTGGACAAAAAATACGACATTTTTGGGTAGGCACATTCTTTTGAGCCAAACACCCCAAAAGGCCCAAAACGGTCAAATTTGACTAGAAAAGTCAACTGTGTCCGTTTCGACCAAAAACACCTCCTTCTTGGGTAGAAACAATGTTTTGGCGAAAACACACCCAAATGGCCCAAAAAGGCCAAGTTTGACCTGAAAGGTTAATTGCACCCATTTTCGACCAAAAATATCACCTTCTTTGGTAGAAATGGTCTTCCAAGAAAAATGCCCCCAAAGGCTCAAAAAGGCCAAGGTTGACATGAATAGTCAACTGTACCCGTTTTTGACCAAAAAATCCACCTTTTTGGGTGGAAACGGCCTTTTGAGTGAAATGCTCTTTAAAGGACCAAAAAGGCCAAGTTTGATCATAAATGTCAAATGTGTCCGTTTTCGACCAAAATACCACATTTTTTTTTTTATAGAAATAGCCTTCTAAGCAAACCGCCCACAAAAGGCCATAAATGACCATGTTTTACCAGAAACGTCAACCTTCCTTGTCCGTTTTCGACCAAAAATATCACATTTTTTGGGTGGAAACAGCTTTTCGAGCAAAATGCTCCCCAAAGGCCCAAGAAAACCAATTTTGATAAGAAAAGTCAACCGTACCCATTTTTGACAAAAAAATATTACCTTTTTGGGTGTAAATGACTTTCTGAGCAAAATACCCCCCAAAAGGCAAAAGGCTAAGTTTGACCTAAAAAGTTGACTATGTCTGTTTTCAACCAAAAATACCAACTTTTGGGTGGAAATGGCCATATAAGAAAATGCCCAAAAAAGGCCGAGTTTGACCGAAAAAGTCAACTATGTCCGTTTTCGGCCAAACATACAACCCTTTTAGGTGGAAACTGCCTTCCAAGCAAAATGCCCCCCAAAAGGCCAAGTTTGACCTGAAAAGTCAACTTTGCTCTTTTTAGACCAAAAATACCACCTTTTTGAGTGGTAACGACCTTCAGAATAAAACGCTCCCAAAAGGCCTGAAAATAGCAAGTTCGACCAAAAAAGTTAATTGTGTCTGTTTTCGGACAAAAATACCTCATTTTTTTGGTGGAAATGGTCTTTTGAGAACCATGTCCCCAAAAGGCCCAAAACGCCAAATTTATCCTGAAAAGTCAACAATGTCCGTTTTCGACCAAAAATACCACCTTTTTCTGGTGGAAATGGCCTTCAGAGAAAAATGCCCCCCCAGAAAAGTCAACTGTGTCTATTTTCGACCAGAAATATTACCATTTTAGGTGGAATCGACCTTTGGAACAATGTACCTCGAAAAGGCCAAAGAAAGCCAAGTTTAACCTAGAAAATCAACAGTGTCCGTTTTTTATCAATAATACCACCTTTTTAGGTAGAAACAGACTTCCGAGAAAAATTCCCCCAAAGGGCCCAAAATCACCAAGTTTGACCTTAAAGTCAATTGGGTCCGTTTTCAATAAAAAAAACTGATGAGAATATATTAATTGCACCAAGAGATCCGTTGCATGTTCCAGTTGGCCCAATAATAAGGGTAAGGGCAAAAAGATTCAAAGAAGCACTTAATGGGCTTATTCGAGAGATTGGGCCCATCAGACAGTCAAGGCCTAGTCCATCTCATCAAGGCAAGCAAATGGGCTTAAAGCATGATCTTGAATAGGCTAAGAATGAGACCCACAAATTTTATTTTATTATTTTAAGTCTTTAATTATTTTTAGGCTGATTTGTAAGACTTGATTGCCAAGTAAATCATTTCCTTTTCCAACTAGGAATGTAAGGCAAATTAGGAAGCTTCATTATTCTTTATTTAGCAATTAGATTTTAGGGTTTCATTTTTTCTCCATGTAGACCCACGAATTTCCAAGTGTATTAGTGTTTCTTTCTTATTCTCTTCGCCGCCTATTTAAGGGTCTTTGTAGACCTACGAATTTCATACTTTTGATATTGATTAATATATTTTGGGAGAGTTTTCTCTTGAGTTCTTCGAAGAACGTTTATGAACTTATCAAGTTTTCTTGTGGCGTTCAACCTCTTCGGTTCGTGATTCTCTTGTAATCATTGGGTCAAGAATTCTCTTATACCATTGGTTCGCGTTTCATTCATAAATGCCGGGTCAAGGTAATCTATCAACTTTCTGTATTTTCTTGTGTTCTTCATTTTCAAATTTGAATTTAGATTCGATCCTTTGCAAAGAAAACCTAAATTGGTTTTGGGTCTTACTAATCCTTGGTGAGGTTCGCATCAAACACCATTTTTTTGGGTATAAAAGGCCTTCTGAGTAAAATTCCCCTCAAAATACCATTTTTGAAATGAAAAGTTAGTTGTACCTATTTTAATAAAAAATACCACCTTTTTGGGCAGGAACTTCCTTTTGAGTAAATCACCCCAAACAGCCCACAAAGGTCAAGTTTGACCAGAAAGATCAATTGATGCGAACCTCACCAAGGATTAGTGAGACCCGAAACCAACTTAGGGTTTCTTCATGAAGATCGAAACTAAATCAGATTTTGAACGAGCTAAAAATACAGAAATTGAAAGATAAATTACCTTGACCCAATGTTTATGAACGAAACGCGAACCAATGGTATAATGATCTTGACCCAATGATTATAATGAATCACGAATCAAAGATATAAGTTTAAACGCCACAAGAAACTCTTGATAAGTTCAAGAAAAGTTCTCTAAAGAACTAAAGAGAAAACTCTCACAATTTTTATTAATCAAAGTAATGTGAAATTCGTAGGTCTACAAAGCCCCTTAAATAGGTGGCCAAGAGAATAAGAAAAGAAACCCTAATACACTTTGAAATTCGTGGGTCTACATGGAGGAAAAAGGAAACCCTAAAATCTAATTGCTAAATAAAGAATAAGGAAGCTTCCTAATTTGCCTTACATTCCTAGTTGAAAAAGGAAATGATTTACTTGGAAATCAAGCTTACAAATCAGCCTAAAATAATTAAAAGACTTAAAATAATAAAATAAATATGATAGGAATTTCGTGGTCCACAAGCCTTGGTCCATTTGAGTTTATGTTTAAACACATTCAATTGCTTTGATGAGATGGATTAGGCCTTGATCGTCATTTGGGCCTAATTTGGGCTTTATTATTTTCGATTCAGCCGAAAACTCTTGAATTAGCCCATTAAGCTCTTCTTTGATCTTCTTGGATCTTGCCCTAGTAATGGGCCCAACCGGGACATGCAATGTGTCCTTTGATGTTGCTTGTTGGTTCTCATCATCCCCTCTCTCTTCAAAAGGATTCGACCTCGAATCTTCACCTACATCAAAACGGAGAAAGATCAGAGACATTAAATGTAGCACTAACGTTATACTCACCTGGAAGATCCAACTTGTACGCATTATCATTGATCCTCTGAAGGACTTGAAATGGACCATCCCCTCTAGGATGTAGCTTGGTCCGCCTATGGGCTGGAAATCTTTCTTTTCTCATATGCACCCAAACCCAATCACCAGGTTCAAAGATGACTCGTCTACGACCCTTATTTGCTTTCTTTGCATATTGCTCATTTTTCTTCTCTATGTGTTGTCGTACACTTTCATGGAGTTTCTTCACCATCTCAGCCTTCTTTTGTCCATCCAAACTAGCCCTCTCATTGACTGGTAAAGGCAACAAATCCAAAGGAGTTAGTGGATTAAAACCATAAATAATCTCAAATGGTGAAAAATCAGTAGTAGAATGAACACTCCGATTATAAGCAAATTCAATGAACGGCAAACAATCCTCCCAATTTTTCAAGTTCTTTTGAATTATAGTACGCAACAAAGTAGATAAAGTTCGATTTACTACCTTGGTTTGTCCATCCGTTTGGGGGTGACAAGTAGTTGAGAACAATAATTTAGTTCCCATCTTTCCCTATAAGACTTTCCAAAAATAGCTTAGGAACTTAACATCACGATCAGATACAATACTCTTAGGAACACCATGGAGACGTACTATCTCTCTAAAGAACAAATCAGCGACGTGGGTCGCATCATCAGTTTTATTGCAAGATATGAAATGTGCCATTTTAGAGAACCTATCAACAACCACAAAAATCGAATCCCTACCTTTCATTAACTTAGGCAAGCCTAAAACAAAGTCCATGGAAATATTCATCCAAGGCGCACTAGGTACAGGCAAGGGAGTGTATAATCCATGTGGTAAGACTCTAGATTTGGCTTTCCTACACGTAACACACCTAGCACAAACTCTCTCCACATCACGTTTCATCTTTGGCTAAAAGAAGTGTTCATGTAACACGTCTAAAGTCTTTCTCACACCAAAAGGACCCATCAAACCACCCCCATATGCTTCACGCACGAGTAACTCATGCATAGAACTATTAGGCACGCAAAGTCTATTTTCTCTAAACAAGTACCCATCTAGTCTATAGAACTCACCAAACGTTGTCTTCTCACATACACCAAACGCACTAGCAAAATCATCATCATTAGCATACAATTCTTTAACATATTCAAACCCCAGTAGCTTTGCATTTAATGTAGAGAAAATGGCGTACCTTCTGGAGAGTGCATCAGCCACAATATTTTTCTTACCTTGTTTGTATTTGATTACATAAGGGAAGGTTTCAATGAATTCCATCCACTTGGCATGCTTTCTATTTAACTTACTTTGTCCCTTCAAGTGCTTCAAGGACTCATGATCGGTGTGTATGACAAACTCTCTCGGCCACAGGTAATGTTGCCAAGTCTCCAATGCTCTCACCAACGCAAAAAGCTTCTTGTCATATGTTGGGTAATTCAATGCTGCCCCATTTAGCTTTTCGCTAAAGTATGCTATTGGCCGATTTTCCTGGATCAAAACAGCTCCAATACCTATTCCTGATGCATCACACTCAATCTCAAAAGTTTTAGAAAAATTAGGTAATGCTAATAAAGAAGCACCACATAACCATTCTTTAATCTCATTAAATGCACGCTCTTGCTCCATATCCCATTTAAAACCCACGGGTTTTTTGACAATTTCAGTGAGTGGTGCGGCTAGTGTACTAAAATCTTTAACAAATCGACGATAAAAACTAACCAAACCATGAAAACTTCTTACCTCCGTGATTGACTTAGGTGTGGGCCATTCTTTGATAGCCTTAACCATTTCCTCATCCACTGCAATCCCTTCCGAACTAACAACATAGCCAAGAAACACAACTTTATCCAAGCAAAATGAACATTTCTTTAAATTTGCATATAATTTTTCTTTTCTCAGAACATCAGGCACACAATGCAAATGATCAATATGCTCATCTAAGCTCTTACTATACACCAAAATATCATCAAAATAGACCACAACAAACTTGCCTATAAACGCACGCAATGCATGATTCATTAACCTCATAAATGTACTTGGTGCATTAGTTAGCCCAAAAGGCATTACCAACCACTCATACAATCCATATTTAGTTTTAAAGGCAGTTTTCCATTCATCACCTTCTTTCATCCTAATTTGGTGATACCCACTTTTCAAATCAATTTTAGTGAAAATACATGACCCATGCAACTCATCTAACATGTCATCTAGCCTAGGAATGGGATGTCGATACTTTACCGTAATGTTGTTAATAGCTCAGCAATCAACACACATACGCCAAGTTCCATCCTTCTTAGGCACAAGTAGTACCGGTACTGCGCACGGACTCATGCTCTCTCTTACGTGTCCCTTGGCTAGCAACTCCTCCACTTGCCTTTGAAGTTCCTTCGTCTCCTCTGGATTACTCCTATAGGCTGGTCGGTTAGGAATTGTTGCACCCGGCACAAAGTCAATTTGATGCTCAATGCCTCGAATAGGTGGCAATCCACTAGGCACATCGTTAGGGAACACGTCCTCAAATTCCTACAACAAAGAAACAACAACACTAGGCAAAGATTGATCAAATTCGTTAGCACTAAAACACACCTCTTTGTACAATAGTACAAATATAAGCCGGTTTGCATACAAAGCACCCTTGATATCACTCGCCTTAGCATAAAAGCTCACTTGTTTATCTGTTTTTCTCTCATTTTTTTCACTTCTTTTTTGCTTTTCACTCTCTTTTATGTTTCCACTCTCTTTTTCCTCATCTTTTTTTTGAACTCTCGGTCTCACAAGTTTTTTTCAACTCATTCTCTCTTTTCAATTTCATTTGATCCTCATACACTTGTTTTGGAGTCAACGGCACAAGAGTAATGGTTTTATTGTCTTTGACGAATGAGTGCCTATTCTTGAACCCGTCATGAATAACCTTCCTATCAAATTGCCATGGCCTGCCCAACAATATGTGACCCGCATGCATTGGAACAACATCACAAAGTACTTCATCCTTGTACTTCCCAATCGAAAAGGAAACTAACACTTGTTTATTTACCCGAACCTCCCCACAATCATTCAACCACTGCAATTTATAAGGTCTAGGGTGTTTCAAGGTATGTAAATTCAGTTTCTCTACAAAAGTAGTGCTAGCCACATTAGTGCAACTTCCCCCATCAATGATCATACTACATACCTTGTTGTTGACGTGGCATCTAGTATGAAATATATTCTCCCTTTGTTGTTCCATGTCATCCTCCGCAACTTGGGCACTTAGAGCACGCCTTGCCACAAGTGACTCTCCCTCCACCAGCTACTCCACATCATCATCACAAGCATCTTCAAGTTGTGGCATCTGGTCATCATCACTCTCACTTTCGGTTTCCACCTCTCCATCAACACGTGCAATCATGGTCCTCTTATTTGGGCATTGTGAGGCTATGTGACCTACTCCCAAACAACGAAAACATTTAATATCACGGTTACGAGTTTGGATTTCGATTTTACCTTTGTTGGCAATGGGAACATCATCTCTCCTTTTAGGGGGTTCGATTTTGGATTTTGAAACAGCCCCTTCGTCCTTCCTCCCATTCGGCCTCCATGAATTAGAGGAGCTTGAATTTTGAAATGACCGAGTTTCTTTTCTTTTAAGCTGTCGTTCCACTTTTATGGCCATGTGAACCATGTCCTCCAACTCCACGTAATGTTGCAACTCCACCACGTTGGCAATGTCCCGATTCAACCCATTCAAGAACCTTGCCATGGTAGCTTCTCTATCCTCCTCGACATTAGCCCGGATCATAGCGACCTCCATCTCCTTGTAGTAATCATCCACGCTCTGATAGCCTTGTGTAAGGCTTTGTAATTTCTTATACAAGTCCCTATAGTAGTGACTAGGGACAAACCGCCTCCTCATGATAGCCTTCATTTTCGCCCACGTCACGATAGGCCTCTCATGGTTCTTTCTCCTGTTTATCACAAGTTGATCCCACCATATTATAGCATAGTCAATAAACTCAATCACAGCGACTTTTACCTTTTTCTCCTCGGAGTAGTTGTGGCACTCAAAGATCAACTCCACCTTCTTCTCCCACTGCAAGTATGCTTCAGGATCGTTTTTCCCTTGGAATGAGGGTATCTTTACCTTGATACTTCCCAAGTTATTATCAATCCGCTCCCCATGTCTATCTCCTCTATTCCCATGTCCACTCCCAAATCTGCCCAAGCTTGCATTAGAGGCCCGATCGTCTTCATCTAAGTTATCCCCATAATCATCTTCATACATGAACCAAGGCTGATTCCTCTCTCTTCGTTGCACATTAGGAGCTCTCGGTGGCTGCCCCTTTTGTGCGCTAGACTCAACTTTGTCAAGCCGCTCATGCACTTCATCAAAGCGCAACTTCAACTGTTGAAACTTTTTTTCCAAGGCCTTGTAGAAAATTTTTGCATCCATTATGTGAGACCCGAAGATCTGATTGGTCAAGAAAAAAAAAATTATGAAGAAATAGATATGAAAGAACGAAAAAGAAAAAGGATAGATGAAACCTGATTTAGACCTTACTCTGATTACCAAATGATGCGAACCTCACCAAGTATTATTGAGACCCAAAACCAACTTAGGGTTTCTTCGCGAAGATCGAAACTAAATCAGATTTTGAACGAGCTAAAAATATAGAAATTGAAAGATAGATTACCTTGACCCAATGTTTATGAACGAAACGCGAACCAATGGTATAATGATCTTGACCCAATGATTATAATGAATCACGAATAAAAGATATAAGTTTGAACGCCACAAGAAACTCTTGATAAGTTCAAGAAAAGTTCTCTGAAGAACTAAAGAGAAAACTCTCACAATTTTTATTAATCAAAGTAATGTGAAATTCGTAGGTCTACAAAGCCCCTTCAATAGGTGGCCAAGAGAATAAGAAAAGAAACCCTAATACACTTTGAAATTCGTGGGTCTACATGGAGGAAAAAGGAAACCCTAAAATCTAATTGCTAAATAAAGAATAAGGAAGCTTCCTAATTTGCCTTACATTCCTAGTTGGAAAATGAAATGATTTAATTGGCAATCAAGCTTACAATTCAGCCTAAAATAATTAAAAGACTTAAAATAATAAAATAAATATGATAGGAATTTCGTGGTCCACAAGCCTTGGTCCATTTGAGTTTATGTTTAAACACATTCACTTGCTTTGATGAGATGGATTAGGCCTTGATCGTCATTTGGGCCTAATTTGGGCTTTATTGTTTTCGATTCAGCCGAAAGCTCTTGAATTAGCCCATTAAGCTCTTCTTTAATCTTCTTGGATCTTGCCCTAGTAATGGGCCCAACCGGGACATGCAATGTGTCCTTTGATGTTGCTTATTGGTTCTCATCATCAATTGTGCCTGTTTTCAATAAAAAAAAAAAAAAAAAAAAAAAAAAAAACCACATTTTTGGGTGGAAACCGTGTTTTGGGCAAAACGCACCCAAAAGGCCTAAGAAGGATAAGTTTGACCAGAAAACTCTATCATGTCCGTTTTCGACCAAAAAATCCCACATTTTTAGGTGAAAACAGCCTTTCGAGCAAAAAGCCCTCAAAAGGCCCAATAAGGTCATCTTCGACCTGAAAAGTCATTTGTGTCTATTTTGGACCAAAAATACCACATTTTTGGGTGGAATTGGCCATTTGATAAAATGCCCCTAAAAGGCCAACTGTGTCTATTTTCAACAAAAAAATACCATTTTTTTGGTAGAAATGGCCTTCCAAAAAAAAGTGCCCAAAAGGCGCAAAGTGCCACGTTTGACTTGAAATGTCAACTGTGTTCGTTTTCCTACCAAAAATATCACGTTTTTGAGTGAAAATGGCCTTCAGAATAAAACGCCCCCCGAAGGCCGAGTTTTACTTGAAAAGTCATTTTCGACCAAAAATTCCACCTTTTACAGTGGAAACGGCCTTATGAACAAAATGCCTCCAAATGGCCCAAAAGATCAAGTTTGACCAGAAGAGTCGACTGTCCATTTTCAACCAAAAGTCCCACCTTTTTTTGGTGGAAACAACCTTCTGAGCAAAACACCCGCTAATGGCCCAAAAAGACTAGAAGGCCAAGTTTGACTAGGAAAATCAATAGTGTCTGTTTTCGACCGATAATACCACCTTTTTGGGTTGAAACAGACTTCGGAGCAAAACGCCACCAAAAGGCCAAAAATAGCCAAGTTTGACCCTAAAAATCATTTGTGCTTGTTTTCGACCAAAAATACCACCATTTTGGGTGGAAACGGTCTTCTGAGAAAAATTCTCCCAATAAGCCACAATAGCCTAAGTTTGACCTGAAAAGTTAATTGTCTCTCATTTCGACAAAATGTACCACATTTTTGGATAGAAGCGGCCTTCTGAGGAAAACACCCCCGAAAGGTCCGAAAATGCCAATTTTGAAAAGAAAAGTTAGTTCTGCCTGTTTTGGACCAAAATTACCAATTTTTTGGGAGAGAACTTACTTTTGAGTAAAACACCCCAAAAGGCCAAAAAAGGCCCTATTTGACCTGAAAAATCAATTGTGCTCGCTTTCGATAAAAAATACCACCTTTTTTGGAAGAAACCGTGTTTTGGGCAAAACAAACCCAGATGGCTCAAAAGGGCAAGTTTCACCAGAAAAGCTAATTGTGCCCATTTTCAACCAAAAATATCACATTTTTGGGTAAAAACGGTCTTCTAAGAAAAATGCCCCCAAAGGCCCAAGAAAGGCCAAGTTTGACCTGAAAAGTCATTTGCGCCCGTTTTCGATCAAAACTCCTACTTTTCTTTTTGCAGAAACAACCTTCAAAGGAAAACACCCCCTAATGGCCCAAAAAGATCAAATTTGACCAGAAAAGACCATTGTGTCTGTTTTCGACCAGAAATATCACCTTTTTAGGTGGAAGTGACCTTCGGAGCAAAATGCCCCAAAAAAGCCAAAGAAGGCCAAGTATGACCTAGAAAATAAACAGTGTCCGTTTTCAACCAGTAATACCAGTTTGTTTTTTTTGTTTTTTTGGTGGAAACGGACTTCTAAACAAAATGCCCCAAAAGGGCCAAAATGGCTAAGTTTGACCCAAAAAGTCAACTGCGCCCATTTTTAACCAAAAATCCCACATTTTTGGGTGGCAATGGTCTTTTGAGCAAAATGCCCCAAATAGCCTAAGTTTGACCTAAAAAGTTAACTGTGTCCCACTTCAACCAAAAGTACTACCTTTTTGGATGGAAGCAACCATCAGAGCAAAATGCCCCCAAAAGGAATGAAAGGGCCAATTTTGAAAAGAAAAGTCAATTATGCTTGTTTTGGACCAAAAATACCACCTTTTTCAGTGGGAACTTCCTTAAGAGCAAAAATACCCCAAAAGGCCAAAAATGCCAAGTTTGACTAGAAAAGTCAACTGTGCCCGATGTCGACAAAAAAACAAACTTTTTGTGAAGAAACGGTGTTTTGGGTAAAATGCGCCCAAAAGGCCCCAAAATGGCCAAGTTTGACATGGAAAATTAACTGTAGCCGTTTTCGACCAAAAATACCACTTTTGTGGGCAGAAACAGCCTTTTGAGTGAAATGTCCCTTAAAGGACCAAAAAGGCCAAGTTTGATCAGAAATGTCAATTGTGTCCGTTTTCGACCAAAGTTACCACATTTTTGGGTGAAAACAACCTTCAGAGTAAACCACCCAAAGAAGGCTATAAAAAGCCAAGTTTGACCAGAAAAGTCCACCTTGTCTATTTTCGACCAAAAAATATCACCTTTTTTAGATGGAAACAACGTTCCTAGCAAAATGCTCCCAAAAGGCCAAAGAGGGAAAAGTTTGACATGAAAAATCAATCGTGCCCGTTTTTTACCAAAAAATATTACCTTTTTGGGTGTAAACAACCTTCTGAGCAAAACGCCCCCAAAAGGCAAAAGGCTAAGTTTGACCTGAAAAGTTGATTGTGTCCGTTTTCGACCAAAAGTACTAACTTTTTGGGTGGAAACGGCCATCTAATAGAACGCCCCAAAAAGGCCATCTTTGACCGAAAAAGTCAGTTGTGTCCTTTTTCGGCAAAAAATACCACATTTTTCAGGTGGAAATGACCTTCAAAGCAAGATCCCTCCAGAAAAGGCCAAGTTTAACCTCAAAAGTCAACTTTGCTCGTTTTAGACGAAAAATACAACATTTTTGGGTGGTGACGACTTTTGGAATAAAACACCCCCCCTAAGACCCGAAAAACGCCAATTTTGACGAAAAAAATAATTGTGTCCGTTTTCAGCCAAAAATACCACCTTTTTGGGTGGAAAATGTCTTTTGTGCAATGTGGCCCCAAAAGGCCCAAAAAGGCCAAATTTAACACGAAAAGTCAACAGTGTCTGTTTTCGACCAGAATAACCACATTATTTTTTTGTGGAAACGGCCTTTAGAGGAAAACACCCCCTAATGACCCAACGAGGCCAAGTTTGACAAGAAAAGTCAACTGTGTCCATTTTCGACCAGAAATATCACCTTTTTTGGTGGACACGGCCTTTGGAGCAAAATACCCCCAAAAGGCCATTGAAGGCTAAGTTTGACTAGGAAAATCAACCGTGTCCATTTTCAACCAATAATTCTACCTTTTTGGGTGGAAACAGTAATGAGAATCAATGAGCACCATTAAAGGATCAGATAATGCTCTAGCTAGGCCTATTACTAAGGCAAGATCCAAAAAGTTCAAAGCAACACTTAACGGGCTTATTCAAGAGATTTGGGCCAAGACTATAATGGCCATGCTCAAATTAGGCCCATAGGATACTCAAGGCCTAATCCATCTCATCAAGGCAAACGAATGGGCTTAAAGCGTGAACTTAAACGGGCCTAGGATGAGACCCACGAATTTTATTTTATTTATTTTTATTTTTGTATTTTAAGTCTTTTAATTCTTTTTAGGCTAATTTGTAAGGCTTGATTACCAAGTAATCTTTTCATTTTCCAAGTAGGAATGTAAGGCAAGTTAGGAAACTTTCATATTCTTCATTTAGTATTAGATATTAGGGTTTCCTTTTTCCTTCATGTAGGCCTGCGAATTTTCCAAGACTTATTAGGGTTTCTTTCTTTCCTTTTTCTCTTGGCCACCTATTTCAGGGGCTTTATAGACCTGCGAATTATTATTATTTTGATTAATACAATTGTGTGAGTTTTCTCTTAAGTTCTTGAACAAACGTTTTCCCGAACTTATCAAGAATTTCTTGTGGTGTTCAAACCCTATACCTTCAGTTCGTGATTCACTTATAATCATCGGGTCGAGGTTTGTTCTCTTTATACCTTCAGTTCGCGTCTCCTTCATAAATGTTGGGTCAAGGTAATCTATCCTAAATTTTGTATTTTCGTGTTCTTATCTGTTCGTTTAGAAATCTGATTTAGTTCGATCCTCGCAAAACAAACCCTAAGTTAGTTTCGAGTCTCACTAATCCTTGGTGAGGTTCGCATCAAACGAACTTCTGAGCAAAACGCCCTCAAAAGTCCCAAAATGACCAAGTTTGATGCTAAAAGTCATTTGTGCCCATTTTCGATAAAAAATATCACATTTTTGGGTGAAAACGACCTTTTAAGCAAAATTCCCCCAACAAGCTACAATAGCCCAAGTTTGACCTAAAAAGTTAATTGTCTCCCATTTCAACCAAATGTACTACCTTTTTGGATGGAAGCCGCCTTCTAAGCAAAACACCCCCAGAAGGCCAAGTTTGACCTGAACAGTCATCTGTGTCCATTTTCGAAGAAAATTTCCCATATTTTTTTGCGAAAATAACCTTCAAAGAAAAACACCTCTTAATGGCCCAAAAAGGCTAAGTTTGACCAGAAAAGTCAATTGTGTCCGTTTTCAGACAAAAATATCACCTTTTTAGGTAGAATTGGCCTTCGGAGCAAAATGCCTCCAAAATGCCAAAAAAGGCCAAGTTCGACCGGGAAAGTCAACAGTGTCCATTTTTTACCAATAATACCACCTTTTTGAGTGGAAACAGACTTCCAAACAAAACCCCCCCAAAAGGGCCAAAATGGCAAAGTTTGACCCTAAAAGTCAACTGGGCCCGTTTTCGACCAAAAAACCATATTTTTGGGTGGTAACGGGTTTTTGAGCAAAACACCCCCAATTTCCCCATATTGCCTAAATTTGACCAAAAAAGTTAACTATGTTGCATTTCAAGCAAAATTACCACTTTCTTGGATGGAAGCAGCTTTCAAAGCAAAATTCCCCCAAAAGTTCCGAAAAGGCCAATTTTGAAAAGAAAAGTCAGTTTTGCTTGTTTTGGACCAAAAATACCACCTTTTTCAGTGGGAACTTCCATTTGAGCAAAACACCCCAAAAGGCCCAAAAAGGTCAAGTTTGACTGGAAAAGTCAATTGCGCCCGATTTCAACCAAAAATACCAAATTTTTTTGAGGAAACAATGTTTTGGGTGAAACACACCCAAAAGGGCAAGTTTGAACTGAAAAGTTAATTATGCCTGTTGTCGACCAAAAATATTACTTTTTTCGGTGGAAACGGTGTTCCAAGAAAAATGCCCCTAAAGGCCCAAAAAATGCCAAGTTTGACCTGAAAAGTCAACTGTACACGTTTTCGACCAAAAATACCACATTTTTTTGTGGAAACGGCCTTTTGAGTAAAATGCCCCTTAAAGGACCAAAAAGGCCAAGTTTGATCGAAAAGTCAACCTTGTCCGTTTTCGACAAAAAAATATCACATTTTTTTGGGTGGAAACGACTTTCCTAGCAAAAATCTCCCAAAAGGCCAACAAAGGCCAAGTTTGACACGAAAAGTCAACCGTGCCTGGTTTTTACCAAAAAATATTACCTTTTTGGATGTAAATGATCTTCTAAGCAAAACGCCCCCAAAAAGGAAAGGGCTAAGTTTGACCTAAAAAGCTGACTGTGTCTATTTTCGACCAAAAATACTAACATTTTGGGTGGAAACGACCATCTAAGAAAACGCCCCAAAAAGGCCGAGTTTGACCGAAAAAGTCAACAATGTCTGTTTTCCGCCAAAAATACTACCTTTTCGGGTGGAAACGACATTCTAAGCAAGATGCCCTCAAAAAGGCCAAGTTTGACGTAAAATGTCAACTTTGCTCGTTTTAGACCAAAAATAGCACCCTTTTGGGTGGTGACGGCCTTCGGAATAAAACGCTCCCAAAAGGCTTGAAAACGCCAAGTTTGACGAAAAAAGTTAACTGTGTCCGTTTTCGGCCAAAAATACCACCTTTTTGGGTGGAAAAGGTCTTCTGTGCAATGTTCCCCCAAAAGGCCCAAAAAGGTCAAGTTTTACATGAACAGTCATTTTCGTCCAAAAATCCCACATTTTTCGGTTTAAACGGGCTTCTAAGTAAAACACTTCCAAATGGCCCATACGGTCAAGTTTGATCAGAAAGTTAACTGCATCCGTTTTCGACAAAAATTCCCACCTTTTTTTTTTTTTTTGTGGAAACGACCTTCTGAGAAAAACATTCCCTAATGGCCCAAGAGGCCAAGTTTGCCAAGAAAAGTTAACTGTGTTCATTTTCGACCAAAAATATCTCCTTTTTAGGTAGAAGCAGCCTTTGGAGCAAAATCCCCAAAAGGCCAAAGAAAGCCAAGTTTGACCTGAAAAATCAATAGTGTCTGTTTTCCACCAATAATACCACCTTTTTGGGGTGCAAACGGACATTTGAGCAAAACGCCCCCAAAAGGCCCAAAATGGCCAACTTTAACCGATTTTCGACCAAAAGTTCCACCTTTTTGGATGGAAGTGGCCTTCTGAGCAAAATGCATCCAAAAGGCCAAAGAAGACCAAGTTTGACTTGGAAAATCATCAGTGTTCGTTTTCGACCAATAATACCACATTTTTTTGGGTGAAAACGGATTTCTAAACAAAACGACCTCAAAAGGCCCAAAATGGCCATGTTTGCCCCTAAAAGTCAACCGGGGCCATTTTTGACCAAAAATACCACCTTTTTGGGTGGCAATGGTCTTCTGAGCAAAACACCCCAAATAGCCTAAGTTTGAGTTGAAAAGTTAAATGTGTCCCATTTCGACCAAAAGTAACAGCTTTTTGGATAGAATCGGCCTTTAAAGTAAAACGTCCCCAAAAGGTCCAAAAAGACCAATTTCAAAAACAAAAGTCAGGTTTGCCCCTTTTTTACCAAGAATACCACCTTTTTGTGAGGAAATGGTGTTTTGGGTAAAACGCACCGAAAAAGCCCAAAAAGGCGAACTTTGACCTGAAAAGTTAACCATGCCCATTTTTTACGAAAAATATCACCTTTGTCGGTGGAAAAGGTGTTCCAAGAAAAACGCCCCCAACTGCCCAAAAAAGACCAAATTTGACCTGAAAAGTAAACTGTACCCATTTTCGACCAAAAATACCACCTTTTTGGGCAGAAACAATCTTTTGAGTGAAATGCCCCTTAAAGGACCAAAAAGGCTAAGTTTGATTAGAAATGTCAATTGTGTTCGTTTTCAACAAAAATACCACTTTTTTCACTTGGAACTTTCTTTTGAGCAAAACACCCCAAAAGGCCAAAAAAAAGCCCAAGTTTGACTAGAAAAGTCAATTGTGCCCGTTTTCGACAAAAAATACCACATTTTTGGGTGGAAACGGTGTTTTGGGCAAAACGCACTCAAAAGACAAAGTTTGACCTGAAAAGTAAACTATGCCCATTTTCGACCAAAAATATCACCTTCTTGATAAAAATGGTCTTCAAAGAAAAATGCTCCCAAAGGCCCAAAAAAGGCCAAGTTTGACATGAAAAGTCAACTGTACCCGTTTTTTTACCAAAAATACTACCATTTTGGACAGAAACGGGTTTTTGAGTTAAATGGCCCTTAAAGGACCAAAAGGCCATGTTTGATCAGAAATGTCAACTGTGTTCATTTTCGCCCAAAAATACCACATTTTTGGGTAGAAACAGCCTTCTGAGCCAACCGCCTACAGAAGGCCATAAAAGACCATATTTAATCGAAAAAGTCAACCTTGTCCATTTCTACCAAAAATATCACATTTTTTTGGGTGGAAACGGCTTTCCAAGGAAAATGCTCCCCAAAGGCCCAAGAAGGCTAAGTTTGAGATGAAAAGTCAACTGTGCCCCTTTTTTACGAAAAATATTACATTTTTGGTATAAACGACCTTCTGAGCAAAATGCCCCGAAAATGCAAAAGGCTAATTTGACCTGAAAAGTTTATTGTGTCCGTTTTCGACAAAAAAAAAAATAAAAAAAATCAACTTTTTGGGTGGACACGGTCATATAAGAATACGCCCCAAAAAGGCCCAAAAAGACCAAGTTTAACCGGAAAAGTCAATTGTGTCCTTTGTTGGCCAAAAATACAACATTTTCTGGTGAAAATGATCTTCCAAGCAAAATTGCCCCCAAAAGGCCAAGTTTCACCTAAAAAGTCAACTTTAGTTGTTTTAGACAAAAAATACCCCATTTTTGGGTGGTCGCCTTCGGAATAAAATACTCCCAAATGGCTTGAAAACGCCAAGTATACAACATTTTCTGGTGGAAATGATCTTCCAAGCAAAATTGCCCCCAAAAGGCCAAGTTTCACCTAAAAAGTCAACTTTAGTTGTTTTAGACCAAAAATACCCCATTTTTGGGTGGTCGCCTTCGGAATAAAATGCTCCCAAATGGCTTGAAAACGCCAAGTTTCACCAAAAAAGTTAACTATGTTCATTTTCAAAAAACAAATACCACCTTTTCGGTGGAAACGGTCTTCTGTGCAACGTGCCCCCAAAAGGCCCGAAAATGCAAAATCTAACCCAAAAAGTCAACAGTGTCCGTTTTATACTAGAAATACCACTCTTTTTTTTCTTTTTCTTTTTTTTTTTTTGTGGAAATGGCGTTTAGAGAAAAACACCCCCAAAACGTCCAAAAATGCCAAGTTTGACCTGAAATGTCAATTGTGATCTATTTCAACGAAAAATATCATTTTTTTTTTTTGTGGAAATGACCTTCAGAATAAAACGCCCCCTAAAGGCCCAAAAAGGCCAAGTTTTACCTGAAAAGTCATTTTTGACCAAAAATCTCACTTTTTTGGGTGGAAACGGCCTTCTGACCAAAACGCCTCCAAATAGCCCAAAATGTCATATTTGACCAGAAAAGTCAACTGCGTCCGTTTTCGACCAAATTTCCTACCTTTTGTTATGTGGACACGAACTTCTGATCAAAAACACCCATAATGGCCCAAAAAGACCAAGTTTGACGATAAAAGTTAACTATGTCCGTTTTCGACCAGAAATATCAACTTTTTATGTGGAAGCCGCCTTCGGAGCAAAATGCCATCAAAAGTCCAAAGAAAGCAAAGTTTGAGTTGGAAAATCTACCATTGTCTGTTTTCGACCAATAATACCACCTTTTTGGGTGGAAACGGACATTTGAGCAAAACGCCCCCAAAAGGCCCAAAATGGCCAACTTTGACCCTAAAAGTAAATTTGGCCGGTTTTCGACCAAAAGTACCACCTCTTTAGATGGAAGCGGCCTTCTAAGCAAAATGCGTCCAAAAGGCCAAAGAAGACCAAGTTTGACTTGAAAAATCAACAGTGTCTATTTTAGACCAATAATACAACCTTTTTTCAGTGGAAACGAATTTCTAAACAAAACGACCCCAAAAGGCCCAAAATGGCCAACTTTGACTTAAAATGTTAAGTGTACCTATTTTCGACCAAAAATACCACCTATTTTGGCATAAATGACCTTTTATGTGAAATGCGCCGTAAAGGACCAAAAAGGTCAAGTTTGAATAGAAATGTCAACTATGTATGTTTTTTACCAAAAATACCATATTTTTTTGGTGGAAATAGCCATCTGAGAAAACCGCCCACAAAAGGCCAAGTTTGACCAAAAAAGTCAACCTTGTCCGTTTTCGATAAAAATATCACCTTTTTTGGGTGGAAACGACTTTCTGAACAAAACACTTGCAAAAGGCCCAAGTAGGCAAAGTTTAACCTAAAAAGTCAACTGTGCCCATTTTCGACCAAAACATATTACTTTTTGGGTGCAAACGGCCTTTTGACCAAAGCACCCCCAAAAGGCAAAAGGCTAATTTTGACATGAAAATTTGACAGTGTCCGTTTTTTACCAAAAAAATTAACTTTTTGGATGGAAATGACCATCTAAGAAAATGCCCAAAACGGCCCAAAAAACCAAGTTTGACCAGAAAAGTCAATTGTGTTCGTTTTCGGCAAAAAATACAAGCTTTTTCGGGTGGAAACGACCTACCAAGCAAAATGCCCCCAGAAAGGCCAAGTTTGACCAAAAAAGTTAACTGTTCCCATCTTCAACAAAAATATCACCTTTTTGGGTAAAAACGGTCTTCCTAGAAAAGCTGCCCCAAAGGCCCAAGAAAGGCCAAGTTTGACCTGAAAAGTCATTTGCGTCCGTTTTTCACCAAAATTCCCATTTTATTTTTTTTTTTGTTTGCAAAAACAACTTTCAGAGCGAAACACCCCCTAATGGCCGAAAGGTAAAGTTTGACCAGAAAAGTCAATTGTGTCTGTTTTCGACCATAAATATCACCTTTTTAGGTGGAAGAGGCCTTTGGGGCAAAATGCTCCCAAAATGCCAAAAAAGGCCAAGTTCGAGAAGGAAAATCAACAGTGTCCGTTCTCGACCAATAATACCACCTTTTTGGGTGGAAATAAATATCTAAACAAAATGCCCCAAAAGGGCCAAAATAGCCAACTTTGACCCTAAACGTTAATTGGGTCCATTTTCGACATAAAATACCACCATTTTGGGTTGCAATGGTCTTCTAAGCAAAACGCCCCCAATAGCCCCAAATAGCCTAAGTTTGATATGAAAAGTTAACTGTGTTCCATTTCAACCAAAAGTACCACTTTTTTGGATGGAAGTGCCTTTTTCGGTGGGAACTTCCTTTTGAGCAGAACACCCCAAAAGGCCCAAAAAGCCCAAGTTTAACTAAAAAAGTCCACTGTGTCCGGTTTTGACAAAAAATATTACCTTCTTGTTAGGAAACAATGTTTTGGGTAAAATGCACCCAAAAGGCTAAGTTTGACCTGAAAAGTTAACTATACCGATTTTCGACCAAAAATATCACATTTTTCAGTGGAAACAGTGTTCCAAGAAAAAGGCCCCCAAAGGCCTAAAAAAAACCAAGTTTGACCTGAAAAGTCAACTTTACCCGTTTTTTACCAAAAATACCATTTTTTGGGGCGAAAATGACCTTTTGAGTAAAATGCCCCTTAAAGGACCAAAAAGGCCAAGTTTGATCAGAAATGTCAAATGTGTCAGTTTTTTTACTGAAATTACTACGTTTATGGGTGGAAACAGGTTTCTAAGCACAACTCCCAAACAAGGCCATAAAAGGCCAAGTTTGACCGGAAAAGCTAACTTTCTCCGTTTTGGACAAAAAATATCACCTTTTTTTGGTGGAAACAGCTTTCCTAACAAAATGCTCCGAAAAGGCCAAAGAATGCCAAGTTTGACATGAAAAGTCAACTGTACCCATTTTTTATGAAAAAAATATTACCTTTTTGGGTCTAAACAACCTTCTGAGCAAAACACCGCCAAAAGGCGAAAGACTAAGTTTGACCTGAAAAGTTGACTGTGTCCGTTTTTGACCAAAAATGCCAACTATTTGGGTGGAAACGGCCATCTAAGAAAACGCCCTAAAAAGGCCCAAAAAGGCCAAGTTTGACCGAAAAAGTTAATTGTCTGTTTTCAGCCAAAAATACAACCGTTTTCAGGTGGAAACGACCTTCCAAGAAAGATTCCCCACAAAAGGCCAAGTTTGACTTGAAAAGTAAACTTTGCTCGTTTTAGACCAAAAATACCAATTTTTTGGGTGGTGATGGCCTTCAAAATAAAACGTTCCCAAAAGCTCCGAAAATGACAAGCTTGACGAAAAATGTTAACTGTGTCCGTTTTCGGCCAAAAATACCACCATTTTGGATCGAAATGGTCTTTTGTGAAACGTGCCCCCAAAAGGCCCAAAAAGGTCAAATTTAACCTGAAAAGTTAACAATGTCAGTTTTCCACCTGAGATACCGCATTTTTTGGTGGAAACGGCCTTTAGAACGAAATGCCCCCAAAAGGTCCAAAAATGCCAAGTTTAACCTTAAATGTGAACTACGATCATTTTCCACCAAAAATACCAATTTTTGGGTGGAAACGGCCTTTAGAATAATACGCCCCCCAAGGCCCAAAAAGGCCTAGTTTGACCAGAAAAAACATTTTCGACCAAAATTCCCACATTTTTGGGTGGAAACGGCCTTCTTAACAAAACACTTCCAAATATGGCCCAAAAGGTCAAGTTTGACCCGAAAAGTCAATTGCATCCGTTTTCTACCAAAATTCCCACATTTTTTTGGTCGAAACGACCTTATGAGAAAAACACCCTCTAATGGCCCGAAAAAGCTAAGTTTGACAAGAAAAGTCAACTGTGTCCATTTTCGACCAGAAATATCACATTTCTTGGTGGAAGCAACCTTCGGAGCAAAATGCCCCCAAAAGGCCAAAGAAAGCCAAGTTTGACCGGGAAAATCAATAGTATCTATTTTGGACCAATAATACCATTTTTTTGGATGGAAACGGACTTCTGAGCAAAATGCCCCTAAATGGCCCAAAATGGCCAAGTTTGACCCTAAAAGTCAACTGCGTCCGTTTTCGACCAAAATTCCACCTTTTGTTTTTGTGGAAACAACCTTCTGAGAAAAACACCTTCTAATGGCCCAAGAGTCTAAGTTTGACAAGAAAAGTCAATTGTGTCCGTTTTCGACAAAAAATATCACCTTTTTAGGTAGAAGTAGCTTTTGGAGAAAAATGCCCCCAAAAGGCCAAAGAAAGCTAGGTTTGATGTGGAAAATCAAAACTGTCCGTTTGCAAACTACAATACCAAATTTTTGGGTGGAAACGACCATTTAAGAAAAAGGCCCAAAATGGCCAAGTTTGACCCTAAAAGTCAATTGTGCCCATTTTCGACCAAAAAAATCACATTTTTGGGTGGAAACGACTAATAGACCCAAAAAGCCCCCAATAGGCCCAAAAAGCTAAAGTTTGACCTAAAAAGTTGACCGTGTCCGTCTTCGACCAAAAACACCAACTTTTTTGGGGAAATGGCCATTTGTAAAAAATGCCCCCAAAAGGCCAACTGTGTTCGTTTTCGACCAAAAATATCACTTTTTTTTGGGTAGAAACGACATTCCAAACAAAACTTCCCCAAAAGGTGCAAAAATGCCAAAATGTCAATTGTTTTCATTTTCCACCGAAAATATCACTTTTTTTAGTGGAAACAGCCTTCAGGATAAAACGCCCCCCAGGGCCCAAGTTTACTTGAAAAGTCATTTTCGACATAAAATCCCAAATTTTCCGGTGGAAACAACATTATGAACAAAACGCCTCCAAATGGCCCAAAAAGGCCAATCTTGACTAGAAAAATCAACTGTGTCAGTTTTCGACCACAATATCATCTTTTTGGGTGGAAGCGGCCTTCTAAACAAAATGCCCCAAAAGGCCAAAGAAGGGAAAGTTTGACCGGGAAAATCAACAGTGTTCGTTTTCGACTAATAATACCAACTTTTTGGGTGGAAATAAACTTCTAAATAAAATGCCCCCTAAAGGCCCAAAATGGCAAAGTTTGAGCCTAAAAGTCAACTATGCCTGTTTTCAACTAAAAAATCCACCATTTTGGGTGGAAACGACCTTCTGAGCAAAAAGCCCCGAATAGACCCAAAAACCCCCCAAAGGCCTAGTTTTACTTGAAAAGTCATTTTTGACAGAAAATCCTACATTTTTAAGTGGAAATGGCCTTCCGAACAAAAGGCCTCCAAATGGCCCAAAAGGTCAAATTTGACCAGAAAAGTCAACTGTTTCTTTTTTCGACCATAAATATCACCTTTTTTGGTGGAAGTGGCCTTCCGAGCAAAATGCCCCAAAAGGTCAAAGAATGGCAAGTTTGACCAGAAAAATCAACAGTGTCCGTTTTCGACCAATAATACCATCTTTTTGGGTGGAAACGGACTTTTGAATAAAATGCCCCCTAAAGGCCCGAAATGGCCAAAATTGACCGTAAAGGTCAACTGTGCACATTTTTTACCAAAACTATCACCTTTTTGGGTGGAAACGGCCTTTTGAGCAAAACGCCTCCAAGAGGCCCAAAAAGCCCAAGTTTGACCTAAAAAATTGACCATGTCCGTTTTCGACCAAAAACACCAACTTTTTTGGGTAGAAACGACCTTTCATACAAAACTTCCCCAAAAGGCGCAAAAATGTCAAAATGTCAACTGTTTTCGTTTTCCACCAAAACTATCACTTTTCTGAGTGGAAACGACCTTCACAATAAAATGCCCCCAAAGGCCCAAAAAGGCTGAGTTTGACCAGAAAAGTCAATTGTGTCCGTTTTTGGACAAAAATATCTCATTTTCGGGTGGAAACGAACTTCCAAACAAGATTCCCCCAAAAGGCCAAGTTTGACCTGAAAAGTCAACTTTGCTTGTTTTAGACCAAAAATACCACCTTTTTGGGTGGTAATGGCATTCAGAATAAAACGCTCCCAAAATGCCCAAAAAGGCCAAATTTTATCAGAAAATTTAATTGTGTCCGTTTTCGACCAAAAACACCACCTTTCTGGATGGAAACGGTCTACGTGCCCCCAAAAGGCCTAAAAATTCCAAATTTAACCCAAAAAGTGAACTGTGTCTGTTTTCGACCAAAAATACAATTTTTTTTTTGCAAAAATGGCCTTCAGAGTAAAACGCCCCCAAAAGGTCCAAAAATGCAAAGTTTGACCTGAAATGTCAACTGTGTTCGTTTTCCACCAAAAATATCCTCTCTTTTTTTGGGTGGAAACGACATTCAGAATAAAACGCACCCCAAAACCCAAAAAAAGCCAAGTTTCACCAGAAAAGTCGATTTTGACCAAAAATCCCACCATTTTAGGTGGAAACGGCCTTCTGAGCAAAACACCACCAAATAGCCCAAAAGGTAATGTTTGACCAGAAAAGTCAACTGTGTCCGTTTTCGACCAAAATTCCTACCTTTTGTTTTGTGGACATGACCTTCTGATCAAAACACCCCTAATGGCCCAAAAAGACCAAGTTTGACTACAAAAATCAACTGTGTCCGATTTCGACCACAAATATCACCTTTCTAAGTGGAAGCGGCCTTTTGAGCAAAATGGCCCCAAAAGGGCAAAAAAAGCCAAATTTGACCTGGAAAATTAATAGTGTCCATTTTCGACCAATAATACCACTTTTTTTGGGTGGAAACGGACTCTGAGCAAAATGCCCCCAAAAGGCCCAATATTGCCAAGTTTGACCCTAAAAGTCAATTGGGCCCGTTTTCAACCAAAAATTCCGTCTTTTAGGGTGGAAACGGCCTTCAGAGCAAAATTCCCCTTACAAGCCAAAATAGCCCAAGTTTTTATTGAAAGCTTAATTGTCTCCCATTTCGATCATAAGTACCACCATTTTAGATGGAAGCGGCATCTGAGCAATACGCCCCTAATAGGCCATTTTTTTAAAATAAAAGTCAGTTGTGCCCATTTCAGACAAAAAAAATCCACCTTTTTAGGTGGGAAATTCCTTTTGAGAAAACCACCCCAAAAAACCAAGTTTAACTAGAAAAGTCAACTGTGCCTGTTTTTTACCAAATATACCACATTTTTGGGTGGAAACGGTGTTTTACACAAAACGAACCCAAAAAGCCAAAAAATGCTAAGTTTGACCAAAAAAGCTAATTGTGCCCGTTTTCTACCAAAAATATCACATTTTTGGGTAAAAACAGCCTTCCAAGAGAAACACCCCCAACTGTCGAAGAAAGTCCAAGTTTGACCGAAAAAGTTATCCGCGTCCGTTTTGACCAAAAGGACCAAGAAGGCCAAGTTTGACCTGAAAAGTGAAGTGTGTCCCATCTCGATAAAAAGTACCACATTTTTGGATGGAAGCGGCCTTTAGAGAAAAATGCTCCCAAAAGGCCCAATAAGGCCAAGTTTGACCAAAAAATTCTATCATGTCCTTTTTCGACCAAAAAATCCACCTTTTTGGTTGGAAACGGATTTTCGAGCAAAACGCTCACAAAAGGCCCATAAAGGCCAAGTTTGATTTGAAAAGTTAACTACGTCTGTTTTGGATAAAAAAAAAAATACCATTTTTTTGGGTGGAAACAACAATTTGAAAAAAATTCCCCCAAAAGGCCAATTGTGTCCATTTTCGACCAAAAATATCATTTTTTGGGTAAAAATAGCCTTCCAAATAAAACTTGCCCAAAAGGTGCAAAAATGCGAATTTTGACCAAAAAAGTCAGTTGTGTTCGTTTTCTACCAAAAATATCGCTTTTCTCAGTGGAAACAACCTTCTGAATAAAACACCGCTAAAGTCCCAATTTTACTTGAAAAGTTGTTATCAACAAAGAATCCCACCTTTATCTATGGAAAAGGCCTTCTGAACAAAACGCCTGCAAACGGCCCAAAAGGTTAAGTTTGACTATAAAAGTTAATTGTGTCCTTTTTCAACCAAAAGTCCCACCTTTTTTGGTGGAAACGACCTTCTGAGCAAAACATCCACTAATGGACCAAAAAGGCCAAGTTTGACTAGAAAATTCAACTGTATCCATTTTCGACCACAAATATCACCTTTCTTGGTGGAAGTGGCCTTGGGAGCAAAATGCCCCAAAAGGCCAAAGAAGGCCAAGTGTGACTTGGAAAATCAACAGTGTCCGTTTTCGACCAATAATACCAAATATTTGGGTGGAAACGGACTTCTGAATAAAACGCCCCCAAAAAAGTCCAAAATGGCGAAGTTTGACCCTAAAAGTCATATGTGCCCATTTTCGATCAAAAATACCATTTTTTTTTTTTTGTGAAAACGGCCATCGGAGCAAAACGCCCTAAATAGGTCCAAAAAGACCCACTTTGACCTAAAAAGTTGAGCGTGTTCGTTTTCGACAAAAAACACCAACTTTTTGGGTGGAAACAACCATCTAAGAACACACCCCAAAAAGGCCGAAAAGTCCAAGTTTGACATGAAAAGTCAATTGCGTCCATTTTTAGACAAAAATACAACATTTTTCAGGTGGAAACGACCTTCCAAGCAAGATGCCCCCCAAAAGGCTAAGTTTGACCTGAAAAGTCAACTGTGCTTGTCTCAGACCAAAAATACCACATTTTTGGGTGGTGATGACCTTTGAAATAAAATGCACCCAAAAGGCCTGAAAATGCCAAGTTTGACCAGAAAAGTTAACTGTGTCCGTTTTTGGCAAAAAATATCACATTTTTCGGGTGGGAACGACAAACGTGCCCCCAAAATGCCAAATTTAACCCGAAAAGTTAACAGTGTCCGTTTTCGACCAAAAATACCACCTTTTTTTGGTGACAACGGCCTTTAGAGAAAAACACCCCAAAAGGTCCGAAAATGCCAAGTTTGACCTGAAATGTCAACTATGTTAGTTTTCCACCAAAAATACAACTTTTTTTGTTGGAAACGACCTTTAGAATAAAGAGCACCCAAAGGCTGAAAAAAGACCAACTTTCACCAGAAAAGTCGATTTTGACCAAAAAAATCCCACCTTTTTGGGTGGGAGCGGCCTTCTGAGCAAAATGCCATCAAATGGCCCATGAGGTCAAGTTTGACCGAAAAAGTCAACTGTATCCGTTTTCGACCAAAAGTCCCACATTTTTTGGTGGAAACGACATTCTGAGGAAAATATCCGCTAATGGTCCGAAAATGCCAAGTTTGACCAAAAAAGTCAAATATGTCAGTTTTTGAGTAGAAATATCACCTTTTTTTGTGGAAGCCACCTTCGGAGCAAATTGCCCCCAAAAGGCCAAAGAAGGTCAAGTTTGACTAGGAAAATCAACAGTGTCTGTTTTTTACCAAAAATACCACCTTTTTTTTGGTGAAAATGGACTTCTGAGCAAAACGCCCCCAAAAGGCCCAAAATGGCCAAGTTTGACACTAAAAGTCAACTGTGTCTGTTTTTGACCAAAAATACCACCCTTCGGGTGGAAACAGCCTTCCGAGCAAAATTCCCCCAACATGCCAAAATATCCCAAGTTTGACTTGAAAAATTAATTGTTTCCCATTTCGACCAAAAGTATCACCTTTTTGGATGAAAGCGGCTTGTTG
Source organism: Eucommia ulmoides (assembly GCA_016647705.1). NCBI lineage: Eukaryota > Viridiplantae > Streptophyta > Magnoliopsida > Garryales > Eucommiaceae > Eucommia > Eucommia ulmoides. The sequence continues at coordinate 30,331,631 of CM028340.1, read as the reverse complement.
AGCAAAACGCCCCCAAAAGGTTCGAAAATGTAAATTTTGAAAAGAACAGTTAGTTGTGCCCATTTTGGACCCAAAATACCACATTTTTTTGTGGGAACTGACTTTTTAGTAAAACACCCCAAAAGGCCCAAAAAGGCCAAGTTTGACTTAAAAAGTCAACTGTGCCAGTTTTGACCAAAAATTCCACATTTTTGGTAGGAAACCATGTTTTGGGCAACACGCACCCAAAAGACCCAAAAAGACCAAGTTTGACCAGAAAAGTTAACTGTCCCCGTTTTCCCCCAAAAATATCACATTTTTTTTGGTAAAAACGGCATTTCATGAAAAATGCCCCCAAAGGCCCAAGAAAGGCCAAGTTTGACCAAAGAAGTCATCTACATCCCTTTTCGACCAAAATTCGTACCTTTTTTTTTTTTTTTTTTTTGCGGAAACTACCTTCAGAGCAAAACACCACTTAATGGCCCAAAAAGGTCAAGTTTGACCCGAAAAGTCAACTATGTCCGTTTTCAACCAGAAATATCACCTTTTTAGGTAGAAGCGGCCTTCAGAGCAAAATGCCCCCAAAACACCAAAGAAGGCCAAGTTTGACCTAGATAATCAACAGTCCGTTTTCGACCAGTAATACCACCTTTTTAGGTAGAAATGGACTTCTAACAAAAAATGCGCCAAAAGGGCCAAACTGGCCAATTTGACCCTAATAGTCAATTGGGTTTCGACCAAAAATACCACCTTTTTGGGTGGCAACGGTTTTCTGAGCAAAATGCCCTAAATAGCCCCAAATAACCTAAATTTGACCTGAAAAGTAAACTGTGTCCTATAACAACCAAAAGTACCACCTTTTGCATGGAAGCGGCCTTCAAAGCAAAACTCCTCTAAAAGGCCCAAGAAGGCAAGGTTTGACCCTAAAACTATATCACGTCCATTTTCGACCAAAAATCCCGCCTTTTTGGGTGGAAACGGCATTCTAAGAAAAATGCCCCCAAAAGGCCCAAGAAGGCCAAGTTTGACCTGAAAAGTCAATTGTGTCTGTTTTGTACCAAAAATACCACATTTTTTGGTAAGAACGGCTATTTGTAAAAAAAAATTCCCCGAAAGACACAAAAATGCCAAAATGTCAACTGTGTCCGTTTTCGACCACGAATATCACCTTTCTTGGTAGAAGCGGCTTTCAGAGCAAAATGCCCCCAACAAGCCAAAATAGCCCAAGTTTGACCTAAAAAGTTAATTGTCTCCCATTTTGACCAAAACTATCACATTTTAGGATAGAAGCGGCCTGCTGAGAAAAATGCCACCAAAAGGTCCAAAAATACAAATTTTGAAAAGAAAAGTGAGTTGTGTCCGTTTTATACCAAAAATACCACCTTTTTGGGTGAGAACTTACTTTTGAGTAAAGCACCCCAAAAGGCCTAGCTTGACTAGAAAAGTTAATTGTGCCCGTTTCGACCACAAATACCAACTTTTTGGTAGGAAACCGTGTTTTGGGCAAAATGCACCCAAAAGGCCCAAAAATGTCAAGTTTGACCAGAAAAGTTAACTACGCCCGTTTTCCACCAAAAATATCACCTTTTTGGGTAAAAACAGTCTTCCAAGAAAAATGTCCCCAGAGGCCCAAGAAAGGCCAAGTTTGAGCTGAAAAGTCATCTACGTCCCTTTTCGACCAAAATTCATACTTTTTTTTTTTTTTGCGGAAACAACCTTCTCAGCAAAACACCCTCTAATAGCCCAAAAAGGCCAAGTTTGACCAGAAAAGTTAACTGTGTTTGTTTTCGACTAGAAATATCACATTTTTAGGTGGAAGCGGCCTTCAGAGCAAAATACCCCCAAAACGCCAAAGAAGGCCAAGTTTGACTTGGAAAATCAATAGTGTCCATTTTTTTTACCAATAATACCACCTTTTTAGGTGGAAACAAACTTCTAAAGAAAACACACCAAAAGGGCCAAACTGGCCATTTTGACCATAAAAGTCAACTGGGCTCGTTTTCGACAAAAAATACCCCATTTTTGGGTGGTAACGGTCTTTTAAGCAAAAGGCCCCCAATAGCCCCAAATAGCCTAAGTTTAACCTAAAAAGTTAACTGTGTCCTACTTCACCCAAAAGTTCCACCTTTTTGGATGGAAGCGGCCTTCAGACCAAAGTGCCCTTAAAAGGCCCAAGAAGGCCAAGTTTGACCTGAAAACTCTATCATGTCCATTTTCGACCAAAAATCCCACCTTTTTGAGTGGAAACGGAATAAAACGCCCCCGAAGGTCCAGTTTTACTTGAAAATTCATTTTCGACAAAAACTCCCACCTTTTTTGGTGGAAACGGACTTCTGAACAAAACGCCTCCAAATGGCCCAAAAGGTCAAGTTTGACCAGAAAAGTCAAATTTGTCCGCTCTCGACCAAAAGTCCCATCTTTTTTGGTGGAAACGACCTTCAGAACAAAACATCTGCTAATGGCCCAAAAAGGTCAAGTTTGACCAGAAAAGTCAACTATGTTCGTTTTTTTAGCACAAATATCACCTTTCTTAGTGGAAGCGAATTTCGGAGCAAAATACCCCAAAAGGCCAAAGAAGACCAAGTTTGACCAGTAAAATCAATAGTCTCTGGTTTTTTCCAATAATACTACCTTTTTTGGTGGAAACGGACTTTTGACTAAAACGCCCCCAAAAGGCCCAAAATGGCGAAGTTTGACCCTAAAAGTCATATGTGTTTAACCTAAAAAGTCTATCATGTCTGTTTTCTACCAAAAATCCCACATTTTTGGGCGGAAACGACTTTCCGAGCAAAATGTCTCCAAAAGGCCCAAAAAGGCTAAGTTTGACCTAAAAAGTCAACGATGTCCGTTTTGTACCAAAAATAACACGTTTTTGGGTGGAAACGACCATTTGAAAAAAACGTCCCCAAAAGGCGCAAAAATTCCAAAATGTCAACTGTGTTTGTTTTCCACCAAAAATATCATTTTTTTTAGGGGAAAAGACCTTCTGAGCAAAACATCCGCAAATGGCTCGAAAATGCCAAGTTTGACCAGAAAAGTCAAATGCGTCCCTTTTCGACCACAAGTATCACCTTTTTTGGTAGAAGCTGGGATGAGAATCAATGAGCACAATCAGAGAATCCGTTACATGTTCAAGTTGGGCCTATTATTAGTGCAAGATAAAAAAAATAAAAAAATCAATGCAATACTTAATGGGCTAATTCAAGAGACTTGGCCCATATCTACAATAGTTAAGCCCAAATTAGGCCTATCGGACAATCAAAACCTAATTCATCTCATCAAGGCAAGTGAAGAGGCTTAAACATGAACTTAAATGGGCCAAGGCATGAGGACTAGGAAATTCAACATATTTATTTTATTTATTAGTCTTTTAACTTTAATTTAGGATATTAATTTGATGATTTGTAAGGCTTGATATTAGAGTTTCCTTTTTCCTTCATGTAGGCCTGCGAATTTTCCAAGCCTTATTAGGGTTTTTTTTTGTTCACTTGGCCGCCTATTTAAGGGGCTTGGTAGACCCACGAATTACACACATTATTTTTTATTAATAAAATTGTGAGAGTTTTCTTTTTAGTTCTTCAAAGAACTTTTCCTGAACTTATAAAGAGTTTCTTGTGACGTTCAAACTTATATCTTTGGTTCATGATTCATTATAATCATTGGGTCAAGATCATTATACCATTGGTTCACATTTCGTTCATAAACGTTGGGTCAAGGTAATCTATCTTTTAATTTCTGTATTTTTAGTTCGCTCAAAATCTGATTTAGTGTCGATCTTCGCGAAGAAACCCTAAGTAGGTTTCGGGTCTCACTAATCCTTGGTGAGGTTCGTATTACTTGGTAATTAGAGTAAGGTCTAAATCAGGTTTCATCTATCCTCTTTATTCTTCTTCGTTCATTTTTATCTTTTCCTTCATACTTGAACTTTCTTGGCCGAAATATTTATATTTGGTTAAATTTTCATTTTTTTTCTTCAGTACTATGCATCTTCAATCTTGATTTAAGTTACTACAAAAAAATAAAAAATAAAAAATAAAAAAAATTCTAGCAGCTTCGAAATTTGAAATTTATTTCTTCTTATTCTATTTTGCAAACTTATCCTTTGTGCTCTTCTTGTTTACTTTACTTTTGTCCTAAATCTCATCCTTAGTGAAATTGATTTGTTGAGTTTGAATTGTCATGAGAAATTTTTGATTGAGTTTGGTTAAGTTCAATAAAGAACTAAAAGAGTAAACTAAAGAGTGGAAAAAGGAAAGAGAGTGTGAGCTCATAAGAGAGTAAAAGCCAAATTTCAGTAAAACACGAGCGTGAGTGCCATCAATCTTGAGAGAAACATGTGAGGGAATGTTTGTGACGTTTGCTAACTTTGTTTTGCAGGTTATTAAACATGCCTCAAGAAACAAACAAAGTCTCATCTAATGAAGCACCAGAAAGGATGGACGTCGTGGATGTCAAAGTTTTCTATAAAGCCTTAGAGAGAAAGTTTGAACAATTGAACTCGAGATTTGATGAAGTGCATGAACGACTATACAAAGTTGAGTCTAGTTCACGAAAACCACCTAAATCTCCTAATATACAACAACGATAGAGAAATCTGCCTCGGTATGAATATAAAGTTGATGATTGGGATGACGCAGAGGAAAAAGATTGCGCCTCTAATGCGAGTTTGGGCAGATTCGAGCAAGGATATGGGAATAGAAGAGTTAGGTATGGGAAGCAAATCAATAATAATTTGGGAAGCATCAAGATGAAGATTCCATCGTTCCAAGGAAAGAATGACCCTGAAGCATACTTGGAGTGGGAGAAGAAGATGAAATTGAACTTTGAGTGCCACAACTACTCAGAGCATAAAAAGGTAAAACTCGTTATAATTGCATTTGTTGATTATGCTATAATATAGTGGGATCAACTTGTGATGAACAGAAGGTGAAACCATGAGAGACCTATTGAGACGTGGGCTGAAATGAAGGCCATAATGAGGAGGAGGTTTGTCCCTAGTCACTACTATAGGGATTTGTTCCCGAAGTTACAATGTCTTACTCAAGGATATCAGAGCATAGATGATTACTACAAGGAGATATAGATTGCTATGATCCGGGTTAAAGTCGAGGAAGATAGAGAAACTACAATGGCAAGGATCTTGAATGGGCTGAATTGGGAGATTGCCAATGTGGTGGAGTTGCAACATTATATGGAGTTGGAGGACATGGTGCACATGGCAATAATGGTGGAACAACAACTTAAAAGGAAGGGAACTCAGTCATTTCAAAACCCGAACTCCTCCACTTCATGGAGGCCTAATAGGAGGAGAGATGAAGGGGTTGTTTTTGCATCCCAAACTGAACTGCCGAACATGAGAGATGATGTGCCCAATACCAACAAAGGTAAAACCAAAACCTAAACTCGTAATTGTGATATTGAATGTTTTCATTGTTTGGGAGTAGGACATATAGCTTCACAATGCCCAAATAAGAAGACCATAATAGTACATTTTGATGGAGAAGTGGAAACCGAAAGCGACAGTGATGATGACTAGATGCCAAGTTTGACCCTAAAAGTCAATTGTGCCTATTTTTGACCAAAAATACCACATTGTTTGGGTGGAAATAGCCTTTTGAGCAAAATTCCCCCAACAAGACAAAATTCCCTAAGTTCGACCTGAAAAGTTAATTGTCTCACATTTTGACCAAAAGTACCACCTTTTTGGATGGAAGCGGCCTACTGAGCAAAATGCCCCCAAAAGGTCCAAAAAATGCAAATTTTGAAAAGAAAATTTAGTTGTGTCCAATTTGGACCAAAAATACCACCTTTTTGGGTGGGAACCTACTTTTGAGTAATACACACCCCAAAATGCCTAAAAAGGCCAAGTTTGACTAGAAAAGTCAATTGTAACTGCTTCGACTAAAAATGCCACCTTTTTTGAAGGAAACCGTGTTTTGGGCAAAATGCACCCAAAAGGACCAAAAAGGCCAAGTTTGACCAGAAACGTTAACTGTGCTCGTTTTCCACAAAAAAAATATCACCTTCTTGGGTAAAAATAACTTTCTAAGAAAAACGCCCCCAAAGGCCCCAAAAAGACCAAGTTTGATCTAAAAAGTCATCTGCGTACGTTTTCGACCAAAATTCATTTTTTTTTTTTTGCGGAAACAACCTTCAAAGCAAAACATGGCCTAATGGCCCAAAAAGGCCAAGTTTGACAAAAAAAAAATCAACTGTGTTCGTTTTCGACCAGAAATATCACCTTTTTAGGTGGAAGCGGCCTTTAGAGAAAAATGCCCCCAAAACGCCATAGAAGGCCAAGATTGACCTGAAAAATCAACAGTATACATTTTTTAACAATAATACCACCTTTTTAGATGGAAACTGACTTCTAAACAAAACGCGCCAAAAGGGTTAAATTGGCCAGTTTGACCCTAAAAGTCAATTATGCCCGTTTTCGATAAAAAAATACCACCTTTTTGGGTGGCAACGGTCTTCTGAGCAAAATGCCCCCAATAGCCCCAAATCCCTAAGTTTGGCCTGAAAACTGTGTCCTATTTTAACCAAAAGTATGAACTTTTCGTATGGAAGTAGTCTTCATAGCAAAACGCCCTTAAAAGGCCCAAGAAGGCCAAGTTTGACCTGAAAACTCTATCATGTCCGTTCTCGACCAGAAATCCCACCTTTTTGGGTGGAAACGGCTTTTCGAGCAAAATGCCCCCAAAAGGCCCAAAAAGGCCAAGTTGGACCTGAAAAGTCAACTGTGTCCGATTTGTGAAAAACAAATACCACCTTTATGGGTGGAAATGGCCATTTGAAAAAAAAAAAAAAAAACATCCCCAAAAGGCGCAAAAATGACAAAATGTCAATTGTGTTCATTTTCCACCAAAAATAACACTTTTCTGAGTGGAAACGCCTTTCAAAATAAAATGCCCCAAAGGCCCCGTTTTACTTGAAAAGTCGATTTCGACAAAAAAAATCCCACCTTTTTCGGTGGAAAACGGACTTCTGAATCCCACATTTTTGGGTGGAAATGGCTTTCTGAGCAAAACGCCCCCAACAAGCACATAAAGGCCAAGTTTGACCTGAAAAGTCAACAGTGTCCATTTCGGATAAAAAAATATTACTGTTTTTGGTGGAAACGGCAATTTGAAAAAAATGCCCCCAAAAGGTTAAGTTTGACCAAGAAAGTCAACTGTGTCCATTTTCGATCAAAAGTCCCATATTTTTTTGTGGAAACGACCTTCTGAGCGAAACACACGCTAATGGCCCAAAAAGGCTAAGTTTGACCAGAAAAGTCAACTATGTCCGTTTTCAACCGAAAAATTCACCTTTTTTGGTTGAAGCGGCATTCGGAGCAAAATGCCCCCAAAAGGCTAAAGAAGGCAAAGTTTGACCAGGAAAATCAACAGGGTCCATTTTTTACCAATAATACCACTTTTTTTTTTTTGGGAAAATGGACTTCTGAGCAAAACGCCCTCAAAAGGCCCAAAATGGGCAAGTTTGACCCTAAAAGTCAACTATGCCCGTTTTTAACCAAAAATACCACCTTTTTCAGTGGAAACGGCCTTCCAAATAAAACATCCCTGAAATGCGCAAAAATGCCAAGTTTGACAAAAAAATGTCAACTGTGTTCGTTTTCCGCCAAAAATATCGCTTTCTTCAGTGAAAAAGGCCTTCTGAATAAAATGTTGCCAAAGTCCCAATTTTAATTGAAAAGTTATTTTCTTAAAAGTCAATTATACCCGTTTTCGACCAAAAATACCACCTTTTTGGATGGAAATGGCCTTCTGAAAAAAATTCCCCCAACAAACCAAAATAGCCCAAGTTTGACCTAAAAAGTTAATTGTCTCCCATTTCCACCAAAAGTACCACCATTTTTGGATTGAAGCAGCCTGCTGAGCAAAATGCCCCCAAAAGGTCCGAAATTGTAAATTTTGAAAAGAAAAGATAGTTATGCCCGTTTTGGACAAAAAATACCACATTTTTTAGTGGGAACTTAGGGCATGTTTGATAAAAAAAAAAAATTAAGCACTAAATACTAATTAAATTAAGTGATTAATTAATTAAGTTAGCTTAAAAATTAAGTGAAATATTATGTAAAAAAAATCTGCAAAGCCCCCTTTACTTAATTTGTTTTTGCAGAAATCGCTCAATTTTTTTTCAAATTAAAAAAAAAAAAAAAAAAAAAGGAATTAACCATTTTGCCCTTAGGGATGTAGGGTTTCTGATGTTCTATTCATTCGATAGTCCCCATCGTTTTCATTTTCCAGAGCGATGGAGGCAGCGACGGCGAGTTGAGAAAAGAGAAAGAAGGCTCGAGTCAGGTTATTCGAAGCGGCTAACCAAATATAGAGTTCGGTTTCGAAGCACGATCTGTCGATTCATCGATCCTCTTTGTCTATGTTACTTCTATTCACACATCGAAGCGGGGAGTTGAGAAGCGAAGTGACGGTGAGTTGCGAAGAGGTAGCGAGTTGAGAAGAGAGGTGGCGGCGAATAGAGAAATCTTGAACGAGATATGTTCTTCTTCAAATCTATAGTTTTTCGTTTCTTCAACTCCCAAATTTGCATTTCTTCGATCGATTCAAGTGTGTGATGTGATTTTGCATCCTCAATCAAATAGTTTGCAGAATATTCATCAATCTTCATTTATTACCAATTTTTTGTTTTTCTGTTTATTTGTTTAGGATTTCTATTAATTTGTTTAGGGTTCCTGTTTGTGTGCGGCGAACCACGAAATTAGGTTTTGTGCGGGGGGTTTATATTTCTCGTTTTTTAGATCTCTCAGATTTTGTAATTTATTTATCATTTTTGAGATTCTCATTTGATTTTTGTTCTGCACATCTTTCATATTTTTGAAATTCTATGTTATAGATACCCCAGCTCAAATTTGGTTGTTAAGGATTCTTTTGTGAAAAGCTCAAGCACAACTCTTGTTTTGAATTTCATTCTAGAAGTAAATGGTTAATTTAGGGTTTGATATAGGTTTGTAGAAGAGCATGCAATTCCGCTTCAATGGGTAGTCACAACAATTAGTCCCTCCCTATAAAAGTTATGATGCTTTTTAATCCTTTTAGCTTTATTCACTCTTGAAACATTGCCCTAAAATACATTGAGCTGTGTTTGTTTGATGTTTCTGTCCCAGATTTTGTTTATCAAAAAACTCAGAAATTTGGCAACAATTCAATTCTATTCCCAAAAATTTGCGTTGTACTGAGAGCAGAGTAAAAATAATTTTTTGAATGTGTATAGTTGTTGCTTATGGATTGACTTTTTAAGAGTTTTTTTTTTTGAAACAATTTTTTGTTCTCGATGACAAGAAAGAAAAATTAGGAGATTTCTATTTTCGTTCCAAGTTTCCTAGGAACAGAAACATTAGACAAATGGCACCTCATGTTTCTGTTATTACCTCATTATGATTTGTTTTTTAATCATGCTATGTTTTAATTGCACAGAATGCTATTGAAAAATTCTTGATCTGATAGAGAGAAATTGAAGGAATGGTTTCTCAGTGTGATGAGCTTCTTTGAAAGTTTGTCTTAATTTGAGAAAGGCATTAACCTGCCTACTACTATAGGAAACTCTTTTTTATTTGTATTCCAAGTTTTGATTTGATGTTGATTTTGATGTGAGAAATATGATTGTATAAGGTGTTATGTTTTTATTATGATTCAAGGGTAGTTATGTAAATTAAACAATTTCCAACATTCAACTTTTATACTTATCAAACAAACAAACAAAATTCAACACTTAAATTTTCAGCACTTAAAATTTTAATGTTATCGAACATCCTTCTTAAATTTTCAGCACTTAAAATTTAAGCACTTAAAAATTAAGTGGTTATCAAACAAGCCCTTAGTTTTGAGTAAAACACCCCAAAAGGCACAAAGAGGCCATGTTTGACTAGAAAAGTCTATTGTGCCCGTTTCGACCAAAAAAACCACCTTTTGGAAGAAATTCGTGTTTTGGACAAAACACACCCAAAAGGCCATGTTTGACCAAAAAATTTAATTGTACTCGTTTTCCACCAAAAAATGATGTTTTTTGGTAAAAACGGCTTTCCAAGAAAAATGCCCCCAAAGGCCCTAGAAAGGCCAACTTTGACCTGAAAAGTTATCTGCGTCCGTTTCCGACCAAAATTCATACTTTTTCTTTTTGCAGAAAATAACTTTAGAGAAAAACACCCCCAATGGCCAAAAAGGCCAAGTTTAACCAAAAAAGTCAACTATGTCCGTTTTCGACCAAAGATATCACCTTTTTAGGTGGAAGTGGCCTTCAAAGCAAAATGCCCCCAAAACGTCAAAGAAGACCAAGTTTGACCTGAAAAATCAACAGTGTCCAAAAATATAATTTTTTTGGGCAGCAATGGTCTTCTGAGCAAAACGCCCCCCAATAGCCCCAAATAGCCTAAGTTTGACCTAAAAAGTTAATTGGGTCCTATTTCAACCAAAAGTACCACCTTATTGTATGGAATCATCCTTCAGAGCAAAACGCCCCTAAAAGGCCCAAGAATGCCAAGTTTTACCTGAAAACTCTATCATGTCCATTTTTTTACCAAAAAATCCACATTTTTGGGTGGAAATGGCTTTCCTAGCAAAACGACCCTAAAAGACCCAAAAATGCCAAGTTTGACCTGAAAAGTCAACCTTGTCCATTTTGTACGAAAAATACCAATTTTTAGGGTTGAAACGACCATTTGAAAAAAACGTCCCCAAAAGGCGCAAAAATGCCAAAATGTCAACGATGTTTGTTTTCCACCAAAACTATCACTTTTCTGAGTGGAAACGACCTTCAGAATAAACGCCGACAAAGGCCAAGTTTTACTTGAAAATTCATTTTCGACAAAAAATCCTACCTTTTTCGATGGTAACGACCTTTTGAACAAAACACCTCCAAATGGCCCAAAAGGTCAAGTTTGACCAGAAAAGTCAATTGTGTTTGCTCTCGACCAAAAGTCCCACATTTTTTGGTGGAAACGACCTTCTGAGCAAAACATCCGCTAATAGCCCAAAAAGGCCAAGTTTGACCAGAAAAGTCAATTGTGCCTGTTTTTTACCACAAATATCACCTTTCTTGGTAGAAGCAGCCTTCATAGCAAAATGCCCCAAAAGGCCAAAGAAGGCCAAGTTTGACTAGAAAAATCAACAGTGTCCGTTTTCGACCAATAATACCACCTTTTTGGGTGGAAACGGACTTCTGAATAAAACACCCCCAAAAGGCCCAAAATGGCCAAGTTTAACCCTAAAAGTTATTTGTGCCCGTTTTCGACCAAAAATATCACCTTTTTTGGTGGAAACGGCGGTCTGAGCAAAACGCCCCCAATAGGTCCAAAAAGCCCCAGTTTGACCTGAAAAGTTGAGCGTGTCTGTTTTCGACAAAAAACACCAACTTTTAGGGTGGAAACGACCATCTAAGAAAACACCACAAAAAGGCCCAAAAGGCCAAGTTTGACGGGAAAAGTCAATTGTGTCCGTTTTTGGACAAAAGTACAATCGTTTTGGGTGGAAACGACCTTCCAAGGAGGATGACCCCAAAAAGGCCAAGTTTGATTGATGCGGACTTCACCAAGAATTAGTGAGACCCAAAACCAACTTAGGGTTTCTTCCTGAGGATCAAACTAAATCAGATTTATAAACGAACATAGAAGAACACGAAAATACAAAATTTAGGATAGATTACCTTGAACCAACGTTTATGAACGAAATGCGAACCAATGGTATAAGGAAAGATCTTGACTAGATGATTAAAACGAATCACAAACCAAAGATATAGGGTTTGAACGCCACAAGAAATACTTGATAAGTTCGGGAAAGTTCTTTGAAGAACTTAAGAGAAAACTCTCACAATTGTATTAATCAAAGTAATGTATCTTTCTAATGGGATACAAGTCTCTTAAATAGCTGGCCAACAATAAAAGAAACTAATGAATAGTGCACATGAACAGTGTTGGTGAACAATACCATGAACAATGCGGCCACACTAGAAATAAAAGGAAACCCTAGAGGAACAAGGAATCCTAGAGAAATAAGGAAACCCTACTCCTAATCTTAAAAGGAAATGACTAATTCTTAATCTAAAAATGAAAAAGGCTAATTTGGCATTCATACCTTACAAATCAACAATAAAAAAAAATAAAGCCTATAAATAAATAAATAAATGATCTAAATTTTGCAGTCCGCACACCTAAGCCCATTCAAGTTCAGGCCTAAGCCCATTTGCTTGCCTTGATGAGATGGACCAGGCCTTGATCATCATTTGGGCCTAATTTGGGCTTCATTATTTTAAACTCCGCCCAAAGCTCTTAAATTAGCCCATTAAGTGCGTATTTGATCTTCTTAGATCTTATCCTAGTAATAGGCCCAACGAGAACATGCAGCAGGTCTTTTGATGGTGCTTGTTGATTCTCATCATCCCCCCCCCCCTCTCTTCAAAAGGATTCGACCTCGAATCTTCACCTACATCAAACGGGAGAAAGATCAAAAACATTAAATGTGGCACTAACGTTATACTCACCTGGAAGATCCGACTTGTATGAATTGTCATTGATCCTTTGAAGGACTTGAAATAGACCATCCCTTCTAGGATGTAGCGATGTCCGCCTATGGGCTGGAAATCTTTCTTTTCTCATATGCACCCAAACCTAATCACCCGATTAGAAGATGACTCATCTACGGCCCTTGTTGGCTTTGTTTGCATATTGCTCATTTTTCTTCTCTATGTGTTGTCTTACACTTTCCGGAAGTTTCTTCACCATCTCAGCCTTCTTTTGTCCATCCAAAGTAGCCCTCTCATTGATTGGCAAAGGCAACTAATCCAAAGGAGTTAGTGGATTAAAACCATAAACAATATCAAATGGTGAAAATTATGTAGTAAAATGAACACTCCGATTATAAGCAAATTCAATGAATGGAAAACAATCCCTCTAATTTTTCAAGTACTTTTGAATTATAGTATGCAACAAAGTAGATAAAGTTCAATTCACTTCCTCGCCTTGTCCATCCATTCTGGGGTGACAAGTAGTTGAGAACAAGAATTTGGTTCCCAGCTTTCCCCATAAGACTTTTCAAAAATAACTAAGGAACTTAACATTACAATCAGACACAATACTCCTAGGAACACCGTGGAGATGTACTATCTCTCTAAAGAACAAATCAGCAACGTGGGTTGCATCATTAGTTTTATTACAAGATATGAAATGTGTCATCTTAGAAACATCCACAAAAATCGAATCACTACCTTTCCTTGACCTAGGCACACCTAAAACAAAGTCCATGGAAATATCCATCAAAGGTGAACTAGGTATGGGCAAGGAAGTGTATAATCCATGTGGTAAGACTCTAGATTTGGCTTGCCTACACGTAACACATCTAGCACAAGCTTTCTCCACATTACATTTCATCTTTGCCCAAAAGACGTGTTCATATAACGCGTCTAAAGTCTTCCTTACACCAAAATGACCCATAAAACCACCCCCAAGTGCTTCACACACCAGTAACTCACGCATAGAACTATTAGGCACACAAAGTCTATTTTCTCTAAACAAGTACCCATTTAGTCTATAGAACTTACCGAACGCTGTCTTCTCACATGCTCCATACACACTAGCAAAATCATCATCATTAGTATACAATTCTTTAACATATTCAAACTCCAATAACTGTGCATTTAAAGTAGAGACAAGAGTGTACCTTCTGGATAGTGCATCAGCCACAATATTTTCCTTACGTTGTTTGTATTTTATTACATAAGGGAAGGTTTTAATGAATTCCATTCACTTGGCATGCCTTCTATTTAACTTTTCTTGTCCCTTCAAGTGCTTCAAGAACTCATGGTCAGTATGTATGACAAACTCTCTCAGCCACAGGTAATGTTGCCACATCTTCAATGCTCTTACTAACGCAAAAAGCTCCTTGTCATATGTCGGGTAATTCAATACTGCCCCATTTGGCTTTTCACTAAAGTATGCTATTGGCCGCTTTTCCTGCATCAAAATAGCTCCAATACCTATTCCTAAAGCATCACACTTAATCTCAAAAGTTTTAGAAAAATCAGGTAATACTAATAAAGAAGCACCACATAATATCTCTTTAATCTCATTAAATGTACGCTTTTGCTCAATACCCCATTTAAAACCCACAGATTTTTTGACAATTTCAATGAGTGGTGTAGTTAGTATACTAAAATCTTTAACAAATCAATGATAAAAACTAGCCAAACCATGAAAACTTCTTACCTCCATGATTGACTTAGGTGTGGGCCATTCTTTGATAACCTTCATCTTTTCCTCATCCACCGCAATCCCTTTCGCACTAAAAATATAGCCAAAAAACACAACTTTATCCAAGCAAAAGGAACATTTCTTTATATTGGCATATCGTTTTTCTTTCCTTAAAACATCAAGAACACAATGCAAGTGATCAATATGCTCATCTAGACTCTTGCTAAACACCATAATATCATCAAAATATACCACAACAAATTTGCCTATAAACGTACGCAATGCATGATTTATTAATCTCACGAATGTGCTTGGTGCATTAGTTAGACCAAAAGGCATAACCAACCACTCATACAATCCTTGTTTAGTTTTAAAGGCAATTTTCCATTCATCACCCTCTTTCATTCTAATTTGATGATACCCACTTTTCAAATCATTTTTTGTGAAAATACATGACCCGTACAACTCATGTAACATGTAATCTAGCGTAGGAATGGGATATCGATACTTTACCATTATGTTATTGATAGCTCGGCAATCAACACACATACGCCAAGTTCCATCCTTCTTAGGCACAAGTAGTACTGGTACCGCGCATGGAATCATGCTGATGAGAACCAACAAGCAACATCAAAGGACACATTGCATATCCCGGTTGGGCCCATTACTAGGGCAAGATCCAAGAAGATCAAAGAAACGCTTAATGGGCTAATTCAAGAGCTTTTGGCTGAATCGAAAACAATAAAGCCCAAATTAGGCCTAAATGACGATCAAGGCCTAATCCATCTCATCAAAGCAAGTGAATGGGTTTAGACATGAACTCAAATGGACCAAGGCTTGTGGACCACGAAATTCTTATCATATCTTTTTTATTATTTTAAGTCTTTTAATTATTTTAGGCTGATTTGTAAGCTTGATTGCTAAGTAAATCATTTCCTTTTCCAACTAGGAATGTAAGGCAAATTAGGAAGCTTCCTTATTCTTTATTTAGCAATTAGATTTTAGGGTTTTCTTTTTCCTCCATGTAGACCCATGAATTTCAAAGTGTATTAGGGTTTCTTTTCTTATTCTCTTGGCCACCTATTTAAGGGGCTTTGTAGACCTACGAATTTCACATTACTTTGATTAATAAAAATTGTGAGAGTTTTCTCTTTAGTTCTTCAGAGAACTTTTCTTGAACTTATCAAGAGTTTCTTGTAGCGTTCAAACTTATATCTTTGATTCGTGATTCATTATAATCATTGGGTCAAGATCATTATACCATTGGTTCACGTTTCGTTCATAAACGTTGGGTCAAGGTAATCTATCTTTCAATTTCTGTATTTTTAGCTCGTTCAAAATCTGATTTAGTTTCGATCTTCGCGAAGAAACCCTAAGTTGGTTTCGGGTCTCACTAATCATTGGTGAGGTTCGCATCATTTGGTAATCAGAGCAAGGTCTAAATCAAGTTTCATCTATCCTTTTTCTTTTTCGTTCTTTCATATCTATTCCTTCATAATTTTTTTTTTCTTGACCAAATTATATCATCAGATCTATTGCGTTTTTTTTTCTTTCTTTTCGTTCTAATTCAAATCTGGTCCAATCTTGAAAAAAAAAAAACGCGGTGCATCTTTGTTCTGATCATATTTTTCGTTTAAATATTGTGCTTCTTCAAATCTCAATTTAAAATTGCTGGTTTTCAAAAAAAAATAAAAAATAAAAAATAAAAATAAATAAAAAAAATTGTGAAAATTCAGCAGCCCCCCCCCCCCCTAAACAAAAATTGAGAATAATTTCTTCTTGTTCTACTCTATAAACTTTTCTTTGTGCTTTTTTTGTTCCCTTTGTTTCGTTCCTAAAATCTCATTCTTAGTAAATCAAATTGTTGAGTTTGGATTGCTACAAGGAAATTTCTGATTGAGATTGGTTAAGATCAATAAATAACTAAAAGAGGGAACTAAAGAGTGGAAAAAGACAAGAGAGTGTGAGCTTATAAGAGGGTAAAAGCCGAATTTGAGTGATACACGAGTGGAGTGACATAGTTTGAGTGCAAACACGTGAGGGAGTGTTTGTGAGGTTTGCTAACTTTGTTTTGCAGGTTACTAAATATGTCTCGAGAAACAAACAAAGGCTCGTCCGATGAAGCACATGAAAGAATGGACATTATGGGCGCAAACGTTTTCTACAAGGCCTTAGAGCAAAAGTTTCAACAGTTGAACTTGCAGTTTGATGAAGTGCATGAGCGGCTTGACAAAGTTGAGTCTAGCGTACAAAAGGGGCAGCCACCGAGAGCTCCTAATGTGCAACGAAGAGAGAGGAATCAGCCTCGGTTTGTGTATGAAGATGATTATGGGGATGACCTAGATGAAGACGATCGAGCCTCTAATGCAAGCTTGGGAAGATTTGGGAGTGGACATGGGAATAGAGGAGATAGAGATGGGGAGCGGATTGATAATAACTTGGGAAGTATCAAGGTGAAGATACCCTCATTCCAAGGGAAAAATGATCCTGAAGCATACTTGGAGTGGGAGAAGAAGGTGGAGTTGATCTTTGAGTGCCACAACTACTCCAAGGAGAAAAAGGTAAAACTCGCTGTGATTGAGTTTATTGACTATGCTATAAATGGTGGGATCAACTTGTGATAAACAGGAGAAAGAACCATGAGAGGCCTATCGTGACGTGGGCGGAAATGAAGGCCATCATGAGGAGGCGGTTTGTCCCTAGTCACTACTATAGGGACTTGTATCAGAAATTAAAAAGCCTTACGCAAGGCTATCGGAGCGTGGATGATTACTACAAGGATATGGAGGTCGCTATGATCCGGGCTAATGTCGAGGAGGATAGAGAAGCTACCATGGCAAAGTTCTTGAATGGGTTGAATCGGGACATTGCCAACGTGGTGGAGTTGCAACATTATGTGGAGTTGGAGGACATGGTTCACATGGCCATAAAAGTGGAACGACAGCTTAAAAGGAAAGGAACTCGGACATTTCAAAATTCAAGCTCCTCTAATTCATGGAGGCCGAATAGGAGGAAGGACGAAGGGGCTGTTTCAAAGTCCAAAACCGAACCCCCAAAAAGGAGAGATGATGTTCCCATTGCCAACAAAGGTAAAACCGAAACCCAAACTCGTAACCGTGATATTAAATATGTTCGTTGTTTGGGAGTAGGTCACATAGCCTCACAATGCCCAAATAAGAGGACCATGATTGCACGTGTTGATGGAGAGGTGGAAACCGAAAGTGAGAGTGATGATGACCAGATGCCATAACTTGAAGATGCTTGTGATGATGATGTGGAGTACCCGGTGGAGGGAGAGTCACTTGTGGCAAGGCGTGCTCTAAGTGCCCAAGTTGCGGAGGATGACATAGAACAGCAAAGGGAGAATATATTTCATACTAGATGCCACGTCAACAACAAGTTATGTAGGATGATCATTGATGGGGGAAGTTGCACTAATGTGGCTAGCACTACTTTAGTAGAGAAACTGAATTTACATACCTTGAAACACCCTAGACCTTATAAATTGTAGTGGTTGAATGATTGTGGGGTGGTTTGGGTAAATAAACAAGTGTTAGTTTCCTTTTCAATTGGGAAGTACAAGGATGAAGTACTTTGTGATGTTGTTCCAATGAATGCGGGTCACATATTGTTGGGCAGGCCATGGCAATTTGATAGGAAGGTTATTCATGACGGGTTCAAGAATAGGCACTCATTCGTCAAAGACAATAAAACCATTACTCTTGTGCTGTTGACTCCAAAACAAGTGTATGAGGATTAAATGAAATTGAAAAGAGAGAATGAGTTGAAAAAAACTTGTGAGACCGAGAGTTCAAAAAAAGATGAGAAAAAAGAGAGTGGAAACATAAAAGAGAGTGAAAAGCAAAAAAGAAGTGGAAAAAATGAGAGAAAAACAGATAAACAAGTGAGCTTTTATGCTAAGGCGAGTGATATCAAGGGTTCTTTGTATGCAAACCGGCCTATATTTGTACTATTGTACAAAGAGGCGTGTTTTAGTGCTAACGAATTTGACCAATCTTTGCCTAGTGTTGTTGTTTCTTTGTTGCAGGAATTTGAGGACGTGTTCCCTAACGATGTGCCTAGTAGATTGCCACCTATTCGAGGCATTGAGCATCAAATTGACTTTGTGCTGGGTGCAACAATTCCTAACCGACCAGCCTATAGGAGTAATCCAGAGGAGACGAAGGAACTTCAAAGGCAAGTGGAGGAGTTGCTAGCCAAGGGACACGTAAGAGAGAGCATGAGTCAGTGCGCAGTACCGGTACTACTTGTGCCTAAGAAGGATGGAACTTGGCGTATGTGTGTTGATTGTCGAGCTATTAACAACATTACGGTAAAGTATCGACATCCTATTCCTAGGCTAGATGACATGTTAGATGAGTTGCATGGATCATGTATTTTCACTAAAATTGATTTGAAAAGTGGGTATCACCAAATTAGGATGAAAGAAGGTGATGAATGGAAAACTGCCTTTAAAACTAAATATGGATTGTATGAGTGGTTGGTAATGCCTTTTGGGCTAACTAATGCACCAAGTACATTCATGAGGTTAATGAATCATGCATTGCGTGCGTTTATAGGCAAGTTTGTTGTGGTCTATTTTGATGATATTTTGGTGTATAGTAAGAGCTTAGATGAGCATATTGATCATTTGCATTGTGTGCTTGATGTTCTTAGAAAAGAAAAATTATATGCAAATTTAAATAAATGTTCCTTTTGCTTGGACAAAGTTGTGTTTCTTGGCTATGTTGTTAGTTCAGAAGGGATTGCAGTGGATGAGCAAAAGGTAAAGGCTATCAAAGAATGGCCCACACCTAAGTCAATCACGGAGGTAAGAAGTTTTCATGGTTTGGCTAGTTTTTATCGTCGATTTGTTAAAGATTTTAGTACACTAACCGCACCACTCACTGAAATTGTAAAAAAATCCGTGGGTTTTAAATAGGGTATGGAGCAAGAGCGTGCATTTAATGAGATTAAAGAACGGTTATGTGGTGCTTCTTTATTAGCATTACCTAATTTTTCTAAAACTTTTGAGATTGAGTGTGATGCTTCAGGAATAGGCATTGGAGCAGTTTTGATGCAGGAAAATCAGCCAATAGCATACTTTAACGAAAAGCTAAATGGGGCAGCATTGAATTACCCAACATATGATAAGGAGCTTTTTGCGTTGGTAAGAGCATTGGAGATTTGGCAACATTACCTGTGGCCGAGAGAGTTTGTCATACATACCGATCATGAGTCCTTGAAGCACTTGAAGGGATAAAGTAAGTTAAATAGAAGGCATGCCAAGTGGATGGAATTCATTGAAACCTTCCCTTATGTAATCAAATACAAACAAGGTAAGGAAAATGTTGTGGCTGATGCACTCTCCAGAAGGTACGCCATTGTCTCTACATTAAATGCAAAGCTACTGGGGTTTGAATATGTTAAAGAATTGTATGCTAATGATGATGATTTTGCTAGTGCGTTTGATGCATGTGAGAAGACAGCGTTTGGTAAGTTCTATAGACTAGATGGGTACTTGTTTAGAGAAAATAGACTTTGCGTGCCTAATAGTTCTATGCGTGAGTTACTCGTGCGTGAAGCACATAGGGGTGGTTTGATGGGTCATTTTGGTGTGAGAAAGACTTTAGACGTGTTACATGAACACTTCTTTTGGCCAAAGATGAAACGTGATGTGGAGAGAGTTTGTGCTAGGTGTGTTACGTGTAGGCAAGCCAAATCTAGAGTCTTACCACATGGATTATACACTCCCTTGCCTGTACCTAGTGCGCCTTGGATGGATATTTCCATGGACTTTGTTTTAGGCTTGCCTAGGTCAAGGAAAGATAGGGATTCGATTTTTGTGGTTGTTGATAGGTTCTCTAAGATGCCACATTTCATATCTTGCAATAAAACTGATGATGCGACCCATGTCGCTGATTTGTTCTTTAGAGAGATAGTACGTCTCCATGGTGTTCCTAAGAGTATTGTATCTGATCGTGATGTTAAGTTCCTAAGCTACTTTTGGAAAGTCTTGTGGGGAAAGATGGGAACTAAATTATTGTTCTCAACTACTTGTCACCCCCAAACGGATGGACAAACCGAGGTAGTAAATCGAACTTTATCTACTTTGTTGCGTACTATAATTCAAACGAACTTGAAAAATTGGGAGGATTGTTTGCCATTCATTGAATTTGCTTATAATCAGAGTGTTCATTCTACTACTGATTTTTCACCATTTGAGATTGTTTATGGTTTTAATCCACTAACTCCTTTGGATTTATTGCCTTTGCCAGTCAATGAGAGGGCTAGTTTGGATGGACAAAAGAAGGCTGAGATGGTGAAGAAACTCCATGAAAGTGTACGACAACACATAGAGAATAAAAATGAGCAATATGCAAAGAAAGCAAATAAGGGCCGTAGATGAGTCATCTTTGAACCTGGTGATTGGGTTTGGGTGCATATGAGAAAAGAAAGATTTCCAGCCCATAGGCGGACCAAGCTACATCCTAGAGGGGATGGTCCATTTCAAGTCCTTTAGAGGATCAATGATAGTGCATACAAGTTGGATCTTCCAGGTGAGTATAACATTAGTGCTACATTTAATGTCTCTGATCTTTCTCCGTTTAATGTAGGTGAAGATTCGAGGTCGAATCCTTTTGAAGAGAGGGGGGATGATGAGAACCAACAAGCAACATCAAAGGACACATTGCATGTCCCAGTTGGGCCCATTACTAGGGCAAGATCCAAGAAGATCAAAGAAGCGCTTAATGGGTTAATTCAAGAGCTTTCGGCTGAATCGAAAACAATAAAGCCCAAATTAGGCCCAAATGACAATCAAGGCCTAATCCATCTCATCAAAGCAAGTGAATGGGTTTAGACATGAACTCAAATGGACCAAGGCTTGTGGACCACAAAATTCTTATCATATTTATATTATTATTTTAAGTCTTTTAATTATTTTAGGCTGATTTGTAAGCTTGATTGCCAAGTAAATCATTTCCTTTTCCAACTAGGAATGTAAGGCAAATTAGGAAGCTTCTTTATTCTTTATTTAACAATTAGATTTTAGGGTTTCCTTTTTCCTCCATGTAGACCCACGAATTTCAAAGTGTATTAGGGTTTCTTTTCTTATTCTCTTGGCCACCTATTTAAGGGGCTTTGTAGACCTACGAATTTTGCATTACTTTGATTAATAAAAATTGTGAGAGTTTTCTCTTTAGTTCTTCAGAGAACTTTTCTTGAACTTATCAAGAGTTTCTTCTGGCGTTCAAACTTATATCTTTGATTCGTGATTCATTATAATCATTGGGTCAAGATCATTATACCATTGGTTCACGTTTCGTTCATAAACGTTGGGTCAAGGTAATCTATCTTTCAATTTCTGTATTTTTAGCTCGTTCAAAATCTGATTTAGTTTCGATCTTCGCGAAGAAACCCTAAGTTGGTTTCGAGTCTCACTAATCATTGGTGAGGTTCGTATCACATGCTCTCTTTTACGTGTCCTTTGGCTAGCAACTCCTCCACTTGCCTTTGAAATTCCTTCGTCTCCTCTGGATTACTCCTATAAGCTGGTCGGTTAGGAATTGTTGTACCTGGCACAAAGTCCATTTGATGCTCTATGCCTCGAATAGGTGGCAACCCACTAGGCACGTCATTAGGGAACACATCCTCAAATTTCTACAACAAAGAAACAACAACACGAGGTAAAGATTGGTAAAGTTTGTTAGCACTAAAACATGCCTCTTTGTACAATAGTACAAATATCAGCTGGTTTGCATACAAAGCATTCTTGATACTACTAGCCTTAGCATAAAAGCTCACTTGTTTCTCTGATTTTCTCTCATTTTTTTCACTCCCTTTTTTTCTTTTCACTCTCTTTTCTGTTTTCACTATCTTTTTTCTCATCTTTTTTTGAACTCTCGGTCTCACAAGTTTTTTCCAACTCACTCTCTCTTTTCATTTTCATTTGATCTTCATACACTTGTTTTGGAGTCAACGGCACAAGAGTAATTGTTTTATTGTCTTTGACAAATGAGTGCCTATTTTTCAACCCATCATAAATAATCTTCCTGTCAAATGCCATGGCCTGCCGAATAGTATGTGACCCGCATGCATTGGAACAACCTCATAAAGTACTTCATCCTTGTATTTCCTAATAGAAAAGAAAACTAACACTTACTTATTTACCCGAACCTCCCCACAATCATTCAATCATTGCAACTTATACGATCTTGGGTGTTTCAAGGTGGGTAATTTTAGTTTCTCTACTAAAGTAGTGCTAGCCACATTAGTGCGACTTCCCCCATCAATGATCATACTATATACCGTGTTGTTGACGTGGCATCTAGTATGAAATATGTTCTCCCTTTGCTATTCCATGTCATCCTCTACAACTTGGGTACTTAGAGCACGCCTTGCCACAAGTGACTCTCCCTCCACATCACCATCACAAGCATCCTCAAGTGGTGGCATCTGATCATCATCAATCTCACTTTTAGTTTCCACCTCTCTATCAACACATGTTATCATGGTCCTCTTATTTAGGCATTGTGAAGCTATGTGACCTACTCCCAAATAGCGAAAACATTTAATATCACGGTTACAAGTTTGGGTTTCGATTTTAACTTTGTTGACATTGGGCACATCGTCTCTCTTTTTTGGTGGTTCGATTTTTGACTTTGTTGACATTGACCTAGCCATGGTAGCTAGATCTTCCTCGACATTAGCCCGGATCATAGCGATCTCCATCTCCTTGAAGTAATCATCCACACTCCGATAGCCTTGAGTAAGACTTTGTAACTTATGGTACAAATCCCTATAGTAGTGACTAGGGATAAACATCTTCCTCATTATGGCCTTCATTTCCGCCCACGTCTCGATAGGCCTCTCATGGTTTCTTCTTCTGTTCATTACAAGTTGATCCCACCATATTATAGCATAATCAACAAATTCAATTACAACGAGTTTTACCTTTTTATGCTCGGAGTAGTTGCGGTACTCAAAGATCAATTCCACCTTCTTCTCCCACTCTTAATACACTTTAGGGTCGTTCTTCCCTTGGAATGATGGAATCTTCATCTTGATACTTCCCAAGTTATTATCGATCTGCTCCCCATACCTATCTTATCTATTCCCATATCTATGACGAATCTGCCCAAACTCACATTAGAGGCGCGATCTTTTTCCTCTATGTTATCCTAATCATCAACTTTATATTCATACTAAGACAGATTCCTCTCTCCTCCTTGTACATCTTAGATGGTTGCCCCCTTTGTGAACTAGACTCAACTTTGTCTAGTCGCTCATGCATTTCATCAAATCTCGAGTTTAATCGTTCAAACTTTTGCTCCAAGGCTTTGTAGAAAACTTTGACGTCCATGACGTCCATTCTTTCTGATGCTTCATTAGACGAGCCTTTGTTTGTTTCTTGAGACATGCTTAATAACCTAGAAAACAGAGTTAGTAAACCTCATAAACACTCCCTCATGTGTTTCTCTCAAGATTGATGGCACTTGCACTAATGTTTCACTCAAATTCGGCTTTTACCCTCTTATGAGCTCACACTCTCTTGCCTTTTCCCACTCTTTAGTTCACTTTTCTAGTTCTTTATTGAACTTAACCAATCTCAATCAGAAATTTTCTTGTCGCAATTCAAACTCAACAAATTGATTCACTATAAATGAGATTTTAGGAACAAAAACAACGTGAACAAGAAGAAACAAAGGAAAGTTTGTGGACTAGAACAAGAAGAAATAATTCTCAATTTTTTTGGGGGGGGGGCTGTTGAAGTTTTTTTTTTTTTTTGGGTTTCTGTTTCTGTTTTTTTTTTTCTTTTCGTTTCTATTTTTTTTTTCTTTGAAAGAATAAAATTCAACAACCTTTAAAAAAACGAGATTTGACCAGAACAAAGGTGCACCACGTTTTTGATGAAGATCTGACCAATTTAAATAGAACGAAAAAAAAAACGCATAATACTTTAAAGAAAGTCGGACCAGATTTGATGAAATAATTCGGTCAAGAAATTTTTTTAGGAATGAATAGATACTAATGAACGAAAAAAAAAAAGATAGATAAAACCTAATTTAGACCTTGTTTTGATTACCAAATGATATGGACCTCACCAAGGATTAGTGACACCCAAAACCAACTAAGGGTTTCTTCGCGAGGATCGAACTAAATCAGATTTATAAACGAACATATAAGAACACGAAAATACAAAATTTAGGATAGATTACATTGACCCAAAGTTTATGAACAAAATGCGAACCAATGGTATAAGGAACGATCTTGACCCGATGATTATAACGAATAACGAGTAAGTTCGGGAAAGTTCTTTGAAGAACTTAAGAGAAAACTCTCACAATTGTATTAATCAAAATAATGTATCTTTCCAATGGGATACAAGTCTCTTAAATAGGTGGCCAACAATAAAAGAAAACCCTAGACTAATGAATAGTGCACGTGAAGAGTGTCGGTAAAGAGTACCATGAATAGTGGTGGCCACATTAGAAATAAAAGGAAACCTTAGAGGAACAAGGAATCCAAGAGAAACAAGGAATCCCTACTCTTAATCTAAAAAGGAAAGGACTAATTCCTAATCTAAAAAGGAAAAGGGTTAATTTGGCATTCACGCCTTACAAATCAACAATAAAAAAAAATAAAGCCTATAAATAAATAAATAAATTATCTGAATTTCGCGGTCCGCATGCCTAAGCCCATTCAAGTTCACGCCTAAGCCCAGGCATTGATCATCATTTAGGCCTAATTTAGGCTTCACTAATTTAGAGTCAGTCCAAAGCTCTTGAATTAGCCCATTAAGCACTTCTTTGATCTTCTTCGATCTTGCCCTAGTAATAGGCCCAACAGAAATGTGCAACAGGTCCTATGATGGTGCTTATTGGTTCTCATCATCGACCTGAAAAGTCAACTTCGCTCGTTTTAGACCAAAAATACCACTTTTTTGGGTGGTGATGGCCTTTGGAATAAAATACTCCCAAAAGGCCCGAAAATGCCAAGTTTGACCAGAAAAGTTAGCTATGTCCATTTTTGGTAAAAAAATACCACCTTTTCAGGTGGAAACGGTCTAAGTGCCCCCAAAAGGCCAAAAAAAGGCCAAATTTAACCTGACAAGTCAACAGTGTCCATTTTCGACCAAAAATACCACCTTTTTTCGTGGAAACTGCCTTCAGAGCAAAATGCCCCCCAAAAGGTCCAAAAATGCCAAGTTTGACATGAAATGTCAACTGTGTTCGTTTTCCACCAAAAATACAACTTTTTTTGGGTGCAAACAACCTTTAGAATAAAGTGCACCCAAAGGCCCAAAAAAGGCCAAGTTTTACCGGAAAAGTCGATTTTGACCAAAAATCCCACCTTTTTGGGTAGAAATGGCCTTCTGGGCAAAATGCCACCAAATGGCCCAAGAGTTCAAGTTTGACCAGAAAAGTCAACTGTGTCCGTTTTCGGCCAGAAATATCACATTTTTTTGTGGAAGCGGCCTTTAGAGCAAAATGCCCCCAAAAGGCCAAAGAAGGTAAAGTTTGACCAGTAAAATCAACAGTGTTCGTTTTTTACCAAAAATACCACTTTTTTTAGTGGAAACATTCTTCTGAGCAAAATGCCCCCAAATAGGCCCAACAAGCTCCAGTTTGACCGGAAAAGTTGACCGTGTCTGTTTTTGATCAAAAATACCATCTTTTGGGGGGTGGAAATGGCCTTTTGAGCAAAAATCGCCCAACCCAAAATAGCCCAAGTTTTACCTGAAAAATTAATTGTCTCCCATTTCAGTCAAAAGTACAAGCTTTTTGGATGGAAGCGGCCTTCTGAGCAATATGCCCCGATAAAGCCATTTTTGAAAAGAAAAGTCAGTTGTGCCCGTTTTTGACCAAAAAACCCACCTTTTTGGGTGGGAACTTCATTCTGTGCAAAACTCCCCAAAAGGCGAAGTTTGACAATAAAAGTCAATTGTGCCCGTTTTAGACCAAAAATACAACCATTTTGGGAGGAAACAGTGTTGTAGGCAAAATGAACCAAAAAGGCCCAAAAATGCCAAGCTTGATTAGAAAAGTTGACTGTGCCCGTTTTCACCCAAAAATATCACATTTTTCAACAAAAACGACCTTCCAAGAGAAAGACCCAAGAAAGGCCAAGTTTGACTTGAAAAGTCAATTGTGTCCATTTTTTACCAGAAATATTGTCTTTTTTTGGTGGAAGCGGCCTTTGGAGCAAAGTTAACTGTGTCCGTTTTCGACTAAAAGTCCCCCATTTTCTTCTGGAAACGATCTTCTGAGCAAAACATCTAGTAATAGCCCAAAAAGTTCATGTTTGACCACAAAAGTCAACTATGTCCATTTTCGACCACAAATATCACCTTTTTTGGTGGAAGAAACCTTTAGAGAAAAATGCCCTAGAAGGCCAAAGAAGGCCAAGTTTGACCAAGAAAATCAACAGTGTCCGTTTTTTACCAATAATACCACCTTTTTGGGTAGGAACGGACTTTTGAATAAAACGACCCCAAAGGGCCCAAAATGGCCAAGCTGGACCCTAAAAGTCAATTGTGCCTGTTTTCGACAAAAAAATACCACCTTTTTGGGTGGAAACGGCCTTCTGAGCAAAACTCCCCCAATAGGCCCAAAAAACCCAAGTTTGAGCTGAAAAATTAACCGTGTCTGTTTCGACCAAAAATACCAACTTTTTGGGTGGAAACGGTCATCTAAGAAAACACCTCAAAAATGCCCAAAAAGCCCAATTGTGTCTGTTTTCGGACAGAAATACAACCTTTTCGGGAGAAACAACCTTCCAAGCAAGATGCCCCCAAAAAAGTCAAGTTTGACCAAAAATACCAACTTTGCTCGTTTTAGACCAAAAGAACCACATTTTTTGGTGGTGAAAACCTTCGGAATAAAACGCTCCCAAAAAGCCCGAAAACACCAAGTTTGATCAAAAAAGTTAACTGTGTTCATTTTTTGCCAAAAATACCACATTTTTCAGGGGGAAACAATCTACGTGCCCCAAAAAGGCCCAAAAAGTCAATAGTGTCCGTTTTCGATTAAAAATACCACATTTTTTTGTGGAAACGACATTCAGAACAAAACCCCCCCAAAAGGTCCAAAAGTGCCAAGTTTGACCTAAAATGTCAACTATGTTCGTTTTCCACTAAAAATACCACTTTTTCTTGGGTGCAAACAACCTTCAAAATAAAACACATCCGAAAGGCCCAAAAAAGGCCAAGTTTCACCAGAAAAGTCGGTTTTGACAAAAAAATCCCACCTTTTTGGGTGGAAAAGGCCTTCTGAACAAAAATCCTCCAAATGGCGTAAAAGGTCAAGTTTGACCAGAAAAGTCAACTGTGTCCGTTTTCGACCAAAAGTCCGACCTTTTTCGGTGGGAACAACCTCCTGAGCAAAACACCCGCTAATGGCCCAAATAGTCCCAGTTTGACCAGAAAAGTCAACTGTGTCGATTTTCAACTAGAAATATCACCTTTTTTTGTAGAAGCGGCCTTCTGAACAAAATGGCCCCAAAAGTCCAAAGAAGGCAAAGTTTGACTAGGGAAAATCAATAGTGTCCATTTTCGACCAATAATACCACCTTTTTTGGTGGAAACAGACTTCGGAGCAAAACATGCCTAAAAGGCCCAAAATGGCCAAGTTCGAGCCTAAAAGTCATCTATGCCCGTTTTCGACCAAAAACCTGGCTCGGACCCATCTCTTCTCGGACCAGAAGACATTCGAGCTTATTCAAGCTCATACTCATCCCTTCTCGGACCAGAAGACTCTCCAAGGATTAAAAGACTCCCAGGTACCTTCCTTGCTCGGGACCCATCTCTTCTCAGACCAGAAGGCATTCAACCTCATCCCAACTTGGAACCATCTCTTCTTGGACCAGAAGGCATTCAACCTTATCCCAACTCAAACTGATATCTTCTCACACCTGAAGGCATTCTAGCTCATCCCAGCTCGGACCTATCTCTTCTTGAACCAGAAGACATTCGAGCTTATTCAAGCTCATACCCATCCCTTCTCGGACCAAAAGACTCTCCAAGGATTAGAAGACTCCCGGGTACCTTCCATGCTCAAGACGCATCCCAGGTCACTCCACCTCTGCCTATCTTGGATTAGACGGATTGATCCCAAACCTCTCCGTCCCCATCCCAGCACGGAAGAAGATCCTCATCCAAGACTTCTCCATCTCCATTCCAGCAAGGAAGCACATCATCTCAACCAACAAGTGACCAAACCATACCGTTGAGGTCATCTAAAATTCGACATCAATAGTTTAGCGCCGTCTATGGGAACTGCTACTAAAAGTCTTCCTCCAAACATCAGCTCCCATCTCGACTTGAAGCTTGATGATTACAAGGTTTGGTTATTCTACACAAACGAGAGACCCAAATAGTACGGTGGATAGCAACCCGACTAGAGAAATGTCAAGAGTCCCCAGACCAGATATTCAAACTTCAGTCCCTATCTCGGCAGAAGAATGAAATACACCCCCCACCAACCAGGCAGGCCCGTCAGCTCCGCCTGCAGGAGTTTACATTGGACCAGTTACTGGAGTTGTGGATGCGGTACGAATTGATAACTTGGAGTACCAAGTATATCAGTTCCAATATTGTCTTGAAACCATCATCTCTCACCTATCACCGACCCTGGATCAGCGGGGACCAGTTCTCCGGAATACAGGGGTGGTGATCGTCGCCAAGAATTGGATCATGTGATTCACTTTGAAGGGCACATCTTGAGAAATCGGCCTCGCCTGCGTGACTTACCGGTAAAGGAGCGAGATCTAGCCCCACCGACCACTTCCAACTATACGTTTTTGCCCTTCCTGGGTCGCCGGACAGAGGATCGCCATGTTACAGCACTACCTAGGAGAGAAATCGCATTGGAATGGTGCGTTGTTGAGATGGAGGTAGCGCTCATGCAGATACGAGGCACGAGATTTGGCCCCACTGACCACTTCTGACTATACGTTTTTGCCCTTCCGGGGTCGCCGGATAGAGGATCGCCATGTTACAACACTGCTTAGGGGACAAATCGCATTGGAAGGGCGCGTTGTTGAGATGGAGGCAGCGCTCGTATAGATACGAGGCCCTGGAGGTGCTGCTAGACTCCCTTCAGGTATAAGGTCTCCCTTTATTGATGATATAGTGCTCTAGGTGGTTCCATACAGATTCCCCAACCCATAAATAACTCCTTACGATAGTACTACCAACCCCATTAATCACCTCTCTATTTTTGTTGCTTTCATGGACATGTGTCCATGGCAGTGAGGTGTAAGTCATTTCTTCTCTCTCTCTGGAAGGGCCAACATATGGTTCCAAGACTTGGCCCCAACCTCGATCTCTATTTTTACCTAGCTTGAGCAGCTTTTCTTGGACCAATTCAACTATTCCCGAAGAATACCTAAGACAGTGACTCACCTTCTTACCCTTCAGCAAGACATTGGAGAAAACTTGGGCGATTTTGTGGTTAGATTCCACAAGGAAAGCCTTTGCTGCGAAGGCATTCTGAATACCGTGGCCTTAAACCTTTTATTGATGGACTGAGGCATCGAAGATTATCGTATAACTTGTGCTCGTGGCCCGTGCCTAACTTAACTGCCACTTTGGCCAAAGGCACGAGCTTCTACGAGGTAGACCTCAAAGATATTGTGAAGCAGAGCCGAGAAGAGAAAGAGCCGAGTAGAGGCGGAGATGAGTAGCCCTCTGTCCCATCTCAGATGGAGATGAGAAGCCCTTTAGCCTATCTCCAGCAACGGCATTTCGACCCCAAGTCTTATCCCGACTCTCGACGTCGTGAGTGATCCTTCTCAACTACATTTTGACCCCCTAAGTCTTATCTGGACTCTGGTGTCACGACAGATTGTCCTCAGCGGCATCCCGACACGCAGCATCGAGGGTGATCTCCAAGAAGAATCGGCAACTCAGAAATAAGTAGCCCTCCACCCCATCTTGTGTGGGGATGAGCAGCCCTCTTGTTAATCTCTGAATGAAATGCAAGGTGGGATGAACAACCCTCCATCCTATCCTAGACATGGATATTCAGCCCCTAACCCTTCGTAGAGAAGAAACCCCATCCCGGCGCACAACGCCGAGGTTGATCTACAGGAAGAAACGACATCCCAGCGCCCAACGTCAAGATTGATCTCCACAAAAAAAAAAATCCAGACCCTCTCCATAATTCGATAGTTTGAGGCTCGGGGACTGATAGCTATCATTCTCCGACAGCATTGCACCAATCGAGTCTGAGGACCTGCAACTAAGCATCCCATCCCTGACAACCGAGCTTGCTCAAGCAATACAAAGGAACGATGCTCCTGTAAGGACAATTTTGGATAACCCAAAACGACTCAGGGATGAGCTCCACTAGGGAGAACCCACCTATGACCAGCCACAAGGGGCCGACCAAAGGTTACCCTCCTGGGGACTGTGAGGGCCAGATTCCATGCAAGTACCCTCCTCAAGCATTACATACCATGCGATCCTTCCTCTGCTCGGATGCTAGGCTGGGGGCAGGGAAAAAATGGATATGGTGAAACAACTGAGAACGGTAACTCAACCATGAAAAGGTACAAATCGAGAAGAGAAGGCTATAAATTTTTCAAGCAAAATGGCCAACACAAGCGTAACAGCCGACCCGAGAATGTAACCAGGAAGGCTCTAACCCAAACGTATCTCCTCCTAAACGGATTGTCAAGATGAGATCAAATAAGCATACCCTAAAGAACGGGAAGGGCTATGCGCCAAGATCAGATCCTATGCTAGTCTCAGGACAAACTTTAAACGACATTGCTGCTAAGGAATACCCCTAGTAGGACATCCAGCATAAACCTGAAAGAGGAAAAGGAAAAATGAATAAAACAACTAAGTAACAAGCAGAGTACCGCCGAGATCAGGAAGAGTTGCATAGGGCATCCAATCAACTAAGGCAAAGAACAAAAGACAAATATAACAAAAAATATGTCCAAGTTAGGCTCAGGTCTATCTCTGAGATGAGTTCCGACAATCCATCGAGTAGAAGCTAAACTCCGTACTCAAGCACCTTGTCGATCTCGGACACCATGCCGAGCTTAGCCTCCGGTTTGACTTCGATCAAGTGCCTTAAAGAGAAAACCTTCGAAGACCTACTACCAAGGGGATCCATTTTTCTAGGGACAAGTGCTATGGAAATATACAAGTCTGAGTTTTGTGCCGATCTGGGACCACTGCCTTTTGGTTTGGCATCAACACCGAACACACCTACCACTACTCCCTAGTACCTCGTACCTCGCTACTAAAGAGTGTGGGGCTACTGATGATGGTAAATTTGGTCACCCCTTAAGACCCCTACTAGAGCCCTACACGCGGACTGGCATTTTAACTAAGTTCGACAGAATGGCCGAGAAGGGCATGAATCCACCTAGAGGCAACCCCTTAAAGACTGCCATGTGTCAACAACTCTCCAATAGGGCCCACGCCTACCAAGGACTAAGTGTGAAGATTGTGCCATGCAGGGGTGTATCTCATCCCATGCCAACCATTCCAGAGACAACTAGAAGCACTCTCCAAGAAGGGCAAGCGAGCCACCGCGGGGATAGGAAATCCTTACCCATCTTGGTATTCTCCACAGCAATATTACCCATCTTGAAAATCAACTCCACATGCTCCTCAGCAAAACCCCTCATTCCCTTCTCCGGCTATCCGAGAAGGGTAGGGTAGAAAGCTCCACACAACTCTCCATTCTCATCTCTGACTATCCAGGAACGGTAAGGATTAAATTCCTCATCTCAGGCACAGCAGGAAAGTGTTCTTATCGGATCATGGGCTGGGTCACTTCTCCAACTACCAATATCTTCTGCCATGAGTCTCAGCAACAATGCTAAAAAATCCATGATCGACATAAAGATTCCCTTATATCGAGATGGGACATTGGTGGGACTTTGAAGGGACAGTAACCCTTGCTTAAGCCCTTAAACTAATCCACTTCATGCCTAAATATAGGAGGGCATACTAATGCCCAAAGGTACGGCAAATTTTCTCTTTTTTCTCGGTAGCACTTTTATAAAGTTTCCCCCAGAGTGCTGATTCTCTCGTCGGATGAGACACGCCTGGTCCATCCCGGTAAGTCCTTTGTCAGGTGTCAAAGTTTTGCCCCATTTCAGCTCAGCCTCATCCCAGCTCGAATTCATTTTCCCATAGTTTAGAATATTCTTTGTGTAGGTTAACGGTGTTGCCCATCCCAGCTCGGACCCATCTCTTCTCGGACTAGAAGGCATTCGAGTTTATCCCAGCTCGGACCCATCTCTTCTTAAACCAAAAGGCATTTGAGCTCATTCCAGCTGGGACCCATTCCTTCTCGGACCAGAAGGCATTTAGCCTAATCCCAACTCAGACCGATCTCTTCTCGGACCAGAAGGTATTCGAGCTCATCCTAGCTCGAACCCATCTCTTCTCATACCAGAAGGCATTCGAGAGCTCATTCCAGCTCAGACCCATTCCTTCTCGGACTAGAAGACTCTCCAAGAATTAGAAGACTCCCAGGTAGGGGTTGCGGCAGCAGAACAAGACAGTAGGGGTTGCGGCAGCAGATTCGGATAGCAGGGTTTGCAGCAGTGAGCGATGGCACTAGGGTTTCAAATAGAGGAGCAACAGTGAATCAGCAATTTCTCAGTTCCAAAATCACAGATCTGAAAAAGAAAAAAAAATTACTGGGAAAAAAAAATGGAGATTAGGCCGATACTATGTAAGAGATCAAAACTCAATGTTTTGATCTATAAATTGATTTTTTAACCCTAATTTTCAACAATATGTCACAAACTCAACCACAAATTTGTAATAAAACCTCAAATTCAACCATAAAACCATAACTAATCTCTATATAAATAAACAATCAATACATACAAATAAAGATAATTAGATAGATAGGTGGAAGAGAGAGTGCATGGTTCTATGCAAAACAAACTTCACTTCCTCCATTTAACTGCAGTACACCTTCTTATTGAATTCATGAACAATGCCATCACCATAAATCATGTTGCATGGACCATAAATCTGAATTTTTTGCATTTGAGCCATGGAATTTTAGGCTTCAGAAACTAGAAATACAAAAAAATCAAGAATACCTCAAACAAAGAAATTCCAAATGAAAATAGATGAGCATTGAAACATATGTGTAAATCTATGGATATGGAGAAGGATGAGGGGGTAGTTGCGAGGGTTGGGGAAATGAGAATTTAGGAAAACAGATAATGATATAAAGTTGGCAAGGGGTTGGGTGATAGGTGTAAATTACCTAAATATTTCTAAACCGAAATTGTTAGTTTTCGAGTACGTTTAGTAAGTTTTTATTTAGTTTTAATATGTTTTTTTTTTTATATTAAAATAGGTGTATGGGTGAAAAGGTATGAAATCGGAGCGCAAACGATCAATTTGGACCAAGAACAGTTGGAGAACAGTGGAAAACAAGCAAGGAGGCAAGATTATGAAAACAGCAGCCCACCACCTAGGCGGTGAAGATGCAGAGAGACCCCATTACTGTTGAATACCCACCGCCTAGGCGGTGGCCTCTGCACAGTTTTAGATATTTATTTTAGATATTTTACCTATTTAAACCCCTCTCATCCCCTCTCCTTGATCTCTCTTCGGCCATTACAGCCCTTAAGGCTTAGTTTAGTATATAGAAAGAGTATGAGGAGTGCTCAAACATATTCGAATGAGAAGATCAATACGCGGAGAATGAGAATCGATCGGTGGACGATTTTAGCGGCTAATCTTCGAATATCGGCTAAGTTTATCCGTTTTTCCTTTTATTTCTTATCTTCGATATATGTTTGAGCATGTTTAGCCTAGTTTCAATTATATAAACGGCTATGGCCATAGGTTAAATGTGGATTATGTATGGGATTAATATTGTTTATAAAAACGTAGTTTTGGTTGAGTTGTGTTTCTTTGATGATTGTTCTTCAATGTTTGAGTGTGTTTATCATATTGTTTGTTTATTATGCTTAGAATGATAAATGGAGAATACAGAGTTTGACAAATCCTGGATTCAGATTAGAATAAACAAACGCCACGATCCAATAACCTGGTCAAGGTTAGGATTGTGGACAATCTATGACATTGAGGCAAGACTCACGTGACCTGGGGTCGTTAAGACATTGAGGGAGACTTCGGCGTTAATGCAAAGTTATTATTCCCTCGTCTTACACTTGGGAGAGGTCGTGAGAGAGTTTCAGAACTGAGATTGTCGATAGGGTAAACACAACACATGAAATCAATGACGTTGGGGCAAGACTCACGCGACCTAGAGTCGTTAATATATTGAGGGGGACTTCTTCATTGACACTATCCCTCGTCTTACACTCGGGATAGGTGGCGAGGGAGTTTACGAAATGAGGTTTTGTGTGCAATCAATGACGTTGGGGCAAGACTCACGTAACCTAGGGTCGTTAAGACGTTGAGAGGGACTTCTTCGTTGACACGAAATTGCGTATTCCCCCGTGTTACACTCAGGAAAGGTGGCGGAGGAGTTTTAGATACCGAGATTGTCAAATAGGTCGATCACCATTACTGTAAACTAAATAAAATCAAACGCGTTTAAATAAATAAAGTTAATCCCTAGATAATCTATCCCATAACTATCTCGTATTAGTAATTAGTATAGTTAAATTAGTATTTTAGTATTAGTATTAAATTACATTTTTATCACCTAGATAAAGTTAGGTTATGACAATCGCGGTACTCGATAGTAATCTCAACCAATCCTTGAGGATACGATACCCGACTAAAAGATCTATTATACTAAAACTTGATCCATACGCTTGCGGTGAAACTGGCAATGCTTAAATTAGTAGCCACCATTGGGGTTAGATGATAAAGGGATTAGAAGAGAGTGGTAGATAAGTAAAAAAAAGTGACAACGGCGAACATTTGCTAACGTCATGCAAATTTGTCAATCTGTTGCCATCTGCAGATTGAAGCAATAAATTGAAGCTATACATTTGCTCATCGTTGTCACCATCGGTAGGTATGCTTTGATTTTAATGTTCTTTTCTATATCTACTTGACATGTGTGGATTAAAGCAGTGGTGACGACGACGATGGATGGAGACAACAATTTCTCTAACCAAATTTTATCAAAATTTTGCCTGACATTTGCAGAATGAATCTCTCTACCGAAATTTTCTCAAAATGATTTTGGATTTAAAAAAATATTTTTTAAAGATAATATTAAGATATATTCTTTGATTTTTGCTTTTGCTTTTGCTTTTACTTTTTCTTTTTGAGTAAAAGCACTTAAATGGTGCATGATGTTTTACTTGTATTGTTGGAGATTTGTTTTAATAATTGTGTTGAAATTTTTCTTTCGATTTCTTCATTTTAGGTTCTCTGGACACCCAAGGATTGCGGAGCGATCTATGAAATTAGTTCTTTTGTGAAGTTTTTGAAAATATTTTATTCAACTACAAATCTTTTTTCATGTTCCCTATATGTTACTTCTAATATGTTCTTTTGATGAAATGGTTGCTATTCATGGAAAAATAAATGAACTAATCCAAAACCAAGATATTTTTCTATATAAAATGGCAACTAGTATAAAATAGAAATTTGACAAATATTTGGGGGGAGTGGTAATCAGATAAATCTTCTCTTGTATGTTGCTGCAATATTCCAAGGAAAAAATGTCATATGTTTAGTTTTGTTTCTATGATGTGTATGATGAATTGTTTGCCACTTAATGGGTTGATTGGGAAAATGAAAGATAATTCAATCGTTTGTATGATTATTACGCTTCGACGTTGGTCGCAATAGCTTTTTCACATCTTAATATACTCGCAAGTGCACGAGGTCAAGTTTTAATATTGTGGACCTTTCGATTGGATATCGTCCTCTAGGAAACGTGTTTGATTAATTGAATACCGCGATTTGCATAGTCTTATATTATCTCGACGGTTCAAGAAATATTTGAGTTTGAGTAATTAAAAACTAAGTTAAATTAACAACTATTGGGTTAATTCTAATTAAATGGATTACCTAGGGATTGATTTCATTCACTTAATACATGTTTGACTTCATTTTATTAATAATAATGGTGTTTATCCTATCCAACAATCTAGGTATCTCAAACTAGCTCATTACCTCTCTCGAGTGTAAAATGAGCAATTATATGACTTCGCGTTAACGTCGAAGTCCCCCTCTAGCATTTTTTATAACACATAGTCACATGAGTCTTGACCCAACCTCATGGATTGCACACTTTTAACGCCCTCCCGGGTCGTTAGATTGTCGTGATGTGTTTTACCCCAATCTGAATCCGAGTTACCTCCACCGAGTGCCAAACCCCGTATTCTCAAAACCAACCCTAATACCTTAGAAAGCATATTAAAATTTTAATCAAACGGTAAACACAAACAATCGTTAAAGTAACATATATTCACGCAAACATGTATTTACATGAGTTACATCAATCCCTAGATAATATTTATCTAGCCTACCATGATCTTAACCATACATATATTAAAACAAGAATGATTCATCATTATTTGATATAAAAAGTTAAGTTACAAAGATAGAAACAAGGGAAGAACGATCAAATCTTTAAGTGGAGTGGTCCACTGTCGCCAAAGATTGGTCCTAAAATGATTCCTCTTCTCCAAATGTTGAATCTCCTCTTTGAGCTCTCAAAATATGCTTAAGATTATCTATCACAAATGTGTAACCGTCCTTGACAAATGGGGGAAACAAGGGTTTAAATAGAAGGTTTCAAAATATCTAGAAAATAGATATTTTCTACATAGAGATCGCCTCGGCGGTGGTTCACCGCTGCGACGGTGAGTTAAGTTGGTTAGTTTCACCGCTGCAGCGGTGACTGACCACTACGATAGTAAACAAAAACCTAAACTCTCTGTACTTTCACCGTCTCGGCGGTGAATGGCCACTGCGGCAGTGAAATAAAACTTAGGCTCTCTAGACTTTTACCGTCTCGACGGTGAATGACCGTTGGGGCGGTGACTTCTACACAATTCTCCTTGCATCTCTACCGCCTCAGTGGTGGCCTGACTGCCACAGCAGTGGTTTTGCTGTTCTGAAACTTTGTTTCTTTCTTCATTTTTTTTACCATTTTTCCACCGCTTCGCTTGTTTGTCACTCGATTACGTCCCTACACCTGATTTACATAAAAAGAAACAAAAATGCCATAAAATATTACTAAAACACCAAAAATCCTAACTATAGATGCCATAGATTGTCGTTGAGGCAATGGTGTTAAATCTCGAAAAAGGGAACAGAAAGTGTAGTAAACCTCTTGCGCTCTTGAGAGGTCTGAAGTCTTGACGGGTTCAGATAGAGTTATAGGAAGTGTATGGTGCAGGGACAAAAGATCGACGCTTAGGGTAAACTAGGGTCTCGATTACAGGAGTCGGGTACAAAGTTTTGTCTTTTAGGGTATTAGGCTTGCTATAAGATAGGTGGATGGGTATGGCTTGTCCTATTTCTTTGATAGCTTAGCCCACGGTGTCGACTTGTTCCCACATCCTAGAGATTTGTCCATGGATGAAGTTTTGTCTAGGGACCTCATCTTCAGGATGCTTGGATGGTAGGTGTCTATATCATTGCTTTAATATTGGCACTCCAGGTGTCATCTGAGTCTTTGGCAGAGTTCTTCTCATCTTCGATATTTTTCTCATATTCTTTTCACCTATTTTGTGGTTGTCCACTCCCTCATAGGTTATGGGTGGGTTACTCAATAAGTTTTTTCACAAATTCCTGACGCGAACCACTTTCTATGAGGGGGTTTGGGGTCATGCCTCGATATTCCTTTGTTGTCATATTATTCCCATGGCACCCACTTCTTTATTGGGTCAAAGCTTATGTTATCTTCTGTCCTGGGAAATGAAGATGGAAGTTCTTCCTTATCTTCCTAGTTGGTGGTGTTGGGTTTATTTCATCCAGAGCTCTTCGAAAAATGGCAACACTTTCTTGTATCTTGGTAATCGTGGCGTGGTTTTGTGCAATCGAGGTAGATTCCATCTTGATATCTTAGTAGATTAACCTTAGACGACTATTTAGCAAGATTACCTTAATGAATTGTTGAGGCAAGGTTTTATGTACATTATTTAGGAGGCAAAAAAGCATGTATGAATTATTGAGGCAAGCTTTTATGTACATTATTTTTTAGGCAAAAGTATTTGTAAATTATTGAGGTTAAGGCCACATTGGGCCACAAAGAGTTTTTTTATAGTAAGCACTGAATCGAAAAAAATAGGGATTTTCATTCACCTCCTACAGCTTGTTCACTAGTTAGATTTTTTAAGAGTTTTTGTCTTTGAACAAGCTCGCAAAATATAAGATAGAACTAGAATTCCTATGTTGTCTATTATGCTCTTTATTAGTCCTAGAGATTTATTTTTATAGTTCCAAAGAAACAGATGTATAAACAGAATATACATAATGTAAAGAAAAATGACTCTCTACAAAATAGTGTCCTATGCAAAGAAAAAAAAAGTTTTGGGCTAGCAGTCTATCCTAGGTTTACTACATGGGTTTCACGGCTTTTCTTATAACACATCCTAGAAAGGTTCGGCACCCAGATCTTTAAACCTCCAGTGTACCGAAGGAAGATCCATCATTGGTTGGTGATCCGAGCGAGGCTGGGTTCAAAATTGGTCCTGGTGGATAAACTGCGCAACTGACTCCTTTTTCTAATCTGTAGGGTTTCAAAACGAAACTCGGCGGGAGTACCAATCATACTTAACCCCTACTATAAGGTTGTGAAATGCAAGGAATGATTAGTGCTCGTGCTTTGAGAGAGCTTACAAAAAATAAATGTAGAAATATAAAGACAGAAAATAAATAAAGAAAGTAAAGAAATAAGTACAAGAAATTTAAAGTGCAGGAAGTAAAAATAGGAAATCAAAATAGGAAAAATAAAGTAGGTAAAGATGCAGGAAATAAAGCTAGAAAATAAATACATGCACACACCCTTATGCATGCTAAATAGGATAAAAGTAAAAGAATATGTGCAAAATAAAATACTTCTTTTTTTCTTCTTTTTTATTTTATTTTAATTTTTTTTAGATAAAAGTGAATCATCATGTTAACTAAAATATATTTCCTAGATTTAGTTTGGATTTGAAGATTGATTTAAATTCTGACTAGGCTTGACCCTCTAAAAGTCCTCAAAGAAGGCTCCAGTTGATGCACCCCGAATTTTAAAAATGAGCGAAGAGGATGATGCGATTTGGTTTCCACCTCTCAAATTCGTTCATTTTTAAGAAAAAACAGTTTCATGGGCTATTCTAGGCATCGGTTTTAAAAACATTTTATTTGAGCCGAATTTTATTTGAAAAATGAAGTTGTCACCTAGAATTGAGTTAAATGGTGTGCCAAGTCACTAAGACTTTTGAAAAGTAATTTTTATTTCTTGAAACGGCCTAAATTTTGAATATGAAATATTTGGTCTTAACCAAAGAATTCTTTAAATTTCAAGGGTCGATTATGGTAGGAAAAGGTGTTAGGTACCTCAAGGCACCCATCCGATGACGGTACGTAAGTTTAAATAAATCTCTTAATCAAAACAAGTCCAAGTAATTTTCATCGGTTCGATTAACATAAAAATCCCCTTCCTTATTTTTTATGTTTTTTTAATGTAAAAGAAAGAAAGAAAGAAAGTTTAAAGTAACAAAAAAACAAAAGACAAATAAAACAAGAAAAAAGAAGAAAAAACCTCCCCCTTTTAGAACTCCTATCAATTATAGAAGAATCGACAAGTTTGGCCCCCGGGGGGTTTATTGTTTCTCTTATTTAGCTTAGGTCATTTTGGCAAAACTTATACGCATTTAAAAGTGTAAGAAAAAGGGTACAATTTTGAAATTAGTAAGAAAACATTTAAACGAATGTGAAAATCCATATTTTTTTAAAGAAAAAAATCATTTTGAAAGAAATTTCGAAGAACATTTAGAAAACTTTTATATAAAAAAAAGTTTGAACTTAAAAATCAAAGCATTTATAAAATAAACGTTTGTTTGGGAAAAGAGTTTGAAAACAAAAATTTCAAAAATCTTCCTTAGGCAGAATCTTTAAAAAAATCATTTTCAAGAAAGAGACTTCATAGAAAAAATTGGCAAGTTTTCTTTAGAAAGGAAACAAGTTTTATAAGGAAAACATTTATAAACATTAAGTTAAAGAATTTTTGAAAATTTTTGTAAAAACGCTTTTTCAAGAAATAAGTTTAGAAAATCTTCTTGGGGAAAAACCATTTTTGAAAAAAAAAATGTTTTGAGAAAGAACTTTTAAAAACGATTTTGAAAGGGAAAATAAGTTTTTAAACAAAAAAAATAAAATCTTTGTTGGGAAGAATATTGAAAATCATTTTTTGAGAAAACCAAACCACAAAAAAATAGTTTTCAAAAATTTCCTTTTGAAAAATAATCAGGTTTTTAAAAATGTAAAAAACATTTTTTGAAAGAAAAATCCCTTTTAATGGAACACCTTTTTTTAGGAATCTTTTTTATAGAGAAAAACAAAAGTTCATTTCAAGAACTTACTTTTGTAAACTCATTTTTTTTTTTTTTTCTTTTTTAAAGGAAAAATAAAGACAATATGTTTACAAAAATTGAAATGCATATATTTTTGCCAGCATAACCTTAAAATTAAAAAAAAAAAAAAAAAAAGATCCGTTTCTCGAGATTGTCACTCTTAACTCGCCATTTAAAGCTTCCTCGCATTCGGAAAACCTAAAATAGGAAATATGAGGCCTTCCCTTATTCAGCCTTTTAGTTAAAGAAGGCTCGACTTATGTATTTTATATATATATATATATATATATATATATATATATATATATATATATATATAAAGAAAAAGGTGTACAAATTTAAAGCGCAAACAGACGTAGAACAAAAAAGTAAAGCGCGAAAAGGCGTAGAGTAGAATAGTAAATCACAGGAAAGTAAAAGCGTGGAAAAGAGCATAACAGAAAAGTGAAAAAGGAAAAAGTAAATAGCAAGAAAGTAAAGTTTTTTGTTTGTGTTTACTTGAAACTTTTCTTAGGTTTTTTGTCATTTTTTACTTGACAAGCAAAAGAAAATAGTGTGAGGGGGTTATGAAAAACTTACCTTGTTTAGGGAGGATGTCTTTAGGGAATACTTACCTTGTTTAGGGAGGATGTCTTTCCCTAAGTGTTTCCACTCCCTTCTTCTTCTCCTTCATTCTCCTTCTTCATCTTTTTCTTTTTCTTTTTGTTTTCTTTTCTTGTTTTTGTTTTTGACCTATTTCTGTGACGATTTTAGAGAGCTTCTTTTGTGATTTTATGAGAGCTTTAGAAATCTTTTGAGAGGGAGTAATGCTTAGAATTTAGCAAACCTAAGAGAGAGTTTTGATCTTAGAGAGAGAGCGAGAATGATCAAAGTGTGAGTTGGGGCTAAAAAAGACCCCCTATTTATACTACCGGGAGGCTTGCACATTCAAAAATGCATAGGACTTCTTGATGGCATTAAATGCGTTGATTTATAGGGGCCTAGGCTTCCTATTGCATAAATGTTACACTTTAGCCCCGATTTTCAGTATGGCATGTAGAATCTTATTTTTCCATAATATCAAGTCATACCACATTTACAGTAATGATCTTGGGAAGCTCAATTTTGTCTATCACCACTCCCAAAAAGTATCTGTTGCTTTGGCTTATTCCCGAGAGGTGTATGCGTAGCAATTTGTGTGTTTTGGACATCTTTTGTCCAATTGAAAACTAATTTTTTTTCTTGAAATTGTGAGTTTAAAAATGAAAGTAAACTAACTTCTATTAACCAATTTATTGGATATTCCAAAATATTATTGGAATGTTTAATTTTGAAAAATGAAATGTTTTTGGCCGTCAATTTGAATAAATCTGCAAAAATGAATATTTTGGGATCTAAACGGAAAGTAAGTGTATTTGGAAACATTTCTTCAAATTAATGGGTAAAAATTAAAATTAAACATATTTGAAGTGATATCCATAGGAAATTCACTTTCAATTTTATCATTTTGGTCCCCAATTAATTTTTAAAAATTTCAATGTTGACCCGAAACTTTTGTTTATGCTGGAATTTGATACAATTGGCGATTTTTCTATTCTGTCTTCTGTTGTTTTTTTTTAATATTTAAACACGTAATCTAAGGTGGAAATTCATCTCTCTAAACATAGGTTTAAACTTTGTCTAAATTTTCACTTTAGACCCGAAAATTTATGAAGTAAAAAGTAGTGGGACAAAATATGGTATCTACAATTATCTTTTGAAAATATTTTCTATTTCACGGTTCATGCCAGCTAAGAATGTATGTGTTTGCAGTGTACCTAAAATCTCTATTACTAAGCTTTTCAAATGGTGTTATTGCAAAAGAACTTGAAACTGCACAAAACAAATTTTTGGAGTGGATAATTCAGCCAAATATTTTGGAAAGCAACGATATTGGAAATCCACATGATCAAGATTTGACGGGTTTCCCTAAAATTGAGTTGAAGTAAATGTTTGGGAATAAGGAGGTCGTGGTTCTGAAAGATGTTAGCCCCCACTTATTCTGGTTATGCATTTCCAATTTATGCATATATTCAAATTTATAATGACAATTTGTATCATGTAGTGATTTCTGATATTGTATATGAATGTACGCCATGTGTAGACACCTATTTTGACTCGTCCATTTTCACTTTTAATAAAAGTGTCAGGTCTAAAACATAAATTCTAATAAACTTTAAACCATGTTTAAAGATACGAACTCATGTTTGATTTTTTTTATAATGTTTTGAAAAAACAATACCAAAAATTCGGCAATTGGAAAGAATTCCAGCAAAAAATAATGTTTTGGGCTCAAATTGAAACTTTTAAAAATTAATTGAGGACCAAACACTATATTGTTTTTCCAGTTTCATCAAATTGACAACTAATTGAATGTTGATTTTTGAAATTGAATATTCCAATCTTAAATCGAATAGTTTAATTTCATGATTAGCATTTTAATTTCATGAAAAACCTAAAAATTACATTTAATTGATAAAAAAGTGTTCATCACACTAAATTCACCTCATGTACACCATCCAAGAATAAAATGGAGCATTGGAATTCCAAATTTTAGTACCAATATCTATCTTAGGAGTTATTACCTTGAATAATAAGACATAAGGAACTTGAAATTGAAAGTAACCACTCAATTCCTACTTTAGGGGTGGCTAAAATGCATATTAACACGAAATAGGAGTAGTTGTCCATCATGGGATAGCTACCAGTGCCCAATTGATGCCCTGCTCACTCTCTAGGGTGTGTTCCCTAGTGAGGGCTTGAAATCATCTGTCTCTAAATATGAGGCTAAGCCCCACCCTTTCATTAGCTCATTCATTTGCTTTGTCTTATACACTTACACTAAGTTGCCAAAACTATCTTTCTCTCTCTAAAAATATTCTCTCAAAGTAAGATTAGGTAGTTTAGATTCTTAAAGAAATCTCTTCTTAAAGAAATCTCTACAAAAGAGATCCAAAACAAAGAAAGAAAGAAGGAGGAAAAGAAGAAGAAGAAAGAAAAACTTCAAAGGTGGAAGGACTTCCTGTATTACCAAGGTAAGTTCTATAAACCCCTTAAACACATCACTTTTTACCCTTTTAAAGGATAATAAAACCGATGTTAACCTAAAAGGGTTGTTCCCAAGTGAACACTAAAAACAAGTTCATTTTTCAACTTTATTTACCGTTATTTACTTTTTCCTACACTTTACTTTTATGTCATTTACTTTTCTGTTCTGCATCTTTCTGCGCTTTACATTTGTTGCACTTTATTTTCAGTCATCTATATTTTCACATTTAAATTTATGCCATTAACATTTCATGTTCCGCGCCTTTCCACGCTTTAAATTTCTCGCATTTTCCTTTCTTTTTTATATATATACATATACATATATACATACTTATTTATACTCAAAAACACAAAAAATATAAAAAAGAAGAAAACTCGGCCTAAAACTAAGAACTTTAAAGGGAGAGTTTTTCATACCCCATTTCTCTATTTCCCAAATTCGAGAGAACCTTGAAATGACAAGTTAAAGAAAACCCTTCCCCCAATTGGTTTTAGTTAAGGTCATTTTGACAAAAATTATGTACATTCTATTCACTTAACGAAGAAGAATTTTTTTTCTTCCCCTTTTGATATTTTTTCATTTTGCTAAAAAAATGAGAAAAACTACGGTTCTTTGTTTTCTTTCAAAGCAAGAGAAATTCAAAAAATGCTATTTTTTTTACTCTAAAAAGTCTTTTCCATAAAAGAAAAAAAATTAATTTAAAAATGTTTTTCTTCATTTAAGAACAAAACAAAAAGAAAAGATGTTCTATAAAAAAAGGTTCTTGATAAAATTTTAATGTTCTTTTCTTTTGTCTTCATTTTAAAGAAACCCAAAAAATGTCTTTTTCTAAAAAATATTTTTTTTCATAAATAAAACTTAAAATGTATTCTTCAAATAGTGAAAAACGTTTTCTCCACTTTAAAAAATACCCTTTCTTAGAAAATGTTCATTTATTTACCCTAAAAATATTTTCCCTTCATAAGGAAAATCTAAATAAAAAAATGTTTTAAGTTTCTTCGTAAGAAGCTAAACCTTTGTTTTATTTAAAAGTATTTTCTTCATAAGAAAAAATCAAATGTTTTAATATATTTTTTTTA
The DNA here is from genome assembly GCA_016647705.1 of Eucommia ulmoides. Lineage (NCBI taxonomy): Eukaryota > Viridiplantae > Streptophyta > Magnoliopsida > Garryales > Eucommiaceae > Eucommia > Eucommia ulmoides. The sequence goes on along the minus strand of CM028340.1, from coordinate 30,286,807 downwards.
GATATTTTTTTTTCAAAATCATTTTTTCAGTAAGGTAAACCAACAAAAAACATTTTTTTAATTAGTCCTTAATCATTTTTTCTTAACAAACGAAATATCCTTCTTAAATAAAAATAATTTCTAAATTGAAAAGTCTTTTCATTTTAAAGGGGTTTTTTTTTTTTTTTTTTTTTTTCTGCATAAACTTTGCCATCGTGAGTTAAGCTAAAATCAAAAAACCCCGGAGACTAAGCTTGTTGATTCAACCATAATCTGTAGATGGTCTAACAAAGGGGATATTTTGTATTTTACTTGTTTTTATTCACTTTTTTTTTTTATTTATTAGCTTTACTTCACTAACATAAAATAAAAATGGCTAAGGGAAAAATATTATGCTAACCGACCAAACAAATATCGCTTGGACTTAGTTTAATTTAAAATATTTCAACATTAGGTACCATTTTCAAACGAGTTAACACCTTCCCCGAGCATAACCGACCTCCAAACATTAAAAAGAATACTCTGGTTGAAACCTACATTTTTAAGTCAAATTTGGGCTATTTTAAATTATTCATTTTCTTACAAAAACCCGGTGACCTAGCACACGTTTTAAAATCCAATGTCAGGTGACGACTCTATTTCTTTAATAAAATTCGGCCCAAATAAAATAATTTTGAAAGAGGTCAATTAACTTACCAAAACCCTATGTTTAGAAAGTGGAATGGGTGACCTACTGGTCCATTGGGTCAACCGACATGTTAGGTCGGTTGACTAACGAATCCACTAGCTGAAAATGGAAGAAGGAAGAAGTGGATCAATCGGTCAACCAACCAGGGTGGTCGGTCAACCGATTAGAGGCAAGCCAACAGTAACTTTCTGATCGTTGGAGAGAGAAAGGTCGATAGACTGGTAGGTCGTGCCGATCAACAGATGTGCCCAATCAAAGTTTTGACTGGTTTGTTCTCTTGGTCAAATTATATCATTTTTTATGATTTCAGGGGAGTGTTTTGAAGGATTTAAGTGTTATTCAGATATATATCATATATTAACTGATTCTTATTTAATAGGTTTATTTATTTAATTATACTTTAATTAAAATGATTAAATGCTTCCTATTTCTATGGATTTCGATTTGAAAAGGTTTTAAGGACCAAAATGAGTTTTTTCAAGAGATTTTTTAATGAAGCATATGATGAGAACCAACAAGCACTATCAAAGGATCTGTTGTATGTTCCAGTTGGGCCTATTACTATGGCAATATCGAAGAAGATCAAAGAAGCACTCAATGGACTAATTCAAGAGATTTGGTCTGAGTCTAAAATGGTGAAACCCAAATTAGGCCCAAATGATGATCAAGACCTAGTACATCTTATCAAGGCAAGCGAACGGGCCTAGGCTTGAACTTGAATGGGCCTAAGTATGAGAGCCACGAAATTTTTAGCTTATTTATTAGTCTTTTAATTTTAATTTAGGTTATTTATTTGATAATTTGTAAGGCATGATTGCCAATTTGTCTTTTCCTTTTTAGACTAGGAGTGAAAGGTAAGATAAGGAAGTTTCTTTGTTCTTTCTTTTATTTTGTAGTGTGAGACACTAGGGTTTCTTTTTCTTTTTTTTTTTATTGTAGCTGTACTATTACTGTTCACGGTACTGTTCATGCACAGAACTATTCACTAGCTAGGGTTTTCCTTTATTGTTAGCTGTATATTTAAGAGAGTTGTATTCCATATAAGAAATACATTACTTTGATTAATAGAATTGTGAAAGTTTTCTCTCTAGTTCTTTAGAGAATGTTTCCTGAACTTATCAAGATTTCTTGTGGCGTTCAATCTCTATATCTTTGGTTCATGATTCTTTATAATCATTGGGTCAAGATTATTACATATACCATTGGTTCGCGTTTCATTCATAAACATTGGACCAAGGTAATCTATCCTAAAATTCTGTATTTTTATGTTCTTGTCTTTCGTTTATAAATCTAAATTTATTTCGATCCTTTACGAAGAAACTCTAAGTTGGTTTCAGGTCTCACTAATTCTTGGTGAGGTTCGCATCTGTATATCTATTTTGGTTCTATATAATATATAGAGTATTAGGGTGTTATTTATTGACATAACATTTGAAAACTAGTCGTTGGAGGTTTAATTTTAGATCTATTTAAAGAGAAATGCAAGTTTGAGTTTTAGTCATCAAGAACAATCAGATTTGTGCTTTCTAAGAGAGGTTTTATCACTGAAAATTATAAGTGAGATTATTTATTGAGTTCTTGATCAAAGGCGCTCATCGTTCTTGTCACCGGTCTGGGTTTTGCTATCGAGTTGTTCTAATTATTTTCGACAAATCCTGGTGAGATTGTTTCAAGTTATTGGTTTTAATTTCCTATATTATTCTGATTATTTACGTGGATATGATATTTGAGAAAACTCATTTTGAACTTAATTCTTGAAAATCTTTTAAACGATTTTTAATTAAGAAATTTGATTACGTGCTACTTATGAGCTACCCATTTTTTAAAATCAGATTTGTTTGCCTTACATTATATCTATCGCATAGTATTATTCGAGACATTAATTGAGTATATCTATATTGAGGTGTTAGACTTTGCTTGTGGGAAGAAACTTGCTATTTTGTTATTTTCGAGTTTGAGCAGATTAGACATGTTTGGGTCGGTGTCTGATCAGGGTAGTTAGATTTCGATCTTTAGCCTAAGAAAAATATTAGGGCTTAATCTTTGGCCTGCAAAGAGATTAGGTTAGTCTTTTTCCATTGAAACGATTAGGTTGTGATTCTTCCTATAATACAATTAGAGAGAGAAAAGATTCTTCCTAAGTCTGCGAAAAGGATAAGTGTAATAGAGTGAGAGAGTGATAGGTTGAGTCTAAGCTTGAGAAAATAATTAGGATAATTAAGGTTGATTCTGAGCCTGCGAAAAGAATCAGGAAAGTTACGGTTTGATTCTGAACCTGAAAAAAGAATTAGGTTAATCTTCAGCCTGTCAAAAGATTATAACGGTTTGGTTCCTACCTAGGAAAGAAATTGGGGTTTAGTGGATTGCGAATCTTCGAGGAGCTCGGGGGACTGGATGTAGGTAAGAGTAGCTTATCGAATCAGGATATATCGTTGTGTACTACATTATTATTTTTTAGTTTGTTTGGGCGTGTACCTAGTTAAACACATTTCCACTGCTTAACAAGATAATAATCAATTAGAAAATTTGATAATTTGTGTTTAATTTAGTTAGTTAAATTTTTGTCACTACCCAAATTACCCTCTCTGGGGTAGCTCTTTAGGCCAACACATTTATTTTTTTTCAAACTTAAATATAAACACCCTAATATTCTTATTATCATAGCTTCATGTCTCTTCTAAACACTTTGCATATTATTAGGCACTTATAAATAGGCGATTGGTTTGAGAAAGCAATTAAAGAAGCAATGCACAAAATCAAACTTCTACGGAAAAAAGTAGAAGATTTGATGTGGAAAGTGGGTATAGCCAGGACTGGCAATTGATGGATGAAGTTTGATGAGGAGAAAGCTGGAAAAAAAAAAGATGCATAGTACTTGAGCTTGAGAAGAGAGAGCTTGAAAATGAGAACAATATGTGTGGAGTCTTTAGGGAAAAAGTCTAAAACATGAATGATTTGTTTGTAATGTAATCAATCCCTTTTGTTTACAAAAATCAAATATTATCCACTACTTATTTTGGGAATGTATTGAACAATCATAAACACTGATATTGAAAAATCTTTTTTGTTCATTTTTGGTTGGTTAAAAATTCTAAGTTACATTTATCTATTGGTTTGCCACCGGGGGTAAAACCCTTCTCTGCTGATAGGACATTTTCTTGCTTATTGCTCAAACAAACACTAGAAAATGAAAAAAGTAGCTTCATTATAAAACATTAACCATGAATAATCAAACTTCATCCAACACGTGTAATAATTAAAAAGCAACACGGACCAAAAAAGGAACAAACAATTATGGTGTTTTTAGGTATTTGTACATATATATTTTTTTTTGGTTGGGAAAGATACAATTTACATAGTGAAATATATTTGTATTTGCACAGATGTATTTATTTGATGGTGAATTTAATGGTTGGTTAAGAATGAGGAATGTTTGGAAATTACTTGTTAGAAATGGACTACAATTAATGAATAATTTGGTGGTTGTGAATCTAATGATGATAGCAATTTTATACTTTATGGGTACATTAATGGATAATATGACATTGATAGTTTGATGGACATCAATAATAAAAGGGATTTTACTTCAATAAAAGAAGTATTAATGGTTCTACCTACCAAGTGTGCCACTATCTACTTCTTAATAACAAGAGGTACTTCATTTTTTTACCATATTTTTTCTTCTTTCAAATTTGAGGTAGGCAATAGGTAGTTCATTTTTTACCATAGTTGATCTACTTTCACACTTGAGAACCGGATATTGTGCAAGCAAAAGTGTATAATTGTTTCAGGTATGTTAGTCATATCATTCTTTTTCCTCAAGTTTTTTAAATATTATCACACGTTGGAGGTCGCAAATAACCCCTATACTGGTTGGAGAATACACAATTATGCATATTCGTCCTAACAATAGAGAACTATTTTTGCCTGGTGGGACCGAGCGACACCACAAAAACATGAGGCTCCCACCGACAGAAAGCTACACACGCACGGTGGGACCAATGTCCTGATGTTAGTGTGGCTAGAATACCTGGAAAAACTTGTTTTTTTATACTTATCATTATATATTGGTGTTAATAAAAAGTTATGTCAAAATCATGCAAGGTATATCGCAATCAAACGGCTAATGTAGTCCTCGATAAAGGGAAGGCAAAGATGATAGAAATAAGTGATGTTGAATATGATTCAAATGACTCTTCCCAATTTGCGATGGATGAACGGAACCTCTATGGGATGAATATCCACACATCGAATACATCAGATGAAGGTATACTAGTCTTAGATGATGATGAAAATGTTATTCCACAACCAAATAATTTGGAGTTGGATGATCGATTAGATACCTTATCTAAAATAAACATATCTTCTAATACATTTGCAACACTACTAACGCATAAATATTTTACAATATGTACGCCAAAGTAGACGATATTAGCATACGCAAAGACATGGTGACTTGACAATCACAATAATGTTATAATGCGTCTTAGGGTATGCTCAAAGCAAGGTCACAAATCGAACAAATGTTTGAAATTAGAGGATAGGAAACGTGAAGCAAGGTCCCTAACCTATGTCGGTTGCGGTGTACATCTGTGAATCTGATACAATCTTTACACAACAAATTATGTCATTTCAAAGTTTGAGATAGAATATACCGAACAAATGCACACAAAAAACTGTTGTCATATTAGTCGGGGTGAATTACTATTTTCAAATAACAATATTTGCTTGTGCATTATTAGCAGACAAAACTGTTGAAACCTACATATGGGTTATTGATAACTATGAATAAAAAGCATCCCAAACATAATGACTGATAGTGATAAATCTATGAAAAAGGCGATAAAATCTGTGTTTATAAACTTACGTCACTGACTGTGCAACTGGAATTTACAGTGTAATGCATGTTGAACGTTCGATCGACCAACATTTTCCAAGACTTCAAACGGTGCATGGCACTTAATGGAACTTCCGAGCAATTTGAGGTTGAGTGGCTGAATGTGGTGGATAAATATGGTCTACACTCAAACAAATGAGTGCATGATACATACCATAGATGACATCTATAGGTGAAAGCACATCTACAATGTCATTTCTTCTCTAGCGTGAAGAGCAATGTAGACACTATATTTTGTCCTGCCCAATCAGTATTGAATTGAAAGTATAAGTTTAGATAAAATTTAAACTGAGGTTTAAAGGGAATGAATTTCTACCTTAGATCACACTGGATACAATAGAAAAAACATCAAAACAATAAGAAAAATATAAAACTATCAAATTTGACTGAATTTGGTTAAGTAAACGTTTCAGGTCAACCTCGAAATTCCTAAGTTAAGGAGGACTAGGGGCTTGTTTGATAATCAAATTAAGCACTTAAAACTTATTATACTAAGCACTTAATTAATTAAGTTTGTTTGATAAATACAATTAAAATCACTTAATTAATTAAGCTAACTTAAAAATTAAATCAAAATTTAAATAAAAAATTAAGTGAAGACCCCTCAACTTAATTCATTTTGCTTAATTCATTTTTCTTCTATAGAAGGTAAATAATTATAAATAATGCCCCATACTTGTTTTGAATTTATCTTCTTCTTTTTTTTAACTGTTATTTATTTTTTGTAAAATCTGACTTTCTCTATTTTTTTATTTTTTTCAATTTTAATTTTTATTTTATTTTATTATATTTTATATTTCACTTAATTATTTATTGTTTAATTTTATCTACGTACTGTTCTAAGAAGACCAATGACATTTGCGGCGATTCTTCCTATGAGGTACTATTTCTTCTTCATCTTCTTTCGATTGATCTGTGTTATGTGTAATTTCATAGAAATTATTTCGAATTTCTGTTGACATTGCTAAAATCTGTTGATGCTTAATTGCTTATATGTTCTACGTGCTTCATCGATTTGGTTGATTGAAAAGTAAATTTCAGGTTCAGATTTTTTTTTAATCTTGATCCAAGGGTAGTTATGTAAATTAAATAATTTTCAACATTCAAATTGTGTAATTATCAAACAAACAAATAAAAATCAGCACTTAAATTTTCAATATTTAAAATTTAATATTATCAAACAACATTCTTAAATTTAAAGCACTTAAAATTTAAGCACTTAATTTTCAGCATTTAAATTTTCAGCACTTAAAAATTAAGTGGTTATCAAACATACCCTAAGATAACATTATTAAAGGTTGATTTTAATCAAATCACCTTTATTATGAATAAAAATAGTTACTACCCTTCAACTATATGATATTTTACCAATTTACATTTGCTACCTACTTTGACCCCTGAAACATTTACTATCACCAGTTTCATCTATTTGACGCCAAACATATTTCTTTAACTATCTGTTTAAAGTACTAATCTCTATTAAATTAATCCAAAATACCTTGATCAAACCAAGGAATTGTCATGACAAGTCCAAGTTTCTAAAAGTAACTAAGACTAGGACTCGGTTCGAAATCAATTAAACCGAAGTCATCATGACTAGCCATTAAAGTCCATCAAATCAAGGGCCCTACCAAGCATTTAATGACTTATTAATGAGAATTAAATGCCTAATATCATTCCTAGATATTTTCTATAAAATATGTAAGGAAGGAAACCAAGTTACTTAAGAAGTAACTAACGATTATCAATCTAACCGATCTGATTTAGGTATTTAATGATTTGGTAATCATTACCAAATCTTTGAAGATCTTACAGAATCGTCAAGATTTGTCCAAAACCATCCAACCTCAAGACATAAGAGGATGACCCTAAGCCGAACAGCCTCTAAGGAGTAGGCTGGGTTACCCTGTGCATTGGCCAATGCACAGGGTACCCAGCATATAAATAGGAGACCCTATTTTCACAATTTGAAGAACTTGAACCTACGTTTTCTCTCTCTAGGCTCGAATTCTACTCTCGAGTCCCTTAGGTTTTCAAGATTTCTATTCGATAAAAACCTCAAAATTCTATCGAAATACGTTCTCGAATGAGTTCTTGAGGGTCTTGTAGGAAGATCCCAAGAAGTTGACAGCAAACTATCGAGAACAACCAAGAAGATCTAAAGAAAGAGAATAAGGTAAACGCTTAGAGAAATACCACTTTCGTAACCTAGGTATGTCTTCTTAAATTCCCTTCAATCTTGTCTTAAAAATGTTTATATTTCTTGTACATATCATGTTCATGTAGTTCTTGGATGTACATAACATATATATCAAGTAAAAAAATGTTGAAAACATGTCAAATTCATCAAACCATGTCAAAATTACTCAAGATTATGTCAAGAACATAAAGAACATCCAAAAACATCTAAGAACAAGTTAAGAACATATGAGGAACATGATAAAACATCTATCATACCATGAGTTGTGCATCATATCTATGATTCTTTCAAGAGCAAATCAAACTGAACTCCAAAACTCAAATCAAACCACTAACTACTAATCACTAACAATAAACTATTAATAACTGACTTTACTTCACTACAAATCGTCTAGGTTACAGCCTAGCATTAAGTCTTCATGCTCGTGTACACCGTCGAGACCCTTATGGCTAAACATTTTGGAATGAAGGAAAGACTTTTATTCCTTCAGGGATATGTGTGCACCTTCTTCAGAAACATTTTCATTTTTCTTAGTTACACTAAACTTATCTAAGCAAGTGAGTTCGATTGCAGTGTTCTTGACAAAATCAAAAGGATTATTCACATATCATTGTATGATTCATGTTCATGTCTCATAACTAAATCAAATAAAATCAATAATCTTGCATAAATAAACTACGTGCAGACTTGATTCTCAACAATTTGAGATACGTAGGCAACCCACGTACGAGTTCGGTCACCTATCAAATAAAAATTAGTTCATCTTGAATAGATGAACTATGTTTTGACTTGATTCCCCGTGAAAACCAGGATATGTAGGTAACCTTTATAAAGTTCGATCATTAAAAAAAATGTATTTTTCATTTTCAGTCTATTTTATCTATTGTTGTGGATAGATAGTTGGTTTACTTTCCATACATCAAAAATACATTAAAAAAAATACAAAAATGTAAAAATGGGAATTATTTTGTTAAGAAAAACCATAGAAAATTTCTTGGAGTTTGTTTAGATACGAACATCTAATTAGACTAAGGTATCGTCTTCAGACAAGTGTCTTGGGGGTGCTTAAAACCTTCCCCGCGCATAACTGACCCCCAAACATAAATAAATCTCTGGTACAAGACCTTTATGAGTCAAAACATGAGTAATTTCAAAATAAAAATGAATTTCCAGAAATCCAAGTGAGCTAGCACACCATTTAACCCATGTTAGGTGGGAACTCATTTTCTAACATAAATCTTGGTCCAAATAACATTTTCAAAACCGGCATCTGGAAAAGCCCTTGAAAATCATTTTCGAAAATGAATAGATTTTGAGGATTTCAAAGGGGCGGAATGAAAACTTGTTTCATATCTCTGTTTTTAATAAATCCAGGGTGCGTTAGCTAGAGACTCCATCGGAGATTTTTGAGGGTCAAGCCTAGTTGGAGTCTAAATTTATATTCACAGCTAAATAAAATCCAAGAAATATGTCTTCGATTTTTCAAACATAAATAATTCCCAAAAAAATATATAATAATAACAATAATTTCTTTCAATATGTTTATATACTAGCATGCATTTATTTTCTGCATTTACAATACTGTCATTCAATATCTACATTTACATTACAATCTTTAAATTCTTGCATTTAATTTCTCTATACTCTCTCAAACGCATAAGCACCACTTTGCATTGCATATTATGATGAGAAAAACCCAAGTCATAACCCTCTTAGGGATAGAGAGGCCAACAGTGAGGCTGAAGTCGTGCAATTTTACCATGACAACCTAGGCTCTGAAACCCTATAGGATAGAAATAGGAGTTATTTAAAGAAAGGCTGGGTGGTTTACACCTCGAGATCTAGAAACAAAACTTGCCTCACTTGGATAACCAACCAAAGATGGATGTTCCCCCGGGGCGGATGCCGGAGGTTTGAAGATCTGGGAACCGAAGCTTTCTAGGACGTGTTAGTAGAAAAGCCATAACCACATATAGTGAGCCTAGGATAGAGGATACCCCAAACTCTGTTGTACTTAGGACACTATCTTAGAGAGAGATATTTATCTTGCTGTCAGTACATATGATTACCCTAAAACCTTACAAAAGAGTACCTCTAGGACTAAAAAATAGTGGAATGGCCAATTAAGAATTATTATTCTTCTTTACCTATGAGCCTGGTTAAAGTCTAAAAATTGTTCAAAAAAATTGATACGAGATTTTCATATGTCCAAATAAAAGTGTCAATTGAGTCTATAAAAGAAGAAAAAGAAAAAGAAAAAAAAAACAAAAACCACCCCATCTGTGGGGTAGTTCTATGTGATTGTAAAATTTAGAAGAACTGGAAATCTCGTCTCAAACTGAGTCATGGTTAAACTCTTATCTCCGGTTCACCAATTCACACTAGTGCGCAAGCATGACAGCCTATCCAAATGGAAGACATAAAAGAATGGTTCAATGAACTTGTCAGGGTAATCCAACTGAAAGAAGACATGGTCTCGCTGAAATAATCCATTAGCCAGATTTTCAAAATTTTGCAACAACTCTACCAGTCTCAACAAAACCATGTAGCCTCATTTCAAACCCAGAACAATAGAACCAATAACCAACCATCAGCCTTCCAATTCCCAAGGCCCTAGCCCTACAACTGGAGAAACAATCCCTGTTGAACCTCAGCTACAAGCCACTCCTACTGTGACTGACCCAAATCCAAGTACCACCTCAGCTAAACCAAATACTAGCCCAATTATACCAGAAATAAATGACCGATTCAAAAATGAGGTAAAAGAGCAATCCGAGAAGACATCTCTACTAACTGAAAAGTTACTACAAATGGAAAAAGAAATCCAAGAAATAAAGAAGGGAGAATCAGGAACGAATGCCCGATATCTTGACCTATCTTCTACACCTCAAGTAAAGTTCCCCCAAAACTTTACCGTGCCCATATTCACAAAGTACGATAGATCAGGGTGCCCAGGCTGGCACATCAAACGACACAAGAACGAAATGGGAGCGTATATACATAACGAAGCGCTAGCCGTTCAACTTTTCCAGCAATCATTAGATGGACCTACCGCTCAATGGTATTCAACAATAGAACATTCGAAGGTGAAGATATTCCTTAATATAGTCAAGATTTTCAGTGAATAATATAGCTACAATCAAGAGATGTCGCCAGATAAAATCTCTCTCCGAACCTTGACTAAAAAAAAGGAATTTTTTCGGGAATATGCTATCCAATGGAGGGATAGAGTCGCACAACTAGTACCACCAATGAAGGAGGCCGAGATGGTCCAAATGTTCGTCCAGGCTCAGTCTCACCCTTATTACGAGCCTTTATTGGACACACTGAATGGTTCATTCTCCAATGTAATCCTTTGAGGGGAATCTATAGAAAATGGTATTAGGAGTGGCAAAATTCAAAAGTCGACCAAGCACGAGAATAAGAGAGAAATACCTAAAAAGAAAGATCCCGAAGTAGCAATGGTAGGAAAAATATAACCTCAGTGTAAACCTCAGCAGCTAAATCCTCCCAAATATCAAAACCAAGCCTTCCAGAAATTGGGACCCCCTTAAGTTACACATTTTCCAACTCCAACATACAACCAATACCCATATCAAGCTCCTTATAAAGCTCCGCCACGATCTCCAAACCCGTTTAACTATTAACAAAATTACAAACCCAATCCACTACTTAAAGAGACAAGGTATTTCACCCATCTCCCTATAACCCTTTCTCAGATCTTCGAGGAATGTGTTAAAAACAAAATTCTTGTACCTATACCCCCAAAATGCCTTGACACTCAAAGCCCATTCTATGATCCAAACCAATTATACGCTTATCACTCTAGAGCACCGGGTCGCCATACCGACAGTTGCTACTCTTTGAAACACAAAGTAGAAGATCTTATACATGACAAGGAGATATTTTTCCCAAAAGATAGGGAGACATCTCAGCTTAACTATCAACAAAACTAATTACCTAAGCATGATAACTTAGTTCTAATCATCAACATAGTCGGACGAGATTGGGAGACCGATTCCAACAACTATATCCGAGTATGAAAAACTTATCCCAAACCACCCAAAGTAGTATGGGTAGAATCGTTAACCATCCTTAAGGCTTACTGGGCAGATATGTATGTTCCTGCTTGGAGAAGAAATAATAGACCTATATCTCCTACAGGCTGGGGGAAGGAAGAGACCACTCGAGCAAAAAGGGTTAGACCAAATGTGGGGAGAAATTGGTACGTTGAACAAAAATGTCACTGACATAGCCGTCGTATTGGGCAAGTCTTGAATGTATATCAACCACCCAAGAAAGAACTTTCAAGAAACACACTAACGCTCCCACCTAAGAAGAGATTTAACCTCAATTACCCAAATCCAATATGACCAGGAGTACGAATCCAACTAGGCCTCAATGACATTTTGGTGAAATAATTCCCCAACCAAGGAGAATTCTAGCACCTTAGGTAGATGACCAAGCTATCCAATTCAGGATGATTCTTGGATTAACATGCTCGACTGTGGTTTCATGAAGTTAAACCTTGAGCAGGCATGGGATTCAGGAGTTTCTCATTTCATCGTACAATCGCAAGCATTTCAAAACCTAATAATGATCCAACCAGAAACTGTTCTAAGATTTGAAATGCCAAAACAAGAACTGTTGAAAGATTTGAAAGAAGTACCTTAGAACTACTCTACGACAATAAAGACCAATACAATAAAGACAGAAGACCAAGTAGGTAAGATCGGAGGTATCACTCGGAATGAAAGAATCTTTGTCACCCCAGAAATTCTGAAAGTACCAGATAAAAAACCCAAGGGTATCCCTAAGAAGACTGTCACTGCGGAAGAGGTACAAGAATTCCTAAAGGTATTAAAGAACATTAAGTACAAGATCGTCAAACAACTTAGCAAAGCACCGGAACAGATTTCGATAATATCGTTGCTAATGACCTTAGAAGTACGTTGAAATGCACTCTTGAAAGTCCTTAATGAGGCCCATGTACCAAGCTCCATATCACAGGATCACCTCACTAACGTAGTGGAGAATATTCTCAGCACCAATCTCGTGACCTTTACTGACGACAAGATACCTTCTGAGGGAATTGGGCATATCAAGCCGCTCAACATATATGTGCAATATTGGGATTTCATTCTCTATGGAGTCCTAGTAGACAATGGATCTTCTCTTAATATATGTCCTATAAGTATGCTCAAGAAGATAGGGATAAATGAAGACCGAATCCGTACTACTACTATCACCATTCGGGCTTTCGATGGTGGGAAAAGAGAACCTATAGGAGAAATTAAACTACCAATCGTCATAGGCCCAGTCATTTTTCAAGTGAACCTGCAGGTCTTAGACATACCAGTTGCATATAACTTACTCATCGGAAGGCCTTGGACACATTCGGCCGAGGTAGTTCCCTCATCGCTCTATCAAAAAATAAAGTTCGCCTTCGAGGATAATATCATCACTGTCTACGTTGAAGAAGATCATGCCATCTACCGAACCCCAGCTGAGCCTGTAATAGTAATCGAGCATGTTGAGCATGCAGTCTCTTTCCAAGCCTTTGACATTGCTAATACCTCATATATTCGAGAAGGAAGTCTACCACTAACACCTCGACTTTCCGTTGCCACCATCATGATGGCCACTCACATGAACATCATGAACTTCAACACGATCCCTACTTAGGATGAGGCAGAAGCTGTCTACCTACGGATTGGGGCATGTTCCGAGACAAAACAGGGAACAACCTGGGAAGAATAAAGAACCGAGGATGATACCTTATATCCAAGTCAGCTTTCAGTTCTCTATTAGCATAGTCCCAGCCGAGAAAAAAGAGAAGAAAGACAAACCCGACTTCTTGGTAATCCCTTACCATACCAAACCTAACCCTTCAACGTCGTGGTCAGAAGAGATAGTTTGCATGATCAACAATGAAGGAAATGACATCGGAGCAATAGATCCAACTAGTAGCCACAGCAATTGGGAAGCAAGTCCAATCCCAATGTAACGAGGACTTTGGTAATCAAGAAGCAGTTGTAATATCTCTTATCTAATTAGCCACCAAATAGTAGAGATTATATTATCTCTAGGTTCCTTTTGACTTTTTAAAATTTCTCTTTTTCGTATTGTAGTAATAGTTATGCTAAGAAAATAAAATATTTAAAATCAAGTTTTATGTTTACTTTTTAGGTGCCCAAATAGTCTTGCATATAATCCATATGATAATGAAAAACATATTCCCAATTAGTACAATCTAGATAAGGAAATAAATCGAGAGTTAATGGAAATCAAAATAGAAGATGACCCTATTCTCGAGAACACCAAAGAAATCCGAAAAGCCTTAGAACGACCTATTCCAAGTCAAGATGAGATCGAAACAGTAAGCCTAGGAGATCCAAAAAATTTGAGGGAAACGAAGATTGGAAAGTCAATCAATAGCCAAGAGATAGAAGACCTGATATCCCTATTAAAGGAATATCAGGATGTTTTCACATGGTCCTATGATGACACGGTAGGACAATCAACCGATAGAGTGATACATAAACTTCCCGTCAAAGAGAGAATCAAACCTATCAAGCAAAAGCTCCGGAAGATGGGACCCGTGATTAGCTTGAAAGTCAAGGAAGAGATCGTGGAATAGCCCGCCTCTTCAAAGTCTATACTTATTACCAGTGGTTCAACAACATAGTGCCAGTGTCTAAGAAAGATGGAAGAATTCAAGTCTGTATTAACTATAGAGGCCTCAACTAGGCAAGTCCGAAAGACAACTTCCCACAACCAAATATTCGCATCATTCTGGAAAACACTGCCAAGTGCAGGATTTCATCATTTGTGGATGGGCTCTGTGGGTATAACCAAATATTAGTTGACGAAGAAGACAAGAATAAGACCGTCTTCACCACGCTATGGGGCGTATTTTTCTATCCATGTCATTCGGATTCAAGAATGCTAGGGCCACATATCATAGAGACATGATGGCCATATTCTATGACATGATCCACAAAGAAATGCAGTTGTATGTAGATGACATGATAGTGAAATCAAGAGAAGACGAAGACCATTTAGAGCATTTAAAAAATATGTTCAACCAACTCCAAAAGTTCCAATTGAAACTCAACCCGGCCAAGTATGCATTTGGAGTTGTGTCTGGGAAATTACTCGTATTCATGGTTAATGGTAGGGGAGCGAAATGTGCACGCCTACTTACGCTCGCAAGTATACGAGGTCTAAAGTTTTAATATAGTAGATATTTGAAGATCGGATATCGTTCCCACAGAGAAGAGTGTGAATAATTGAATTGAATACCGCAATTGACATAGTCTCATGTTATCCTAACGACGGAAGACATGAATTGAAATAAAACTAAGCTAAACTACAATTAGTGGGTTAATTCTAACTAGGTTGATTAATTAGGGATTAATTTCATTCACTTAATACACGTTTGATTTCATTCAGTGAACAATAACGGAGTTTAGGTATCCGACAATCTCGGTTTGTAAACTCCTCTGCCACCTCTTCCAAGTGTAAGACGGGGGAATACACGACTTTGTGTTGACGAAGAGGTCCCCCTCAATGTCTTAATGACTCTAGGCCACGTGAGTCTTAACCCAACGTCATCGATTGCACACTAACTAACGCCCTCCCGGATCGTTAGGTCGTAACGATGTGTTTACCCTAGTCCGAATCTAGGGTTACCTCTCCCGAGTATCAAACCCTAGATTCTAAAATCCAACCCTAATACCTAAACAAGCATACTAAGATCGTCATCAAATGATAAACACAATCGAAATTAAAAGCAACAACTATTAGAGAAACGTATATTAAACCAAACGAGTATTTACACAACTACACATTTCCCTAATTAATCTCTAAATTACATTAACATGTTCTTAGCCAATACAACAATAAATCAAGAGGAGATCATCATTATCAACAATAAACATTTAATACAAAGATGGAAATAAGGGAAGAAAAGCCAAATCTCAAAGTGGAGTAGTCCACTTTCGCCAAAGAACAATCCTCTCAGGCTTCCTCTTCTCCGTTGATGAACATCCTCTTCTATCTCTTCAAGGATTATCCAAGAACACCGCCTAAACTAATCTAATCTAACTAAGGTGGAAGATAGCTCTCAAGAACAACCAAGCCCTCTCCCACGTCTAAGGTAAGGTTCTAAGGGGTCTAAGTTTCCTTGAGGTTTGGTGGAGAAAAGGGTTAAATAGGTAAGGTTTGGAAATATCTTCAAAATATCTAAAAATAGATATTTCTGTGCAGAGTGTCCCTGCCTAAGCGGTGGACTTAAGTCGGTTAAGTTTATGTCGGATCTTCGCCTAGGCGGTGGCTGCTAGCATATCATTATGATCTGTTCTCGCCTTGGCGGTGGTTTTCTTGCCTAGGTGGTGGTTCAGCCCTTCAGCACTCCAACATTTTGTCTCTTTTCCGCCTAGGCGATGTAACTTCTGCCTAGGCGGTGATCTTCATTCACCGAAACCTTGTTTTGCACATTTTATTCACCGTTTCTCCATCGTTTTTACTTATTTATCGCCCTTTAACGTCCCTTCACCTGTTTTACACTAAAACAAACTAAAACAAAATTAAATATAACTAATACGCTTGAAAACTAACAAATTCGGTTTAGAAATAGATAGGTTTTTCACACCTATCAGTTAACCACCAGGTTATTGAAATGGATCCTGCCAAGATAAGCCATAATCGAAATGCCCGTACCAAGAACGGAAAAAGAAATTTGTGGTTTCCTTGGAAGAATGAATTTCATCGCCCGCTTCACTTCATAACTGATAGCAACTTGTGAGTTGATCTTCAAGCTGCTAAGAAATGAATCAAACAAGAAATGGAATAAAGAATGCCAAGTCACCTTGAGAAAGTCAAGGCTTATCTAATGAACCCTCCTATCTTGGCATCACTTCACTAGGGACACTATTGTTTCTATACCTCACTGTCCTAGAAACTTCTATGGGGGCAATGTTGAGACAACATGACAATTCGGGTAAGAAGGAACAAGCCATTTAGTACGTCAGTTAGATGTTCTCTTCGTACGAAGAAAATACTCGGTACTAGAGAAAACCTATTGTGCGTTAGCCTGGACTGCTCAAAGGTTACATCACTACTTTCTATACTTTAAAACCCATTTAAATGCTAAAATGGCCCTTTTTAAAGTATATATTTGAGAAGCATATACTTACTGGAAGGGTATCCAAATGGAAAATATTGCTCACTGAGTACGACATTGTATATGTGACTCAAAAGGTAGTCAAAGTCCAGGAAATTACTAACCAGCTTGCTGATAGTCCAAGAGTCGATGAAAGGTCCATAGAGACTGAGTTTCATAACTAGCCAATTGCATTGTTAACTGGTGATAAGAATGACCGAACTTGGAAAATGTATTTCAACAGAGCTAGTAACTCGAAAAAGGCCAGCATCGGTGCCATCCTAATCTCTCTACAAGGTCAGCACTTTCCTGTTGCAGCTAAGCTAAAGCTCACCGACACCAACAACATTACCGAGTACAAAAACTTATATCATGGGCCTGGAATCAACTATAAGCTTGAAGATCAAAGAGTTGATAGTATATAGGGATTTAGAGCTGATTATAAATCAAATCACTGACAAGTACGCAACAATAGATGCCAAGTTATCTGGTACAGCAATCACTTACTTAATCCTTGTGAAGCCTTTTCAAAAGATCGAATTCGAACATGTACCACGGCTAAAGAATGATTTTGCTAATGCCTTCGCAATTTTGGCGTCGATGATATCATTAATCAAAGAAGAAGATGAAGAACTTCTCATAACCATCAAGATATACCAACAACCAGCTCACTAAAATCATATAGAAGCTGTAGTAGAGGAGGAACCTTGGTACGTTGACATCCAAAGGTTTTTGAGAAATCAAGAATATCCCGAGGAAGCCGATAGCCTAAGTCAAAGAACCTTGCGAAGACTAGCGGGCCAATTCTTTCTCAACGGTAACACACTATATACGAGATTGCAACATTTAGGTCTCTTAAGGTATGTGGGCGCTCGAGAAGCGATACAACTTATGAAGGAAGTTCATAGCGGAGTCTGCGGACCACACATGAGCGGATTCATGTTGCCCAATAAGATCTTACAAAATGGCCACTTTTGGTTAACCATGGAAGGTGATTGCATAAATTTTGTGAGAAGATGTCAAAAAGTCCAAATACACAGTGATTAGATCCATTTGTCTCCTACAGGGTATTGTTTAGCGACCCCGTGGCCTTTTTCAATATGGGGGAATGGATTCCATCGGTCCAATCACATCAATGGCTCCAACCGGACATTGATTCATCCTAGTAGCTACAAACTACTTCACCAAGTGGGTGGAGGTGGTTTCTCTCATTCATGTCACCCAAAAGATCATATTGCGATTTTTCATGGAGAATGTCCTATCGCGCTAAGAAGTACCGCAAGCCCTGATCACAGACAATACCCAAAATCTCAAATGAATTGTGATGAAATCCATTTCCGCCCAGTTCAAAGTAGAGCACAAGAATTCCACACCCTACTGTCCCAAGATGAATGGAGCAGTAAAAGCCACTAATAAGAACATTAAGAAGATTCTAAGAAAAATGGTAGACAACTACAAAGAATGGGATGAAATGCTCCCATTTGCCTTGATGGCCTATCGAACATCAGTCCAAATGTCGATCGGAGCTATACCGTATTCACTGGTATATGGAACGGAAGTCATAATCCCAGTAGAGGTAGAAATCCCATCTCTTAGAATTCTATTGGAAGCCGAGTTGGATGAAGTCTAATGGGTACAATAGAAACTCAATCAACTATGTATGTTAGATGAAAAGAGACTTACTGCTATTTTCCATGGGCAATGTTGTTAGAAGAGAATGGCTAGAGCTCACAACAAAAAGATTCATCCACGAATATACATTGAGGATGAGTTAGTACTAAAAAAGATCATCTTGTTCCAAGACGAAGCTAAGGGAAAGTTCACGCCAAATTGGGAAGGACCATTTGTCGTCAAGAAAGTTTTTAAGGTATGGGGCCTTAATATGTCAAGAGATGAATGAAGAAAAGTTCTCGGAGCCCGTAAATTCAAATGGGGTAAAGAAGTTCTACCCCTAACGAAAACAAAAATATAAACCCAGACTCACAACCGAAAGGGAGTAAGGGTAAAAAAGAGGTATAAAATTTGTATGACCTGAGGACGTGGTGAAAACCCAAAAGGGTGCTGCGGGCAAGAAAGTAGGGATTGTAGCAAGATACAAAACCACCAACCCAATGCAAACCCAAAAGGGCGTTGAGGTGCAAAAATGTGGTAACCGGCCTTAGAGAAAACCCGAAAAGACGCTAAGGGCAAAAATGGCAAACATAAAGAAAAATAATAAAAATAGGAGACATCGGATTTCGATCATTATTTTGTTTATTTGTGGAGTTTGGGTTCGTCTCGAGACCACCATACTATAATTGGGTCAAGAAAATCAAAGAATTCAACTAGTAATTCTGTCTACTTTGGGATTCGAAAGAAGATAAGTCGGAAGCTGCTAGAGATCTTGAAGCCTTCAATAAATAACCGAGTCTAAGTTTGTACTCCTAAGGAAGAAAGTATTTTTAAAAATAGAAAATATACTTGATTATGCAAGCTTTGTTGGTAACTATAACCTCTAATTGTTTATATGTTATGCTTCTTTCATGACTAACATTTCAATACAGATAAGTAGAAAGGACAAATGGCATAAGAGCAAATGGATGAAGCAAGATAAAACCTGGCAAATCACTCTTAAGGCAATTACGTTTCAAGGATGTCCGACATCATCACTGGACCAACGGTAAAAACCCCTCAAATTCCTATGATACCACCATTAAATCAACAATACAACAAAGCCCAAATTTAACAACCAAGATTTCATCAAAAGACGATATACCAAAAAACCATCGTGCGCCAAAGAAGACTTGATTTTCAATACAAAGAATCAATTTCAAGGCAAGATTGGTACACCCTAGAGTTACCTTCAAGATGAAGCTTTTGACAACATAAGAAGACCATCTCGATAGAAGAAAATTTTCTAACTCTTAAAGAGAGAAACCAGTATACACCATTCATGCGACAAGATCAAGGAATGGAAACGGGGGGTTTTGTTTCTTTTAACAATAATTTGGCTATCAAAAGTACAGGAAATAGACACAGTCTTCTTATATGATGACATTTAAAGAAAAATACTTAAAACCAATAATCAGACGGAAATGAGGAAGTTCACCATCCCAATTCCAACAAATAATCTACAAGTCATGGAGTTATAGGTAATCCATTCTATCAATTCTATCTAGACTAAATAATCTACAAGTCATAGCCCAAGTATAACACCAACGAGCAAATCCTAAAGAATTAACTTCACATTGCAAGAAATCCTTTTCTATCAAATATCAAACACATCGGCAAGTGTATTCGGGGATTCACATTAATAATCCCGAATTCATTTTTTATCACCTCCGACAAATAGTAAGATAAACCAACTTAGCTTCTAAATCCAGTAGTTAATTAGTCTCCTCCCTAGCCCGCATGCTGAGGCATATTTTACACTATTAATGATCACAAATCAAAGAATAAGAAGTGTCTGATTAGATTCACAAATCAAATAATTTTTCTTTGTAGTTTTGTTTTTTGTATTTCTTATGCAGGGTACTTGGCGATGTTATATCGACAGGTATTGATGCATCCCTTTCGACAGGATTCCGAA
The DNA here is from genome assembly GCA_016647705.1 of Eucommia ulmoides. Lineage (NCBI taxonomy): Eukaryota > Viridiplantae > Streptophyta > Magnoliopsida > Garryales > Eucommiaceae > Eucommia > Eucommia ulmoides. The sequence continues at coordinate 30,266,309 of CM028340.1, read as the reverse complement.
CCGTTTATAGTACGTGGCCATGTACATAAGTTGGTGAGGTATGTCATTGAAAGATCGAGTTGAACAAAGCAATATCCCGCTAAGCTTGAGGGCGTTCTAAATGTGTCGGGCTGACGACCATAAACCAAGTGCTTCTTGGGAGGCAACCCAAGGCACAAATAAGTTAGATCTATCGCAACCGATTTGATTTGGAGGCGAGATTCTCTCGCCTCCCATGTATGTGTTCTAAACCCTAGTCTTCATTATAATGCCTTATCATGTCATTGGGATTGCTGACTAGGTTGTTTTGGGCATCTCCTATTTGAGTTAGGTGTTATGTGTAGTATGTTTATTTATGTTTTAGTTAGTATGTTTTATTGTTTCTACGTGTGCATATTTGTTTAGGATAGTTTTTGTGTTATGTGCTGAGTTTTGACGTTATCTGGGCCATTACCCGATGATGAGTCTATCCCCTGGTTGTTTATTGAGGTTGAGCGTAAAACTCATGCATGTATGTTTTGTGTGCTCAACGTTACATTTTAGAAAACGTTATTATAGATCCTACTTGCACGAGCACGTTAACTCAATATAAAACTGTCTAATTGATTTGAAAACGATTATCTGTCACCTAAATTCATGACATTAGGGTTTCTAGAACTTGATTCAGGGGAAATTCGAGGCAAAATCCTAGGCTAGGTAGTTCGGAAGACATGATTTAGGCATTCATTTTCTCGCTTGAGCCCTTTTAAGCTTACCTTGTTAAATTATTACCCCTCGTTACCTTGTCGAAGCTTAAATGTCGTTTCAGTTCTGAACACTTAACCAATACCATGGCCAATTGAATTCTTTCCAGTCCTTTATCGCTAAACCAAAGGCACAATTTGAGCGAAAAGTTGGCATTCAATATGTTACTTGAAGTGAGCGGTTGGGATTAGGGCGAACTTCTAATTAGTTCGGTATTTGAGTACTTACTTGTCATTTTTCGTTCATATTTCACACACCCCTTAAATTGTACAAATCTAATGAGTTTGGGGGGCTGTTGTTTGAAAAAAAAAAAAAAAAAACTACGTAAATATAGTTTTATTTTCGTTTCTTTTTTATAAGTGAGTACGTTGTTCTTAATATATGTTCAGGGTTGTTTCAAATGTATCTATGGGGTTCGAGTGTGAGAGTGCCAAGCGATGTGCCTTGGGTAACGTTAAGTTAATGATGTTAACCTGTTTTTCTCTTTCAAATTTACCCTTGGCCATTTGTCCTAAACCGAACCAAGACCTATTGATCTTTTTGAACTTCCGAGCCTACATTAGTGGAGAATAAATCCCGGGTCAAGCCTATGGATTCCCTATACCTTGGGGTTTTTTCTGTCATGCACTTATATATGGTGGATAATCCAATCCGATTAACCGACAGTTATATATTTGAGTTTTAAACACACATACACTTTAGTAGGATTTAGAACACTGCTTACTATTATAAATGTTGAAATTCTAGAATACTACATGGTGTGTTTTTATGCCTAAACTCGATAGGATTGAGGGCCGATGAGGGATAGTTCGTTTGGCCAGTAGATGATACTCAAAACTTGCACATATTTATTTTTCGTGTTTTTTTATTTTTAGTACTTAGTTTTTATATTTTCTTTTATGGTGTGGGTGCTTCGCTCGAGAACTAACAAAATTCCAAGTTTGGGGGTATTTGACAGGTATAAATTACCTATCTATTTCCAAACCGAATATAGTTTTCGAGTACGTTTACTACATTTTTAATATGTTTTAATATGTTTTTATTCTTTTTGTATTAAAACATGTGTATGGATGAAAAGGTATGAAATCAGAGCACAAACGATCGATTCTAACCAAAAACGGTTGAAGAATGGTGGAAAAACAAGCACAGAGGCAATATTCTAAAAGAGGCTCACTGCCGCGGCATCCAAACCACCGCCGCGGCGATGAAAATTCAGAGAATAACAATAGATGCTGTAAACTCACCACCAAGGAGGTGAACAAGTAGAATATTTTTCCAGTCCACCGCCTAGGGAAACATTAAACCAACATACCCACCATCACAACGGTCAGCTCTGCACCAGAATTGATATTGTTTAGGATATTTTGCTTATTTATACCCCTCTCTTTCCCTCTCCTCTGGTTTCTACTGGCCATAGGAGACCCTTTAGGGTTCCTATGATATTAGAGAGTGTTTTGAGAGAGCTCAAGCAAATCCTAAGGGGAAGAACACAAAGCAACGAAGGAGAAACGATCATGGAACGTGCTTAGCGGCAAATCTTCAGATTATGGCTAGTTTCTCTCATTTCTCTCTTCATCTCTTATCTTAGGATTATTGTTTGAGCATGTTTAGCTCGTTTTACATTGTATAAACGGTTAGGGCCATGAGCTAAACATGGATTATAATAGGGATTAACATATTATTTATGAAAATGTAGTTTTGGTGAAGTTTGTGTTTCATTTATGGTTGGTCCTTATAATTTCAATTGTGTTGCTATGTTTTCTATGATTATATGCTAGTTTAGATATATTGAGAATATGGGTTTTGACACTCGAGAGAGGTAACCCCGGATTCGGAATAGGGTAAACACAACACGACAATCTAACGACTCGGGAGGGCGTTAAAAAGTGTGCAATCAATGACGTTGGGGTGAGACTCACGTGACCCAGAGTCATTAAGACGTTGAGGAGGACTTCGGCATTGACACGAAGTCATGTATTCCCCTGTCTTACACTCAGAAGAGGTGGCGAGGGAGTTTACAAACCGAGATTGTCGGATACGCCGAACGCCGTTAATGTTAACTAAAACGAAATCAAATGCATTTAAGTAAATAGAGTTAATCCCTAGGCAATCTACTCCCCTAAACAATCTCAAATTAGTATTTATAGTATAGTTAATTAAATTAGTATTTTAGTTTAGTATTAGTATAAATTATATTCCATTTTTAGCGCCTAGATAAAGTTAGGTTATGAAAATCGTGGTACTCGATAGTAATCTCAACCAATCCTTGTGGATACAATACCCGACTGAAAGGTCCATTTACTAAAACTTGATTCGTACACTTGCGGTGAAAGTGGCAACGCTTAAATTGCGGCCACCAGTAAGCCTAAACCCCCTCTCTGCCAGCAGAACATTTTCCCATCAAAATCTTGCTTTAAAAATTCTAAGTTACAATGGTCTCTTACTTGGTGCCACCAAGGGATTTAGCTGCCAGTAGAATATTTTCCCATCGAAATCTTACTTTAAAAATTATAAGTTATATTTAATCTCTTGATTTGTGTCACCGAGCCTAAATCCTCTCTTTGCTAGTGGAACATTTTCCCGTTGAATCTTGCTTTAGAAATTATGAAGTTACAATAGTCTCTTGCTTGGTTCCACCAGGCCTAAAAACCTTCTCTGCCAGTAGAACATTTTCCCATAAAAATCTTACTTTAAAAATTGTAAAGTTACAATAGTCTCTTGTATGGTGCCACCGGGCCTAAACCCCTCTCTGCCGGTAGAACATTTTTCCATCAAAATCTTACTTTGAAAATTCTAAGTTATATTTGGTCCATCACTTTGTGCCACCGGGGTCTAAACCCCTCTCTTTCGGTGGAACATTCTCACGTCGAAATCTTATTTAAAAATAAGTTATATTTAGTCCCTCGCACCAGAGCTATGACAACTCTTTGTCGGTAGGACATTTTCATATTTAACTTAAAAATCCAAAGGTATAACGGAGTCATGATCCTTTCAAAAATAACATCAACGACGTGAATATACATTGAAAATTTGGAGTTCATCCAGACAAAGTAAGAAGCATAGAAAATTTCTAACATTGTTATTGAATGAAAAACTAACTATAATAATTTACAACCCACAATCTATAATACATTTAATTTTTTTAATTTTTTTTCAAAAAAGAAGAAGATCAATCCACAATAAAATCAAGAATAAGCAAACACCTTCTAATTTTCCAATCCATTTTCAATGATAGGACCATATAAAACACTTGATGCCATATCCCAATCCTTTCCACTTCTAGTAGATTCATAATTTTGTTTCAGCAGCCATAGAGGCTAATGTAAAAATTCATCAAGTGAAAAATGAATCAGCAGAAGAAACAACAACATATTGACGATGAAAATGGGAACAAAAAAAATCAGCATGACAAATTGAAACATGAATCAGCAACAAGAAATCTGCGAAATGAAACTAAATAAAAAATGGAAAAAAAAAAATCAACACGAGAAATCAGCACCACCACCACCTACAACCCAAACAACAACTGATCTAAGAGAATCCAAAGCTACCAAAACTAAGTCTATAGTGTTTAAAAGTATCATAGCAGAAAAGTACAACTAAGTAAATGATTCCTCCCATTGTCAAAGAAAATCTATAAACTTTTTTGAATTTTGATTTACCTAAATGAATGGATGAATTCAGTTATCAAATTATACCTAAAAAGAACCCAAATCATGAGTGTTGGCCCACATATCTACCCTAGAGGGGGTGAATTAGGTAGTTACAAAAATTTAAACAAATAAATTATCAAACAAGCAATCACCAAATTTCCCTATCCACTTATTATCTTGAGTTATAACGGAAACATGTTTATATAAATACACAACCAAAGAAATAGGGATAGAAAAATTGAGTACAAATTTATCCTGGTTCGACAAGCTACTCTTGCCCACGTTTAGTCCCCAGAACTCTCGCAGGGATTTTGCAATCCACTAACCCACGTAGGAACCAAACCCTTACAATCATTTTCACAAGCTCAGGGTTAACCTAATTCTGTTCTCAAACTCAGAATCAAACCTTTACACTTTTTCTTTTACCAAGCATAGGAAGAACCTAATTCTTTTGCTATATAATAATCAAACTTATCTATCTTTTTACCAGGCTAAAGATTGACCTAATTTTACTACTGAAAGAATCAAACCTAATCCTTTTATAGGTTAAGAATCAAACCTAAATCCCAATTAGACATCGACCCAACTTGTCTAATCCTCTCTCACTCAAAAACACAAAAACATAATAGTTTTTTCCCACAGGAGCTTCTACCACTTTAATACAATAGATGCTCAATTAATATCCTAATATAATACGTGATAGAACTACGTGAGAATACAAATCTCTACTCGATTATAGCACAAAGATAAAATAAATCAAATTTTACAAGCAAAAATTGTTTCACAATTTCTATTATAAATAGAAAATAATTTTTCACATAAAAATACAACAAACTCAATTAAAAGATATAACTCAATTAAATCATAATTAATTTTGAGCAAATAAACAAGAATAATCTCACAGTGATTTCTTGTAGAAGATTGAATGTAAGACTCAAATTCTGTATAGCAAGAACAACGATTTCTTCAAAGGAAAACTTTCTCTCAAAAATAGTCTAAACAAAACGATACTTTCTTTATGAATATGGTTAATTTAATATCTTGCTCTTTATTTTTATTTTTATTTTTATTTTTATTTAAATTCGCAGGTCTATATTTATATATTTTAAAATATGCATATAACAACTATTTTTCAAAACATAAGACCATTAATGTCACATATAGATCCCATATAAGATACCCTTTTAACTCATAAATATTTTACTCAAAAATACTCTTTGAAAAGCTTAATTTAGTCCCAAAACTTCTTTGATTCAAAACCCTTAAATATAGAAAGTAGTTTTATTAGTTAATCTCATAGAATCAAGTAATATGGGACTAATTAAAAAGATATTCTTAAAATCATATTTTATAACATTCAGAACCATATGATTTGGGTTGAATATCTTGAAAAACGAATCAGTCAAACATGCAGAAATTTGTCCACTCGGTTAACCAGTTGCCTTTGCAACAGTTCGTTTTTCGATCGTTGGCAACCTAGTCGGTCAACCAGACGTCAACCGCCATAAACAATACTCAACATATTTCAGTCGACCAACCATCTTGTAGGTCAAACATTCATGCCAAAAGCTTAAAGTATAACCTACTGATCCCACCAGTCGACCAACCGTTTCGTTGGTTAACCGTCCAAACCAGAAGCTTACAATTTAGTCTTCTGTTTCTCCTGGTCAATCAGCTATTTTGTCAGCCAACTTTCTGGCCCTGAATTTTTTATATTTTCTATTTTTAAAATATTTTCTTTGATCAACTATTTATGGAAAACATTTAGACCCTAAAATTTGTCACCTCTAACCATGATGTGTATAAAAGTATTGAGTTGTTTTAGCTAGAAATACAAAAAATAATTTCTGCTCAAAACAATTTTAATGTCTTCATTTGCAACTATCTTAATTCATTAGTCAAATGTCATCTTTGAAAATCATCATCAAGCATTATCTTTGAAATTCAACATTTTTCTCATTTGCTTAAACAGAACTCAATTATGAAATCACTCAATAAAAATAGTAGTTCTGAAAAATATCAACGTTAATTTATCCATCAAAACATCTAGGGTCAACAATGAGATTGTTGGTAGGAGCGTAAAATACGCCGCTACTTACACTCGCAAGTATACGAGGTTTAAGTTTTAGTATAGTGTGATCGTTAAGATCATGTTATCGTATCCACAGGGATTGGTGTCGTTACTATCGAATACCACGTTTGTCGTGACCTAACTTTATCTAGGCAAAAAATAAATGTAATTAATTGATTAAACTAATACTAATATATCCTAAATTAACTACACTAATATGCTAATATGTTTTAGGGTGAAGAATTACCTAGGGATTAACGTGTTTACAAATACGTGTTTGATTTCGATTTACTCACATTTACGGTGTTTGATCCATTTGACAACCTCAGCACGTAAACTCCACCGCCACATCTCCCTAGTGTAAGACGGGAGAATACATGATTTCAAGTCAACGAAGAAGTCTCCCTCAACGTTTTAATGAACCTAGGTCACGTGAGTCTCACCCAGCGGCATTGATTGCACACAATCCAACTCCCGACCAAGTCATTGGATCGTGCGTTGTATTTACCCTATCGACAATCTCCGTTCTAAAACTCTCTCGCCACCTCTCCCGAGTGTAAGACAAGGGATATAACGCAAGTTCGTGTCAACGAAGAAGTCCCCCTCAACGTCTTAACGACCCTAAGTCACGTGAGTCTTACTCCAACGTCATCGATTGTCCACGATTCAAACACCGACTGGGTTATAAAATCGTGGTGTTTGTTTATCTAAATCCAAATTCGGGGTTTGTCAAAACCCCGTATTCTCCATTTATCTAACTAAGCATGATAAATAAATAATACGATAAATACAATCAAACTATGAAGAACAATCACAAATGAAATACCGAAATCATCCAAACAACGTATTTATAAATATAGTGTTAATCCCTACTACAATCCATATTTAACTCATGGTCATAACCGTATAAATAATTAAATCGAGCTTGTTGATCCCAAGATTTTCATGAACAATTAAGTACTGATGCTTTGGTAGAACTAATGTTTGATCAAGTGTTTCAATGATTTAAAGTTCCAGTAATGAAGATGTCAAAATGAATGGATGCTAAATGAAGATATTAAGATGATAAAGAAGTATTAAGAGTTTAAAGACATTAGAGAAAACAACCCAGGAAAATATAAACTCTTAATATCCTATTTAGGAACACATACATGGCACAAAATGAATTTTATCTTTTATGTGTGTTTTTTGTTTGAGTATATTTATTTGCTCCTATGTGAATTAAAGAGAAATATTTTTAAATGACTAAAATAGAATATAAGAGTATTAATGGAGTTCATTTAAATATAAAAATGGATAAAGGGGCAAAATTGTAAAAGAAAGTAAGTTAAAAATGAGATCAGAGAAGAGATATAGGAGGGATCAGTCGACCGGAGAAAGAAGATGAACTCTCTGAATCTGCGAATCGACAGAGCGGTTGACTGGTAGAAGCTTGGCAAACTCTCTGAATCTGCTAGTCGACAAAGCGGTCGATCGGTGGAAGCTTGGCAAACTCTCTGAATATGCGAGTCGACCGAGGAGTCTACGGATAAAGTGCATGAGCTACTTCCAGTATCCTTCAGTCGACTGGGCAGTCGACTAAACGCGCAATTTCAGGATATTGGTTGATCCGATTTTAAATCCAAAAGTAGCCATTTTTTGTTAAGATTTGAGAGAAATTTCAAGGATATTCTTAACATTTGAGATATGGTTCATATACTAACGAAATCCTTTCAATACGGTTCATTAATTATTGAAATTTCTCAATTTGGTACTTAAAATGGATTCTATACTTATTTGTTTTGATTGATAAATACTTTGGGGATTTAATTGAGAGTTTTAAAAGTTGTTATTAAGTGAAATTGAACCTAAATGAAGTCCTCATGTTATGAAGGGTCTATAAGAGTATTTTATTATCATGACACTTGTAGACTAACTATTAGTAGGCTGATTACATGTGCCCTTATATAGACCTGCGAATTTTCTAAGAGAAAAAATCATTCTAATCATTCTAAGAGATAAACTCAGTCTATATATTTTTGAGAGAGCGTTTATGGGAGTTATCACTCTACGATACTGTGAGTTGTTCTAAGAGAGTGATTCTGATAATCAACTGCGATCAATTTGTGCTGATACTAGAATTGAAGTTACATTGTTCTTATCATTAATTCTGTAGATTCCGGGTGAGATCTTTCCATATTGATTATTACTTGTGTATTATTTTATTTTGGAAATTGATCTTAGAAATTGTTTTTTGATTTTCAAAGAAAATATTTTTTTCAAATAATTTCTTAAATCTGATTACGTGCTCTAATTTGCTACCCATATTATTGTTAAAATCAGATTTTTGCATCTCACATAATTCTATTAGTAGTTAAGATATTAATTGAATTTATATATATCTGGGGTGGTAGAAACTTCGAGTGAGATTTACTTTTCAATTTTTGTATTGGTGAGTTGTGATGGGTTAAATATCATTAGGGATATTTAATCAAAGGTAGCTTGGGTTTCAGTCTCTTCCTGTAAAGAGATTGAAGTAGTGATTCTTCCTGGATAAGAATTGCATTTTTGTGAGTGATTTTGTAACGGTTCAATCCTTACTGGGTAAAAGGCTATTTGGAGTGTTTTGGTGAGATTTTGATTCTTGAGCCTAAGTGCTAAAAAGAATTAGGTTATTCTTTAGCCTGTAAAAAGAAGAGGTTACTCCTTAGCCTTTAAAAATGAAATTGTAAAGGTTGATTATGAGCCTGTAAAATAATCAGTGTGCGGGTTTAGTTCCTACCTTTAAAGGAATCTTAGTTTTAGTGGGTGCGACTTCCATGGAGCTCGGATGACTAGATCAGCCAAGAGTAGCTAGGTGAACCAGTATAAATCTTGTGTGTGCTGCTTTCTTAATTTGTCTATTTTTGTTGTTTGTGTGTGCACCTAGTTGATTGATTAATTCTGCTGTATTATAAAGATAATAATTAATTTAGGCATAAAATTAATTATTTGATTTATCAAGTTTTATTCTAATTATTTTTTAATTACCCAATTCATCCCCCCTCTTGGGTATTCTACTGGGCCAACAATTGGTATTAGAGCTGGTTTAGCTCGAATCTATTTACCAACAAAGATTACATGGCACACATAGTAGGTACACTTGGTGAGGAGCAGTCTATTCATCGACCACCTTTGTTTGCAGGTGAAAGTTACTCGTTTTGGAAAGACAAGATGATAGCCTTTCTTCAGACTACAAATTATGACGTGTGGCTAATAATTGAGGATGGTCCATTCATTCCAATGGAAAACGAAGTTGAAAAGAAGAAGGAACAACTCACTGCCTCCGATAAGCAGAAAGTCTCTATTAATTCTCAAGCGATTAATATTCTCTTTTGTTCTTTAGATGCTAATGAGTATTCCAGAGTTTCAGGTTTTAAATCTGCAAATGAGATGTGGGATAAGCTACAAGTTACCCACGAAGGGAAAAGTCAAGTGAAGCAATCAAAGATCAATGTACTCCTGAGAAAATTTGAGCTGTTCAGGATAGAGGAGAATGAATCGATTCATGAGATGTACACTCGCTTCAACAACATATGCAATAGAATGAACCAACTCGAAAAGTCGTACTCTATGGAGGATAGAGTACGAAAGGTCCTAAGGTCCTTGACGAAAATATGGGAGTCAAAAGTGACGGCAATCGAGAAAGCCAAGGATCTGGGCAAATACGACATAGATGATCTAATCGATAATTTGATGACTCATGAATCGACAATCAAAGGCTACGAGGATGATACCGGAAATAGCAAGAAGAAATCCTTGGCACTAAAAGTTCAAAAAATTGAAGAAGTGGATGACAGTGATGTTGAAAGCCTTGATAGCGAGCAAGAGAAGAATGTATCACTTCTCATTAACAACTTTAGAAGAATAATTCGGCGCACATTCTGTGAGAAAATAAATCTCAACATGTCCAAAGTGGAATGCTACAACTGTCGTAAAACCGGTCATTTTCAAAATGATTGTCCTAAATCGAAGAAGGATAAAGAAAATGAGAAGAAGAAGAAATAAAATAAGAAAACAAAAAAGAGTAAGAAGAAATCGATGAAGGCTACTTGGGATGATACCAATTCAAGTAGCTCAGAAGAATCAGATACTGAGGATACGTCCATGCTTACTTTAACGGCCACTGATGGTGAGGTAACCAATTGTTCAAGTTCTTATCCTCTAAATGTTGATGAATTATTTGATGTTTATCAAGAACTTTCACATGATTATAAAAATTAGTGTTCAAAAATAAATGCCCTTCAAAGTACAATTAACACATTAAACAAGCAAGTGGTAGATTATGAATTTGAAAGCAATGGGTTGAAATCTAAATTGATAAGTTTGCAATCAATTGTTCTCAAATTTACCGGCGGTGAAAACAATTTGAAAATGCTTTTGGGAAGTTCACGTGGAGTTTTTGATAAGACTGGTGTTGGATTTCAGAAAAATCTTAAACAAAAATGCTTTCATAAATTCTTTTCTGAAACCAAGGATCCTGTTAGATATTTCAAATGTAACGTTGTGGGGTCGTAGATATTTTGCAAAACTATCTACTTGTAGACAAGTTTTGGTTCCAAAAGGAACAAAAATTGATGCGACCCTCACCAAGGATTAGTGAGACCCGAAATCAACTTAGAATTTCTTCGCGAAGATCGAAACTAAATCAGATTTTGAACGAGCTAAAAATACAGAAATTGAAAGATAGATTACCTTGACCCAACATTTATGAACGAAACGCGAACCAATTGTATAATGATCTTGACCCAATGATTATAATGAATCACGAATCAAAGATATAAGTTTGAACGCCACAAGAAACTCTTGATAAGTTCAAGAAAAGTTCTCTGAAGAACTAAAGCGAAAACTCTCACAATTTTTATTAATCAAAATAATGTGAAATTCGTAGGTCTACAAAGCCCCGTAAATAGGTGGCCAAGAGAATAAGAAAAGAAACCCTAATACACTTTGAAATTCGTGGGTCTACATGGAGGAAAAGGAAACCCTAAAATCTAATTGCTAAATAAAGAATAAGGAAGCTTCCTAATTTGCCTTACATTCCTAGTTGAAAAAGAAAAATGATTTACTTGGCAATTAAGCTTACAAATCAGCCTAAAATAATTAAAAGACTTAAAATAATAAAATAAATATGATAAGAATTTCGTGGTCCACAAGCCTTGGTCCATTTGAGTTCATGTCTAAACCCATTCACTTGCTTTGATGAGATGGATTAGGGCTTGATCGTCATTTGGGCCTAATTTGGGCTTTATTGTTTTCGATTCAGCCGAAAGCTCTTGAATTAGCCCATTAAACGCTTCTTTGATCTTCTTGGATCTTACCCTAGTAATGGGCCCAACCGGGACATGCAATGTGTCCTTTGATGTTACTTGTTGGTTCTCATCATCCCCCCTCTCTTCAAAATGATTCGACCTCGAATCTTCACCTACATCAAACGGAGAAAGATCAGAAACATTAAATGTAGCACTAACGTTATACTCACCTGGAAGATCCAACTTGTACGCATTATCATTGATCCTTTGAAGAACTTGAAATGGACCATCCCCTCTAGGATGTAGCTTGGTCCGCCTATGGGTTGGAAATCTTTCTTTTCTCATATGCACCCAAACCCAATCACCAGGTTCAAAGATGACTCGTCTACGGCCCTTATTTGCTTTCTTTGCATATTGCTCATTTTTCTTCTCTATGTGTTGTCATACACTTTCATGGAGTTTCTTCACCATCTCAGCCTTCTTTTATCCATCCAAACTAGCCCTCTCATTGATTGGAAAAGGCAACAAATCCAAAGGAGTTAGTGGATTAAAACCATAAACAATCTCAAATGGTGAAAAATTAGTAGTAGAATGAACACTCCGATTATAAGCAAATTCAATGAACGGCAAACAATCCTCCCAATTTTTCAAGTTCTTTTGAATTAAAGTACGCAACAAAGTAGATAAAGTTCAATTTACTACCTCGGTTTGTCCATCCGTTTGGGGGTGACAAGTAGTTGAGAACAATAATTTATTTCCCATCTTTCCCCACAAGACTTTCCAAAAATAGCTGAGGAACTTAACATCACGATCAGATACAATACTCTTAGGAACACCATGGAGACGTAATATCTCTCTAAAGAACAAATCAGCGACGTGGGTCGCATCATCAGTTTTATTACAAGATATGAAATGTGCCATCTTAGAGAACCTATCAACAACCACAAAAATCGAATCCCTACATTTCCTTGACCTAGGCAAGCCTAAAACAAAGTCCATGGAAATATCCATCCAAGGCGCACTAGGTACGGGCAAGGGAGTATATAATCCATGTGGTAAGACTCTAAATTTGGCTTGCCTACATGTAACACACCTAGCACAAACTTTCTCCACATCACGTTTCATCTTTGGCCAAAAGAAGTGTTCATGTAACATGTCTAAAGTCTTTCTCACACCAAAATGACCCATCAAACCACACACATGTGCTTCACGCACGAGTAACTCACGCATAGAACTATTAGGCACGCAAAGTCTATTTTCTCTAAACAAGTACCCATCTAGTCTATAGAACTTACCAAACGCTGTCTTCTCACATGCACCAAACGCACTAGCAAAATCATCATCATTAGCATACAATTCTTTAACATATTCAAACCCCAGTAGCTTTGCATTTAATGTAGAGACAAGGGCGTACCTTTTGGAGAGTGCATCAACCACAATATTTTTCTTACCTTGTTTGTATTTGATTACATAAGGGAAGGTTTCAATGAATTCCATCCACTTGGCATGCCTTTTATTTAACTTACTTTGTCCCTTCAAGTGTTTCAAGGACTCATGATCGGTATGTATGACAAACTCTCTCAGCCACAGGTAATGTTGCCAAGTCTCCAATGCTCTTACCAACGCAAAAAGCTCCTTATCATATGTTGGGTAATTCAATGCTGCCCCATTTAGCTTTTCGCTAAAGTATGCTATTGGCCGATTTTCCTGCATCAAAACTGCTCCAATGCCTATTCCTGAAGCATCATACTCAATCTCAAAAGTTTTAGAAAAATTAGGTAATGCTAATAAAGAAGCACCACATAACCGTTCTTTAATCTCATTAAATGCACGCTCTTGCTCCATACCCCATTTAAAACCCACAGATTTTTTTACAATTTCAGTGAGTGGTGTGGCTAGTGTACTAAAATCTTTAACAAATCAATGATAAAAACTAGCCAAACCATGAAAACTTCTTACCTCCGTGATTGACTTAGGTGTGGGCCATTCTTTGATAGCCTTTACCTTTTCCTCATCCACTGCAATCCCTTATGAACTAACAACATAGCCAAGAAACACAACTTTATCCAAGCAAAAGGAACATTTCTTTAAACTTGCATATAATTTTTTTTTTCTTAGAACATCAAGCACATAATGCAAATGATCAATATGCTCATCTAAGCTCTTACTATACACCAAAATATCATCAAAATAGACCACAACAAACTTGCCTATAAACGCATGCAATGCATGATTCATTAACCTCATGAATGTCCATGAAAGTGTACGACAACACATAGAGAAGAAAAATGAGCAATATGCAAAGAAAGCAAATAAGGGCCGTAGACGAGTCATCTTTGAACCTGGTGATTGGGTTTGGGTGCATATGAGAAAAGAAAGATTTCCAACCCATAGGCGGACTAAGCTACATCCTAGAGGGGATGGTCCATTTCAAGTCCTTCAAAGGATCAATGATAATGCGTACAAGTTGGATCTTCCAGGTGAGTATAACGTTAGTGCTACATTTAATGTCTTTGATCTTTCTCCGTTTGATGTAGGTGAAAATTCGAGGTCGAATCATTTTGAAGAGAAAGGGGATGATGAGAACCAACAAGTAACATCAAAGGACACATTGCATGTCCCGGTTAGGCCCATTACTAGGGCAAGATCCAAGAAGATTAAAGAAGCGTTTAATGGGCTAATGCAAGAGCTTTCAACTGAATCGAAAACAATAAAGCCCAAATTAGGCCCAAATGACGATCAAGCCCTAATCCATCTCATCAAAGCAAGTGAATGGGTTTAGACATAAACTCAAATGGACCAAGGCTTGTGGACCACGAAATTCTTATCATATTTATTTTATTATTTTAAGTCTTTTAATTATTTTAGGCTGATTTGTAAGCTTAATTGCCAAGTAAATCATTTCCTTTTCCAACTAGGAATGTAAGGCAAATTAGGAAGCTTCCTTATTCTTTATTTAGCAATTAGATTTTAGGGTTTCCTTTTCCTCCATGTAGACCCACGAATTTCAAAGTGTATTAGGGTTTCTTTTCTTATTCTCTTGGCTACCTATTTACGGGGCTTTGTAGACCTACGAATTTCACATTATTTTGATTAATAAAAATTGTGAGAGTTTTCTCTTTAGTTCTTCAGAGAACTTTTCTTGAACTTATCAAGAGTTTCTTGTGGCGTTCAAACTTATATCTTTGATTCGTGATTCATTATAATCATTGGGTCAAGATCATTATACAATTGGTTCGCGTTTCGTTCATAAACGTTGGGTCAAGGTAATCTATCTTTCAATTTCTGTATTTTTAGCTCGTTCAAAATCTAATTTAGTTTCGATCTTCGCCAAGAAATCCTAAGTTGGTTTCGGGTCTCACTAATCCTTGGTGAGGGTCGCATCAAAAATTGTCCCAACTAACAAGATCGGACCCACATAGGTTGGGTATCACTTAAGAACTATTTGAGGTGCTCCTTACAGGTTATTCTAAAAGCATCAATAAGCAAAGACAAATGGTTTCTGGATAGTGGTTGTTCTCGACACATGACGGGAGATAAAGAAAAATTTACATCTTTGACACCTAAAGATGGAGGTCATGTGACTTTTGGAGACAACGCAAAGGCTAAAATTATCGATATAGGTAATATCGGTAATGATACTACTATGATTAAAGATGTGTTACTAGTTGATGGACTTAAACACAATTTGCTTAATATTAGTCAACTATGTGACAAGGGATACAATGTTATATTTGATCATGATAGGTGCATCATTAAGAATAGTTATGATAGTAGTATTTTGTTAGTTGCATCACATTTTAAGAATGTTTATACTTGCTCTTTTGATGATTTTAATTCTCAAAATTTATCTTGTTTGAATGCTTTATCTGTGAATAGTTGGTTATGGCATAGAAGACTTGGGCATGCTAGTATGAAGTTAATTTCTAACTTATCTAAGAAGAGTCTTGTACGTGGCCTACCTGATTTGAAATATGTGAAAGATAAAGTATGTGATGCATGTCAATTAGGCAAGCAAGTTAGATTAACATTTAAGAAAAAGATGCACACGTCCACGTCTAGATGTCTTGAATTATTGCATCTCGATTTATTTGGGCCTAACTCTGTTACTAGTTTTGGTGGTAAGTTCTATGCATTTGTTATTGTTGATGATTATTCTAGACTTACCTGGGTATACTTTCTTGCTAAGAAAAGTGAAGTTGTTTTCGTTTTTGCTAAATTTTGTAAACGTGTTCAAAATGAGAAGTAATATTCTATTATTAACATTCGTAGTGACAGAGGAAGAGAATTTAAGAATGAGGAAGTGATAAGTTACTGTGATGAACATAGTTATGCTCACAACTTTTCTGCACCAAGATCACCGCAACAAAATGGTGTAGTGGAAAAAAAGAATAGAATGCTTCAAGAGATGGCCAGAACAATGCAAAATGAAAATCGTTTACCAACCTACTTCTGGGCCAAAGCAGTAAGTACCGCTTGTCACGTAGTAAATCGGGTATCAATTCGTAGAGGATTTAACAAAACTCCATATGAAATCTGGAATGGTAAGACACCTAATATCTCATATTTTAAAGTCTTTGGATACAAATGTTTTATTTTGAATGACAAGGATAATCTTGGTAAATTTGATGCTAAATCCGATTATGGGATTTTTGTTGGATATGCTACTAACAGTAGTAGAAGAAACTATGCATGTCATTTTTTAGAAAGCTGATCCATATTTGTCGGGAAAGGTTTTGGAAGATGATGATGCAGGTATCTTAAATAACCAAAACCAAGGTAATGATGCAACAAAGGAGTCTCAACAAAAGGAGGAACCTAAGGAGAAGGATTCGACTTTACCTAGAGCTATAAAGAAAGTACCAGGGCATTCAATTAAAGAAATCATTGGTAATTTCGAAAAAGGTGTAAGTACTCGATCTTCTCTTAGGGATATAATTAATCTTGCTTTCTTATCTCAAATTGAGCCTAAAAACATAAATGAGGCGCTAATTGATGAATCTTAGATTTTCGCAATGCAAAATGAATTAGTTCAATTTGAGCGGAATAAAGTATGGTGTCTTATTCCGAGACCAAATTTTTATCTAATTATTGGTACTAAATGGGTATTTAGAAACAAAAATGATGAATCTGGTATGGTAATTAAAAATAAAGCAAGATTAGTGGCACAGGGCTATAATCAAGAGGAATGAATTGATTATGATGAAACTTATACTCCTATTGCTAGACGAGAAGCAATTAGAATGCTACTCGCCTTTGCATGTTCAAGTAATTTTAAGCTATATCAAATGGATGTAAAGAGTGCATTTCTAAATGGCTTTCTAGTTGAAGAAGTTTATGTGGAACAACTCCCGGGATTTGAAGTGACAAATTTTCCAATCATGTATTTAAACTTCGCAAAGCTTTGTACAGACTCAAACAAGCTCCGAGAGCTTGGTATGAGAGACTTAGCCGATATTTGATCGAAAATAATTTTTGAAGGAGTATTTGTGATATAATACTATTTGTAAAGCAAACTGATTCTGATATCCTATTAGTGCAAGTGTATGTTGATGATATCATTTTTGGATCTACTAATGAGGATCTTTTCCAAGAGTTTGCTAAGATAATGCAAGTTGAATTTGAAATGAGTATGATGGGAGAGCTGAATTTATTTCTTGGATTGCAAATTAAGCAAACCAAATAAGGGATATTTATAAACTAAGCTAAATACACCAATGAGCTGTTAAAGAAATATGGCTTGGAAGGAGCTAAAGAGTACAAAACTCCCATGGCAACGGCTACAAAAATTGAAAAAGACGATACGAGTAAAAGCTTTAATGAAAAGATGTATCGAGGTATGATTGGTAGCTTGTTATATTTAACTGCTAGTAGACCTGACATTATGTATAGTGTTTGTCTTTGTGCTAGATTTCAGTCTTGTCCCAAAGAATCGCAGTTGACTGCGGTTAAGCGAATTTTTCGTTATTTAAAGGGGACGACTGACCTAGGATTATGGTATCCTAGGGGGAGTGATTTTAAATTGGTAAGTTACTCTGACGCTGACTTTGTCAGTTGCAAAGTTGAGCGAAAAAGCACAAGCGGATCATGTCATCTGTTAGGACATGCTTTGGTTTGTTAGTCAAGTAAGAAACATAATTCGATAGCTTTATCCACTATTGAGGCTGAATACATGGCAGCTAGTAACTGTTGTACTCAAATTTTATATATTAAGCAACAGTTAAATGATTTTGGAATTTGTATGGAGGAGGTCCTAATATTTTGTGATAATAAAAGTGCTATATGTCTAAGTAAGAATCTTACACAACACTCACAAACTAAGCACATAGAGATTAGACATCACTTTATTCGTGATCACATTCAGAAAAGATATATTATTATTGAGTATATTGATACCTCCGACCAGCTTGCTGATGTTTTTACCAAACCACTAGCGGAAGATCAGTTTGTGAAAATCATTTGGTTTGGGTATGGCTAGGTATAATGATGTTTGCCTAGAGTGACTTACATGTTTGTTGTTTTCTCCTTCCCTACCTAAATTTTTTTTTTTAAATGACAAAGGGGGATAAATGAGTGATGTTTTATATAGTCGGAGAATTCTAAAAGGGAGAAATTTAAAAATTGTGTTTTATTGAGTATCTTTTAAATTGTAAATTATTGAAACCTTCATTATGATGTTTAAATAAGTTAAAGAATCCATCCTCGGTTTCGGGGGAGTGTGGTTATATTTTATTTTAAAGAAAATATCAAAGTTAATTATCATCATCAATAAGGGAAAGATTATTGATCCCAAGATTTTGATGAACAATTAAGTATTAATATTTTGGTGGAACTAATGTTTGATAAAGTGTTTCAGTGATTTAAAGTTTCAATAATGAAGATGTCAAAGTGAATGGATGCAAAATAAAGACATCAAGATGATGAAGAAGTATTAAGAGTTTAAAAACATTAAAAAAAAACAACTCAGGTAAATATAAACTCTTAATATCCCATTTAGGAACACACACATGGCACAAAATGAATTTTATCTTTTATGTGTGTTTTTTGGTTGGGTATATTTATTTGCTCCTATGTGAATTAAAGAGAAATATTTTTGAATGACTAAAATAGAATATAAGAGTATTAGTGGAGTTCATTTAAATATAAAAATAGATAAAGGGGCGAAATTGTAAAAGAAAGTAAGTTAAAAACAAGATCAGATAAGAGATCCGGGAGGGATCAGTCGATTGAGGAGTCGACCGGAAAAAGAAGATGAACTCTCTGAATCTACGAGTTGACAGAGTGGTCGACTAGTAGAAGCTTGGCAAACTCTCTGAATCTGCAAGTCGACAGAGCGGTCGACCGGTGGAATCTTGACAAACTCTCTGAATATGCGAGTCGATCGATAAAGTGCATGAGCTACTTCCAGTATCAAGATATTGGTTGATCCGATTTTAAATCCAAAAGTAGCCATTTTTGGTTAAGAATTGAGAGAAATTTCAGGGATATTCTTAACATTTGAGATATGGTTCATATACTAATTAAATCCTTTCAATATGGTTCATTAATTATTGAAGTTTCTCAATTTGATACTTAAAATGGATTCTATGCTTATTTGTTTTGATTGAGAAATACTTTGAGGATTTAATTGAGAGTTTTAAAAGTTGTTATTAAGTGAAATTGAACTTAAATGAAGTCCTCGTGTTATGAAGGGTCTATAAGAGTATTTTATTATCATGACACTTGTAAACTAGCCGTTAGGAGGCTGATTACATGTGCCCTTATATAGACTTGCGAATTTTCTAAGAGAAAAAATCATTCTAATCATTCTAAGAGATAAAATCAGTCTATATCTTTTTGAGAGAGCGTTTATAAGAGTTATCATTCTACGATACTGTGAGTTGTTCTAAAAGAGTGATTCTGATAATCAACTGTGATCAATTTGTGCTGATACTAGAATTGAAGCTACATTGTTCTTATCATTAATTCTGTAGATTTCGGGTGAGATCTTTCTATATTGATTATTACTTGTATATTATTTTATTTTGGAAATTGATCTTAAAATTTATTTTTTGATTTTCAAAGAAAATATGTTTTTCAAACAATTTCTTGAATCTGATTACGTGTTCCAACTTGCTACCCATATTATTGTTAAAATCAGATTTCTACATCTCACATAATTTTATCACTAGTTGGGATATTAATTGAGTTTATATATATCTGGGGTGATAAAAGCTCCGAGTGAGATTTACTTATCAATTTTTGTATTGGTAAGTTGTAACGGGTTAAATATCATTGGGGATATTTAATCAAAGGTAGCTTGGGTTTCAGTCTCTTCATGTAAAGAGATTGAGGTAGTGATTCTTCTTAGATAAGAATTGCATTTTTGTGATTGATTTTGTAAGGGTTCAATCCTTACCGGGTAAAAAGATATTTGGAGTGTTTTGGTGAGGTTTTGATTCTTGTGCCTAAGTGTTAAAAAGAATTAGGTTATTCTTTAGCCTGTAAAAAGTAGAGGTTATTCCTTAGCCTTTGAAAAGAAAATTGTAAAGGTCGATTCTGAGTCTGTAAAAGAATCAGTGTGCGGGTTTGGTTCCTACCTTTAAAAGAATCTTAGTTTTAGTGGGTGTGACCTCCGTGGAGCTCGGGGGACTGGATTAGCTAAGTGTAGCTTGGTGAACCAGTATAAATTTTGTGTGTACGACATTCTTAATTTGTCTATTTTTTATGTTTGTGTGTGCACTTAGTTGATTGATTAATTCTGCTGTGTTATAAAGATAATAATTAATTTAGGTATAAAATTAATTATTTGATTTATCAAGTTTTATTTTGATTATTTTTTAATTACCCAATTCACCCCACCTCTTGGGTATTCTACTGATCACCACGGCGGTGAAGAAGGCAGTGGATTTGAAACATATTCTGCTAGTTCACCGTCGAGATGGTAGAATTTGCGCCTCGGCGGTGGAAGTTCAGCAATATATTGGTCTTCTCAACATTTTCACAGCTGCGACGGTGGTCTGGACACCGCGGCGGTAAACTAGTTTCACAATATTGCCTCCGTGCTCATTTTTCCACTGTTCTTCGACCGTTTTTGGTTCGATCTCATCGTTTTCGTTCTAGTTTCCTATCTTTTTGCCCCCACACACCTGTTTTAATGCAAAAAGTATACAAACTAATTAAAACATAATAAAATACTATATAAACGCTCGAAAACCAAGTTAATTCGGTTTGAAAATACGTAGGTAGATCACACCTATCAATTGTACACAAGTGGAAAGAATTCCCATAAACAGTGGATGCTGAACTTTTCACAACTGCAAAAGATATCTAACGAAACTCAATGGCGAATAAACAAAGTGTCATGGTTCGATAATGCATAATACTAAGATATGACAAGGACTTCTACATTTCAAAGAAGCATAGTGGCACAACACAATCCAAAATGGTAACATCAAAGACAAATTTATACATCCATGACACACGTACTCCACCATGAAAAGAAACTTTAAATTCAAGTTCACTTATACGTGTGTGCGCATGCAAGTGTCAGATTTTTGGTAGCCTTAGCTGCCAATATAGCATATGGGGAAACCACAGAAATTTTATGAAATAAATTACAATGTATGATATTTTTACACAATGTCTATGTCTCTAAGCACATCACGAGGAGACAGTAAAATGTGGTGGATACAATTTCAGCTTCGCCACTTTCACCGCAAGCGTACTAGTCAAGTTTTAGTATATGGACCTTTCGGTCAAGTATCGTATCCACAGGGATTGGTTGATATTACTATCGACTACTGCGATTATCATAACCTAATTTTATCTCGGCGATAAAAATGTATTTAATTATTAATTAATACTAATACTAAGTTAAAATACTAATTAAATTCACTATACTATATTGAGATTGTTTAGGGGAGTAGATTGCCTAGGGATTAACTTTATTTACTTAAATGCGTTTGATTTTGGTTTAGTTAACGTTAACAACGTTCGGCGTATCCGAAAATCTTGGTTCGTAAACTCCCTCACCACCTCTCTCAAGTATAAGATGGGGAATACACGACTTCGTGTCAACGAAGAAGTTCCCCTTAACATCTTAACAACTTTAGGTCACGTGAGTCTCGCCCCAACATCATCGATTGCACACTTTCCAACTCCCTCCCGGGTTATTGGATCGTCACGTTGTGTTTATCCTAATCTGAATCTGGGGTTACCTCTCCCGAGTAGGGCTGTGCACGGGTCGGGTTGGCCGAAATCCGAGCCAACCCGACCCGAGACCCGACAAGATTGGGTGGACAGATTTTTAACCTGAGACCCGACCGTTTGGCATAGGAACCGGTGGGTTGTCGGGTTCGTTGGGTGTAGGTCGGGTACGGGCGGGTACGGGTCGGTTGGGGGATACGGGTTGAAGGTCAGGTCGGGCTTCGGATGGTATGGGCTGGGGTTCGATGGGTCTAGGAATAATCAGGTTGAAGGTTCAGGTCGGGTTTGGGCCCATTCAAAAAAAAAAAACTGTAATTTGAAACCATTAAAAAAAAAATTACAATATTTAGGGAAAACCATTCAAATAAATAAATAAATCACAACTTAAAACAAAAAACAAAACACACATCCAAAACTAATATTACAGATACAATTTTTAATCAAAAAAAAATCACAACTTAACAAAAAATACATCCAAAAAAAATTACAACATAATAAAAAAAAATTACAACTCCTTAAAGGCTGAAGCGATGCGTCTTCCAATTTTTCTCATTCATTTTACAGAATAGAAATAAAACTTCAAGATATTACCTACAAAAATAAATTATAATTAAAATAATATACAAAGAAGAGAAAACAAAAAAAATAAACAATTAAATAAATAACCTGAGTTGAAGATGAGCCTTGCGAAGGATTTGATATCTCCAAATCCAAATCCACTACAAAAATCAAAATCTAATCATAAAAATACTAATTAATATCTAATTAAAAAAAATTATTAAAAAACACTATAATTTAAATTACCAAAATCTCATTGCAACTCCTCAATATCATCCATCCCTTTTCGAAGTGAAATCGGCACAAAAGATTGAAGCCAATTTTGACAACAAATAAGAGCTTCTACCATTAATGGAGATAACGAGCTACGAAATGGATCAAGCACACAGCCCCCAGTACTAAATGTTGATTCCGACGCAACCGTAGAAACCGGTACAACCAACACATCCCTCGCCAATCGAGATAATACTGGAAACCGACTAGTGCCACTTTTCCACCAACTTAAGATGTCAAAATTTTCATCACTTGCACCTTGAGGATTTTCAGCCAAATATTTTTCTACATCATTTTTACCCTCCAAAAATTATCTCCCCGCTAAAAAAATTTGAAAACGGGAAGCGATTAATCTATGGGGATCATCCACATCCACATCTACATCGACCGACTTCTTTGATATTCTACTAGCGCCACTAGTATTATCACCGGAAACATTCTCAATAGTTGACTCAAAAGAAGCATAACAATCAAACAACCGATTCAAAGCATCTTTTACTTTTCCAATTAACTCATTTGCATACACTTTATCATACATATCGCAAAAACAAAACTGAAGATAAGATAACTTTTTCCTCGGATCCAAAACAACAGCAACATATAGAAGAAGATTTATCTTATCTCCAGTCCCCCAGTATTTATCAAACTTAGCTTTCATATTAAAAGCCATTTTCGATAGCAAATGATCTTCACTTCGAATCAACTCATTTATTTTCCCATAAATTATAACTATCTCATCAAAAAACGTATTTGATGTAACAAATAAAGTACCCGAAAATTGTTTTGTAGCCAAATAAAAAAGTCTCAAAAACTTCACAAAACAACGAATATTTTCCTAGTCTAGACTATTTGGTAGACTTCCATCACTCTCACCATCAACAATATTGTTATAAAAAAAGTGATCCCGATATTTTTCGTCCTCAATCTCCAATCTCCCAAAAGCTTTTTCGAATTTTTTCGCACTTTCTAGCATCTTATATATAGAATTCCAACGAGTCGGAACATCCAGACACAAGAGACTTTTCGATTCAATATTAAGCAGTTCAACACATTTTTTAAAAGCATGAAATCTATTTGGAGAACCCTTAACATATCTAACCGCTTTCCGAACTTTAACTACTGACTCGTGCAATTCTTTCAATCCATCACAAACATTCAAATTCAGAATATGAGCACAACAACGCATGTGTAAAAATTCATGCCCTAACACTGTACCCGACCAGTCTTTAGTTACTCGTTGCAAAAATCTAATAGTAGTACTATTAGAACTCGCATTATCAACCGTCAAGGTGAAGTAACTATCAATATTCCATTCTCGTAAACACGACTCAATTTTTTTCCCAATCGTTTCTCCCTTATGATCTTCAACAACACAAAAACTTAATATTTTTTTTTATGCAAAACCCAATCATCATCAATAAAATGACACATAAGACACATATAATTAAAATTTTGTATTGAAGTCCAAGTGTCTGTAGTCAAGCATATTCTACGACCTTGCATAACTTTCTTTAAATTTTCTCTCTCCTCGAGATATATCTTCACAACGTCTTTAGCAACTATAGTACGACATGGAATATTTTTAAATTTTGGTTGCAAAGCATAATAAAAATTTTTAATGCCATAATTTTCAACAAATCTAAATGGCAATTCATCCAAAATTACCATTTCTGCTACGTTATCTTCTAGTTTTATCCACGGAAAAACTAGTTAATACAAAACTATCTTGTCCATCTCTTTTAAGTTGAATCATTAACTGAGTTTGTCCCTTATCCAACTCCCTATGTGGATGTTTGCTACAAACGTGAATGTGAGCCTTTAAATTACTTGTCCCATGAGTTTTTGGATCGGCGTGATACACTTTCCCACAGTAATTACAAGATGCCATTTTATTTCCATTCTCATCTTCAAATTTTGTAAAATGATTCCAAACATCAGAAATAATTTTATTAGTTCCACCACGTTTTTTCACATTTTTCGGCAATGGTGGTTTTTCAGTAGGGGGAGCAGGGGCAGGAGTTGAAGGATTACCTTCGACGGGTGTAGAAGGTTGTTCCATATTAGCAAAGGCACGAGAACAGAACACTAAACATGAGAACAAAAATATATAAGAACACTAAATCAAATATAAATGTGTAAGAACAAAAACAGAAACGGAAACAGAAACACAAACACAAACAGAAATAGAAACAAAAACAGATACAGATACAGAAACAGATACAGAAACAGGCAAACAGAACACTAAATCAAACATAAATGTATAAGAACAGAAACGGAAACAGAAACAGAAACAGAAACACTAGAAACACAAACACAAACAAAAATAGAAACAGAAACAGATACAGATACAGTAAAACAGAACACTAAATCAAACATAAATGTATAAGAACAGAAACGAAAACAGAAATGGAAACAGAAACAGAAACACAAACAGAAACACAAACACAAACAGAAACAGAAACAGAAATAGATACAGAAACAGGCAAACAGAACACTAAATCAAACATAAATGTATAAGAACAAAAACAGAAATGGAAACGGAAACAGAAACACAAACACAAACACAAACAAAAATAGAAACAGAAACATAAACAAATACAGATACAGAAACAAATACAGATACAGAAACAGTTAAATAGAACACTAAATCAAACATAAATGTATAAGAAAAGAAACGAAAATGGAAACGGAAACAGAAATAGAAACAGAAACACCAGAAACACAAACACAAATAGAAACACAAACAGAAACAGAAACAGATACAGAAACAGAAACATTTGATGCTAAATAACCATTTCTTCCTATGGACATTTCTTGTTCTTTTTAGCCTATATTTTTTTATTAGAAGAATCACTTTATTGGAAGAATCACTGTTGCTATTATGTTCCCATATTTTAGAATAAACGCAGGGAGCAGAAATGAAATTGGAGCAGGTCTAAACAGAGCATTAACAAGAACACTTCACATGAATCAAACATAATCAATTAATCATGATTCAAGAACATATCATGTTACTCATGTATAAGTCAGAAATGGAAACAAAATACAGAAACCGAAAACAAAAAAAAAAAACAAAACAAAACAGAAACATGTGAATTGAACAATAGAAGAACTCACCTTAGTTTTGGATTTTGGTTTCAAGTCAAACAATAGAATCGATTCAATTGAACACGAGAGAAGAGATGGGCGAGAGTAAGAACTTACCTTTATAGCCATTCGAAAGGATTCGAACTTCGAAGGGTCGCAACTCGCAAGAGCCTAGATGAGCGATTGAGCGGCGCTTCAGACGATTTTGGGAACTGAGAAGGGAGCAGCGATTCAGACCTGAGAACTAAAAAGGGAGTGGCGATTCAGACCTAAGAAAGAAGAGAGCGGCACTTAGGTCTACGCTTGGTAGATGAAGATCGGCGCTTAGGGTTTAGGATTGAACTAAGATGGAGATTTGATTTGAGCACACATACATAGCCATAGCCTATGCGTGCTTAGACATAGGGACGGAGTGACGGACTCCTACCCTAATCGTTGTGTACAGCGGTCGGTCGGGTGCGAAGGGGGTTGTCGGAGATGGAATCCGACGACTGAATCGTCTTATATGATGGTCGGATCGGGTTTTACCCGATTCAAATTTCTGTACATATATACCCGAGTATTTCGAGCCGGGCTGGTCAGGTTTTGCGGGCGGGTCGGGTTAATCGGGCTTTTTGCACCGCCCTACTCCCGAGTGTCAAATCCCGTATTCTCAATATATCTAAATTAGCATATAATCATAGAAACACAGTAACATAATCGAAATTACAAGGAACAACCATAAACGAAACACAAATTCAACCAAAACTATATTTTTATAAATAATATGTTAATCCCTATTACAATCCATATTTAACTCATGGTCATAACCAGTTATACATTAAAAATCGAGCTAAACATGCTCAACAATCTACCAAAGTTAAGAAAATAAAGAGAGAAACGGAAGAACTTTGTTGTAGTTCGAAGATTCGGCGCTAAAATTGTCCAACGATTGCTTCTCCTTTATTTCAACGCGTTCTTCTTCTTTGGAATTAGTTGAGCACACCTCAAAATACTCTCAAAATCATAAGAACCCTAAGGGGTCTCCTATGGCCGGGCTTGAGGAGAAGAGAAAGGAGGAGGGTTTAAATAGTGATCAAAATTTCTAATAAAATATCTAAGCTGTGCAGAGCTGACCGCCGCGGCGGTGGGATTCACCGTCACAGCGGTGAGTAGGTCGATTTGTGATCGCCTAGGCGGTGAAGAGAATGGTGGAATCAGGGAACATCCTACAGTTTCATCGCCATGGTGGTGGATCTCACCGCTGCGACGGTAGACGTTAAGCAAGATTTGTCCCTTCTCTGTATTTTCACCGCCACAGCGGAGGTCTGGACGCCGCAGTGGTGGGCTTGTTTTCAAAATATTGTCTTTTTGCTCGTTTTTCCACCATTCTTTGATCGTTCTTTGTTCGATCTGATCGTTTACGCTCCGTTTTCCTATCTTTTCACCCATACACCTGTTTTAATACAAAAAGAATAAAAACATATTAAAACGTATTAAAATATACTAAACATACTCGAAAACTAACAATGTTCAGTTTGAAAATAGATAGGTAATTTATACCTATCAAAAGGCTTCCAGATTTAGAAGTCACAAACACCAATAAAGGCGATACTATGACAAATGAAACATCTACATCAAATAATTGCACCACACCAATAGAAAGCCTTCAATAAACCAATTTGAAAAATTGTCCAATCACAATTAGTGAGAAAAAATAGAAGCACTACTTTTCAACCAAATCAAAATTTGAAATAACGACATCTCTTTTCAACAACGAGAATATAAATAAATCTCAACTAATCTATAAGAACCATTGTTGACCCAGTAAACTACCCAAGAGGGGGGTGAATTGGGTAGTTATTTTTAAATAAATTTCTTATCTTTCAACACTTAAATAATCAAATAATCAATTTATCTTAAATCAATTATTATCTTTATAATGCAACGGATAAGTGTTCAAATCTAGGTGCACACCCAAACAACAAAATATAAATAAAGTAAATCAATGCAGCACACAAGGATATATCCCGGTTCACCAAGTTACTATTGGCTAATCTAATCCTCCGAGCTCCACGGAGATTTGCACCCACTACAATCCAGATTCCTTTAAAGGTAGGAACTAAATCCTCACAATGATTTTTTTCACATGCTCAGAATCAACTTTTACAATTCCTTTTTCACGAGCTAAGGAAGAACCCTATCTTTTTTCAAGCTTAAGACAAACCTAATTTTATTACAGGAAGAATCACAACCTAATTATTTTACCAAACTAAGAATTAAACCTCACAATCACTCCAAGTATCATTTTTACCAGTAAGGATAAAATCGTTATAATTCACTCACAAGTAATTCTAATCAGGAAGAATCAAGCCTAATTGTTTTCAAGGGAAAATAATAACCTAACCTTTTTATCCATTAGGTAAAGGTCAAACCTCAATCTTTTTTTCGAAAAAGATTAAAACTCAGCTACCCTGACTAGATACTCCCAATAGTATCTAATCCGCACAAAATTACCAATTACAATAAATCAATGAGTTTCTTTCGCTCGGAACTTCTACCATCTCAAATTAATTAAACTCAATTAATGTCCCAAAATTATTAGTGATAGAAATTAAGTGAGAAATTCAATATATGGTTATAATATGTGTGGGTAATATAAAATTTAACCACGTAATCAGATATTCACATAAATCATTTTAAAAAGATTTTTTATGCTATTTAAAATTCAAAAACGATTTTACTACAATCTTTAAACCAAGAAAGCAATGATAATATAAATTCACAATAAAGGATTATTTGGAAATATCTCACTAGGATAACACTGAAAATTTGAAATCAGAATAGCAATATTGCACAGATCAGTGATGCCAAAATAATCACGCTTTAACTCAAGAACTTTGCATACAATAATCTCGCGATTGATCTTTCGAATATATCTCAGAATAACAACTGTTAGAAAGCTCAGGAACTGAAAGTTTTTGATTGATGTGATGTATTTTAATCAACATTCGTAGGTCTATTTAAAGCAATTTGAAACAGGCCCTCTAACGGCTAGTTTCCTCAAGATAGGCCTCTAAAAGGCACCTATAGACCCCATTTATCATTACCATTCATTATTGGTATATTTCACTCAAATATGGCTTTTAAAATATTCAATTTAGTCCCCAAATTATATCTCAATCTCAAATCGTATAGATAGAAAGTATTAAATGAACCAAAGTGAGAAACACTTTAATTTTATGTACCATATCTATAGAGATATTAAAATAAGTATATTATATCTTTAATATATCCAAATCTCCAAAATATCTCACTCAGATATCCCAAAAATAGCTAGTAAACGGTTAGTTTTGAATAAATCCTTGAAATCCTCAAAATCCTAACCAAATTGTCGATTGACTGATCATAAGCCATCAGTCGATTGATCGATTCAGGTTACACACCAAGCCATTTCTCAAACAATGGTCGGTTGACCAATCTTTCAAGGGTTGGTTGACCGATCAATTCATGATACATTTCTAGGCCATTTTTAAGCCTAGTCGGTCGACCGATCTCCTATGGTTGGTTGACCGATTGATATAGAGAGTTTTACTTTGGTCTGTCGATTGACTGATCTTCCTTAGTCGGTTAACTGATCGATTCAGAGACTCCTCGTTTTTCCATCATTCTCCAATCGGTTGACTAATTCTTTGATGGAACACCCATTTCTTAAATTAATTCAACACCAAACTTCGACATTTTAATCCCATTAACCAATTTCTTTTCTAGGTTAACTCAATTAACAGTAATATTCAATTTTAAACACTAATATTTCGTAGGTCAATTTTCATTTTCAATATCACATTGGAGCTAATAATTGAACACTAATTAGGACCTTAATTATATCAAATTAAACACACATAAATATAACTCATTAATTTGTGTCGTGTGTGTGACCCTAATCGGGATACATTAATAGTAAAAGAGGTTTGAGTTGTTTTCACCTAATTTCTTCGAAATCTTCAACACTCTTCATCTCTTTAATGTCCATATCTGTATCTTCAATAATTACTTCATGATTTAATCTTGAATGGAACTCTTAAACTGAAATACTCAACAAACACGTTAGTTCCACCAAAAATATTAACGTTTAATTGTCCATCAAAATATCGGGATCAACAACCATCTTATTTTCATTTGAAATTCATAACTACAAAATGTTAAGCATAGTATCAAAACATCGGGATCAAGAACCATCTTATTTTCATTTTAAATTCATAACTACAAAATGTTAAGCACAGTCATGATCACATCTTGATCTTTCAGGAAGTCCACAATCTGGCAAGCCTATCCTATATTTTTACGCAATGTCCAATATAATCATAAATAATTAAAAAAAATGACACTTAATAAAAAAACATAGCACAACGTGAAATAGTTATAGAAGTGTGACTGCTTACCATTAATCCTCAGCTGCAATATCAGTCGTCCAAATGTCAACAACATTTAGTGAATTGATTTTCTTTTTAATGTCCTCTAATTCTTAATTGATGTGAGCTACCCGATCTGAAAGTCATGCGAACCCATCCTCAATCGTACTTTCCAATCTCCCCAATCGATAGGCAATCATTTTCAGGTCGCATGGGACGGAGTTCATTTTCAAGTTGCGTAAGACCAGTTGTGGAATTTACCTCATCCGACTCTTCTAATTCTGACAATGTCTTATCGTCTACTCTATCTACACCATTTTCTTTAAATTTCATCTTCCTTATCATCCCTTCATCAAGGTAACTCTTAGGGCAACAATACTTCTCTTCCTATAGATACAGGCCAAAATATTGAAATATTATAGTCAATAATCTTAGGAATGAGAGGACGAGGGCCTTCTCTATATCACTAACTACTTTGGCCGTTTGTTTTAAGATCAAGTAAAGGACTGATAACCTTGTACTACATATAAAATCATTCAACACCATATGGTTGGTGTACTTAACAATATCGTGGTGGCCCCTCCAGGGTATTAAATTATTTTTTATGTATTAATAAATAATGCATACATGTGGTCTAAGTTTGGTAAAAATTAGGGACCCGTTATCGAATGATCTTATTGTTAAGGCCCTATTACATGTCTTGGAGATGGTGGTCTACGACACTATGCAAATCTAATTAGGAAGAACTTTCATCCCCTTTTTTCGCAACCATCATCTCCACCCTTCTTCTATGGGAGTTATCTCCTAGGACAAATGTTTGAACCTCACCCTT
Source organism: Eucommia ulmoides (assembly GCA_016647705.1). Taxonomy (NCBI): domain Eukaryota; kingdom Viridiplantae; phylum Streptophyta; class Magnoliopsida; order Garryales; family Eucommiaceae; genus Eucommia; species Eucommia ulmoides. The sequence goes on along the minus strand of CM028340.1, from coordinate 30,235,263 downwards.
TTTACCACATGGAGCTATCACACCATCTACCAGGTCAGCCGTCGCAAACAGTCTTGGGCGCTGCCTTAGGCCGCTCATGTGTCGTTGCCTCCGAAGCTATACCATCCACATATCTTTTGATTTAAGGGTCTATTTTGTATTTCTTCACTAATCTGACACCTCTCTTAGGATCCATTGATGTGGATTTGGAAATTTTGGTTGCAAGAGGAAATGAAACCTTAGGCTGAGAGGAGGAACCATTGTGGGGGTTTAGAACTAAGAATCTTCAACTTGTATTACGTTAGGGGTGAATTAATTGCATTAAGTACCCATACTCTTTATCTCATGTGACATTTTTATCTTTATATTTTATCTATATAAATTAACCATAAATTTTTTATTTTCTTTATTTAACCCCTAATGTTTTACAAACTACCTGCTAATGTTTCTGATAAGTCTTGATTTACTAAAATATCCCAAATGTACATTGTAATTGGTCACATTAATTGATAAGTTATGTAATTTAATTTAGAAATTATCACAAGACACATCCAACAATATTAAATTTTTATTTATAAATTACATCTCAATCGTTCAATTTTACCATAATAGTACACAAAATCTATTTTGGTTTAACAAATGAAGAAATGACATTGAAATTAGGGTTTCGGGTTTATGGGTTTTCATATATTTTCAAATTGAAGAAGTTCATATGATAAGGAATATTATTTATTTTATATTTGACATATTTGATCGTCCAATTGAACGCTTAAATTTCAAATTGAATTTTGATATCAGAAACATACTAAATTTAATAACAATTAAATAACTTCTTTTTTTTTTTACAAATTAGCCCTTAATATTTCTATAATGGAGAATATGTATTCAATTTATGTTCTACTTATTTAATCTTCCAATTGAACGCTTCAATTTTTCAAATTACATATTTAATTTTTATATAAAAAAAGTAATAAATTTAATAATAATTAAATAACTTAATTTTTTGCAAATTAGCCCCTAATATTTCTAAATGTGTCATAATTAACCAAGATACCAACACCTTTTTTCTTACAACTTCTCTAAAATGAACTTGCAAATTTGTTAAACTAAGTTGCAATTTTTCGAATAATTCTTATAAAAGTAACTTGTTGTCCAAACTTGTATTTAGCTAAGATACCAATACTTCTTTTCTTTCACTTTCTTTATAATAAACTTGCAAATTTGTTAAATGAAGTTGCAAATTTTCAAATAATTCTTATAAAAGTAATTTGTAATTTTATCATCCAAACTTGTAATTTTTCTTAAAAAAATTTACAACTTTTCTAATTTCCTGCTGTCACAAAATCATCTAAAAATTTGCAATTTAATTTTTAAAAAATAGTTGGATGGGACATAAATAGTATAGACAGTGCCATGTAACTACTTGATTGGACATCAATGGTTGGGATTACTTAAGGTTGCGTTCGGGGCAAGGGATTTGATAAATTCAAGAGATTTGTGAAATGAATGGATTTCAAAATCCTGAATTTTGAAATCTTTTATTTCACAAATCCGTTGTTTGGATAATTGTTTGAAATATTTGGATTTTTTTTTTTGTTCTATTTTTTATCCCACTTCCAGAAAAAAAAAAAAAAAAAAAAAGTAGAAACAAAAGCGATGAACAGACGATGAAGACGAAGAAGATGCGACGAGAAGAAGATGAACAAATCTTCGAACAAATTCAAGAACAAATTCGTTTTTGAAATCAAAGAACATATTTGAAATCGAACCCTATTTCGGTGTTTTTGAAATCCAAGAACAAATTTATTTTTGAAATCGAACCCTATTTTGGCGTTTTTGAAATCCAAGAACACATCCAAGAACATATTCAAAATTGATTTTGTTTTTGAAATCCAAGAACAAATCCAAGAACATATTCGAAATCGATTTCGTTTTTAAAATCCAACCCTATTTCGGCGACGATGAACGAAGCGACAAATGAATTCAAGAAACGACGAGGAGGCGACGAACGAAGAAGACGACAAACGAATTCAAGAAACGACGAGGAGGCGACGAAGAAGAAGCGATGAATGAATTCAAGAAATGACGAGGAGGCGACGAAGAAGAGGCGACGGAGATGGAGATGAGGAACGAACACAATTTGAGACTCGAGGAATGAAGGATTTGGCAAATATAACCTCTCCCAAAAATATTTGGAAATTCTTTCATTCGCTCCCCAAAGAATTTGACAAATCTATCTTTCCTAAAATTCAAACAAACCAAAATAAAGAATTTACTAAAAAGAATTTTGAAATTCCATCTCTCTTAGAAATTCTTGACCCCAACACAACCTAAATAAATGTACAAATTCAAATACACTCAAAACCTATAGCCGAAGTAAAATCCAAATAAAATTCCGCGCTTTTTTTTTTTTTTTTTTTTTACGCGTTTAAACAGTGAAATTTACCCTAAAATCGAAGAAAGCTTCTCTTTATCGTCCGACACGCCTAGAAGCACAGTTCGACTTGCATTATTCGACTTCCGATTCCTAACGATGGCCTCTGATGCTCTGGCAGGTTCTTTCTCAATAAGCGTTATGCGTATCGATGTACGTATCTAAATCAATATTCTGTGTACATTACAATTGATCTCGTTCCCTGATTTCAGTAAGGCAAAAAGTTCAACAGTTTCTGAATGCGGCGCGAACTGGGAATCTTGACCACTTCAAGAGTCAGTTTGAATCTTCTTTGAGAATTTGCTTCAGTTAAGGATTATCCGTTCCATTGTATTTGCTCATCTTTTTAAAATTTTCTCTGCCGCTTTTTTGGTTTGTACCGTAGAAATAGCGGCAGAGTTGGATGATGGTAAGGGTTTGGCGAGGACTGTAGCGGATGTTAAGGATGCCAACAAGCGAGGGGCTCTTCATTTTGCTTCGAGGGAGGGAAAGATTGAGGTCTGCAAGTACTTGTTGGAGGAATTGAAGCTCGACGTTGATACGAAAGATGAAGATGGTATGCAACTTATTTTGTGCTTGAATAAGCTATTCATGCGAGTTTTGCTTGTTTATTTGTCCACTAGGCGGACGGCATTGTTTACATGTGAGTTTTTGGCTATAGGTCTTGTTGGGTGTCTCCATTCCTTTGATAACTGAATCCAACAACTTTGGAAGATGTCAAAAAACTCTCATTCTCGAAGATGTCAAAATTCTCTTCTCTCTCCCTCTCTCTCTCTCTCTTTCTCTCCATATACTTATGTATACATACATATTCCAAATTGAGCTAAAAGCTTGTGTCTTTTGCCCGTACATCCACTTAGGCACCGTTCAGTAATACTTACATTTCTTTCTCGCAGGCAAAAAATAAAGCTATTAGAAGTAGCCTTTATTTTGCACCTTAAGATTACATTAAATATAAAAATAAAAAAATGACTTTTAAGTATATTTTTTTGAAAAACATACTTTCATTTTTTCCTTCCACTATTAATTACGCATGTGCGTTGCATGTGGATCATATTGTGTGATATTATATTCAAATGTTATTGATGATAACTAAGCAGACACCATTTATTGATGATAAATAAGTTAGGCACTCCAAACTAAAAAACTTTTATTTAAAAATAAAAATAAAAAATAAAAAGTGTATTTAATAGTGTACAAACAATATCTTAGTATTATATCTATAAACAATCTATTATTCCTATAAAATTGGTAAAACAAAATAGGGGAGATTATGATTTTGCGACGATTGGATCATCCAAATGTTTCAAAGTTGGAGAGCCTGGTTACTTCAAGAATGTGTTGGAGCTTGTATCTAGTGTTTGAGTACATGGAGGATGTTATACGAAGCAACTTTTCAATTTTGTATTGTAGTTATAGGAATCATCATTTTTGGGTGTCATAGACTTTTGTATTGTAGAACTATGCTGGTCAATTATTGACCATTTGTTCTTACTGTAGCTAAAGTGCTACATGTGCCAATTATTTTATGGACTTTTGTATTGTCACAATTCTCCATATATATAGTTTGTGTAAATTGGTCAAAGAGAAAAATACTCTTCTTTAGTAAGTCAACAAAATTAATTCAGTCAAAGCGTAAATTAACCATAAATCGATAATACCTAATTTCTCAAAACATGCTACTTCTTAAATCTTTTTTTTTTTTTGAAAATTGTTGCTTAACTTATTTGAATAATGGGAAAATGTTCGAACTTAAACTAATGGATTTTGTGCAATAGGGGAAAAAGCATGATGCAAGACTATTTTGAAACATCACTAATTGTAATCAAGGTATGATGATTTGGAAATTGAAAATGCACCATGATTTTGTCGGCCACCATCACTACGCTGATTAATAAACATGCATATTAGTTGTCATACATTTAAAGACAAAAGGGAAAATAACATTGTAACAAAATGTGTCTCTTTGTTTCTGTTCTCGTAAATTTAAATGAACAATTTGAAGACAATGGTTGTCAACGATCAATTTTCCAATAGTTAACAATGTTAATTGAATTTCCATTCTAGTATATGGAAATAGGAACGGAGAAGCATAAACATTACTCGAAAGGCACCTTATTGTTTATGTTCCCATTTTTTTTTCCAAGAAGAAAAAACAAACTAGAATGATAAAAGTCCCATTGGTTTCTTCTGGTGGCATTATTTTATTGAACTCTTAGTATTTTTATAATTTTATTATCTTTTATTTTTAAAATTACACATTTTTAGAAAGTGTAGATGTAGATTTTTTTGTACTTTAAAAAATTAAAAACTGGAAGTATTATTTTATTTTACGAAAGCAAAAAATAATCATTTTTTGGTATTTTCCAAATTTTGTTGATGTAATTTATCTTAAGATGGAGAAGTGTAGATATGTGGAAGAATTTGCTGGGCTTAAAATACATTTTTAGGTCCTATTTGGGGATGTCATTTTATGTCGATTAGTTTCATAAAGAAGTGTGAAGGATTTTTTTCAAGTTTTATTTAGCAATGGCCATTCGAAAAATTTTAAAAGATGGATTTTAGAGTCTCCTTATCATATCATAATGATATCAATCACCCAAACACAGCCTGAAAATATGCAGATTTTAATGAAACATGCCACAGTCTATGACTGAGGGTGATGAAAAATGAAGATCGACTTTTCTTAGGGAAGTCGATTTTAATGAAATATGCCCCAGTCTATGGTTCCATTTTGTTTTAGTTTAATTCAGTGCTTCCAAACGCCACCTAAGACGCTCTATTACTTAAATCAAATCTTGAGTATATTTACATATTCCCCCCCCCCCCCCCCCCCCCCCCCCCCGCGACACACACACACACACACACAAAGTGGGAAAAAAATGGTATTGCAATTCCATCTCCATTTGAATGCTACCGAACTAAGCCTAAGACGTCAATAACTTGAAATCAAATGTATTCTACTCTTTTTTTGATATGCTTCTTGAAGGAAATGAATTTGTCATTGAATCTTGATTTTTATTAAACTAAATCTTGGGGGCATATCCGTATCTTGGGCTTTGTTTGGGGAGATATATTTGCGTTTTGGAATGACAGAAATGTGCCGTGTTCTTTTTGAAGCATTTTGCATGGGCTTTGTCTTGCATTTTGTTTATTTCGCTGCTTAATGTAGGGGTCGTGTAAGTATGTCTAGGCGTAGGCAATTTGTCGAACTGGTAGTGTGCAATTCAAAGAAAGTTTCAAACATGTATGCAGATGAAGGATGCATGAGGAGTTAGAAAGTGGTCATGTAGAATATACAAAAATCAGAAAGCATGTGGGTAGCAAGGGTAAGGAAGGAGGGTGAAAAGAATTTAACCATTTTTTTTTAGCGATGTATACGAATATCTAATTTGACAAAAGTTCCCTGATGCTGGCAATGTTGGTCAATGTAAGCGGCTTGAAATGCGACGGTTGTTGTTGAAAAAAGAGCGAATAAGATAAATCTCAGATTTCCTATCATCAAATGCAGGAGGGTGTGACAGTTAGGGTGGTTGTGGTTGGTGATTTGGGGTGTGCCTGTATGTTAGGCGTTCATTGGGTCGTCTTGGAAAGGAATGAAAGGTGGAAGAGGTTGTTCAGTTTAGTTGGGTGTCGTTGCCGGTTGATTTGGGGAGTTGTGTTATTGAAGGTCAACGACATATTGGACACATTATGTTGGGTTGGAAGAACGTTGTTTGCTTGCATGTTAAAGGGCATAATGGGTAGAACAAAATGTTCCAAGAGACGTTATGTTTGGTTGGAAGAGGGGTGTTTGTTCTCAAACGTAGGAGAGGTGGTGCAACAGTTAGGGTGGTTGTGGTTGGTGATTTGGACTGTGCCTGTATGTTAGGCGTCCATTGGCTCATCTTGGAAAGGAATGAAAGGTGGAAGAGGTTGTTCAATTTACTTGGGTGTTGTTGCCGGTTGATTTGGGGAGTTGTGTTGTTGAAGGTCAAGGACATATTGGACACATTTCATTTGGTTGCTTGCATGTTAAAGGGCATAATGGGTAGAACAAAATGTTCCCAGAGACGTTACGTTACGTAACATTTGGTTGGAAGAGGGGTGTTTGTTTGCATGTTGGAGGGCATAATGGGTAGAACAAAATGTTCCAAAACACCATCGCTATTTGTAAGTGAAGTAGATTTATGTTTTAAAAGATGCATTGACTAGGACCGGTCTTTCCAAATTTTCTCTACATTCTATGAAATTCTTTTGAATGAAGAGATTTCATATGGTTATAGCCACCAAGATATCCTCTCTACTTTATCCGACATACTTTTAATTTTTTGCTTCTACTTTTCAAGCAAAGGTACTACTTTTTTCTGACAAATAAACTTTTTTGATTGTTAAAAAAAAAACCTTGAAAAAATCGCTATCATTGCCTAATATAAATGTGCTGTCCTTCCAAAAAATGTCCTTGAGCTTCACAAATATATAATCCATGTAATTGTTTTTTTCCAAATTGAAGGGCATCACTGTATGGTAAGATGTGCACTAATATACGGTATGATTGTATAATGTAGCGAACTGAAAACCAAATATTTCATGCCATTTCTTGGTGGTATTTTCCACCAAAGACTATGTTTGGAACAGTATTTTTTTTTTTGATGTTTCCAGTGCATGTTTATGCACTGGCTTCTAGGAGAATACTGTGCAGCCAAATTTTCCCATTTGCAATTTTAGAAGAATTCTAATAATTACATTTTTAATGGGTCTTTAATATGCCGAAGGTTCTCACATGGTGTCTGACATACATTCTTGAGTCTTCAAGTGACTGGAGTAAAGGTTTGTTCTTATGAGGTTGTTCTTGGAGCATTTGATCTATAGTAGTTTTGGATTGTGCACAAGCCTAAGATGACTATGTGATGCTTGCATATTTGTAGTTGTGAAAGTCAAACATCCAGCATTGCATCTAGAGTAATATACGTTAGATAATCAAACACATATGAAGAACATTGAAATGCATTTTCAAGTGGCGTCACAGGTGTATCCCTAAAATACCACTGGATTCATTATCTGTGGTTGCTTCCTCTTTTTCGTCTCTTCATCCTCCATGTCTCTTCACTTTTTGCAGAACCTCACGGTAACTGGATATGGACTTCTTGACTAGTTCAGTTCACATGATTCTCACCGCACAACCATATTCTAGTTGCTAACAGGGCCCTTTCCATGAAGTCTTGTGTCTGTAGTTGGTCGAGTTGGTATTAGTGTCTGAGATAATCTTTGATCACCTTTCTTGTCATTAGTGATTGGTTCGAACAATTAAAGATTATGACATTTTTTTTTGTCATTAGTGAATGGTTGACCAAATGTTTAATGCACTTGCAAATTCAAGAGATTGGATATTGGGCTTGATAAAATTGTCCGGACCACCCTAAGTCAAGCTTCTATTTTGGAATCCTCTTGTTTTACAGGTGAGACTCCTCTTGTTCATGCTGCTCGGCAAGGGCATACAGCCACTGCTAAATACCTTGTGAAGCTTGGTGCCAATCCTGCGATACCCAGTGAACTGGGGGCTACAGCTCTTCATCATGCTGCAGGAATAGGTTCTCTTATATGTTTCTTATACGTTTTTTTGCATATTATTTACCCATTGAAAGTTTTCTCCGTGTGTTGAACAAATATAATCTATGTCCGACTTGTTTGTGTTCTCCTTGAACTCATTGTCAGATGCTTTGCTGTTAAAACTTTATTATCAAGATTTCCTAGTAGCTCGAGCGATGGCCTTTTTTTGACTTGATCCACTAAGTTATGTTAGTTGAAGCATGGCGTTTTCTTTGAGTAAAATTCAAAGGAAATTTAAGTAGACCTTTTTGAACCATTTGAAAAAATGACGATTTCATCAGCAGAGGATGAGATAGAGCAGAATGTCTACTAATCACATAAGGCTTGATTTCTGATTTCTCAAAAAGATCAGTCAAAGTGCTGCTAAGAGCTTCATCTGCTAGAATGAATAGAGGGAGAGAAAGTGCGTCTCCTTGTTGCATGCTAGAACTCTTTAAAATGCCATCCAAAGATCCGTTAAATTTTACTGAGGAATGAGCAGTGAAAGATAGAGTGAAGCTAAACGGTATGTAGACGGTAGACCGACTCACTATCATGGTGGTTTTCCAATGAAGTAATACTATCAGTGTGGATAGATAGGGTATCTCCCTTTTGAAGATTGTATTTTTGGAGTTGTAGCCCACAATTTTTTTTTTTTTATATGGCCGAGTTTTAAAGGTTCTATTCTCAATCAACAAACTTATGAGTAGGGATGAAAATGGGTTGATTTTGGCTTGGTTTCACTAGAAACCAAAATCAAAACCGTTAGGTTTATACCAAACCTAAAACCGATCCATAAATCGCCGATTTTTCAAAACTTAGTTTTTAAACCGAACCATTTAATTTTATATAAAACCAAAACCGCAAAACTGCAAACCACTAAGTTTTTTTTATGTATTTATAAATTTTTTTTATTGTCATTACTATTTATTAGCAATGCAAGTTCATAAATTGTAAACAAAAGCATAACTAAAATAGAAAATATAAATTCCAAACAAAATCAAAACTAAACCATCGAATTATTAATTGTTATAGTAAATGCCCTAAACATAATTAAATTATAAAACATAAAGTTCAAATGTAATGAAAAAACAAACCAAAACGATAATACATATATGATATATATACATATATATATACACATGCACACACATAATATATATATATATATATATACACACACACACACACACACACACACATACATTATAAGTAAAATTATAAATAAATAAAAATTTAGGGGTAATATATATAAAAATAGATTTAAAATAACGGTTACTTAGTTCGGTCACACGGTTTGGTTTCAGGGTTACTGTCTCAAAACTAAAACCAAAACAAAAATTGCTTCGGTTTTCAATTCCGAAACCAAAATTGAAACCGAAACCATTTGTCTGGTTTTAAACCTAAACCATTTGGTTTTGTTTCGTTTGGTTACCTGCCGATTCGGGTTCAATTGCCATCCCTACTTAGGAGGGGTTTCCAACTACCCAAGGAATTCCTTAAGCCATCAATTAGGAATCACTAGCACTTCTTTGAGGGATGCATGTCCGTGTCCGACAGGTATCCAACTAGGGCTGGCAAAATAGGTAACAGGTCGTGTAATAGGTTATTATACGATAACACGAAACACGATAAGACCCAAATACGAACATGACACGATAAGCATATCGTGTCAGATTACCCAAACAAGAACACGACACGAAAATTATCGTGTCAACACGACATGACACGATAATTTTTCGTGTCACACGATGACATGAAACCTATCAGGTAAACATGACACGATAAGACCTGATAGGTTTTCATTACACATTAACCTACCCATTACACGTTAACCCATTACACGTTAATGACCTGTTAACCTGTTAAGTTGACTAAATGAGTAGAGTTAGGGAAATGTGAATATATATATATATATTAGGTACTAAATTATAATATTTGATAATTTGGGGGTGTAAAAATAATTTATTAAATTAATGGGTAACCTATTAGATCTCAGGTTATCGTGTAACCTGAATATACGAAATTCTTATCGTGTAACCTATTGGGTTATCAGGTCAACCTGATAACCTGCACTATTTCTTATCGGGTTATCGGGTCTGACACGATAACGACCCGATACCTGATAAGCAAAACCTAGACCGGATAATTTCGTGTCGGTCTCGGGTTGTGTCATCGTGTAAATACCTGTTTTGCCAGCCCTATATCCAACATTGACATGCCCCCGACATGTGTCCAGCACGTGCCGAAGAGTGTCCAATTATTTTTTGATTTTTTTTAATAATGTTCCAACACGTGTTGGACACACCCTTCTTGCATGTCTTATACTTCTGGACACTTCTTCATACAATTTCATTTCCCTCTAGCGGTAGTTATATTATATAAGAAATATAACTTGATGGCCTAAAAGTATTATCTAGTTTTTATGGAGATCAATGATTGTGGATGGAGATTGGTTGATTAATGTTTATTGTTCATTCAATTGGGCACAATGTTGAACAAACAATCATAATATGATTGAGTTGAATAGTCTTGGTATTACTTTGTTAAGATAAGATGATAAAATGGAATTAAAAATTTTAATTATACAACATTCATGTTATAATTTAATAATTTGAGCTACTATATATGTAGAACAATATTTATTTATTTATTTATTGTCGTGTCCTTGCTGTGTTGGTGTTAGAAAGTTTGAGAAATTGTCGCTTTGCCATGTCCCTGACGTGTTGTACGTGTCATGTGTCAGTGTCGGTGCTTCTTAGGCCATAAGAAAGAGAAGATGAGGGAAGTGAAGGATAGCGGGAAGCCAAATGGACTGTAGACCGACTGCCATGGTGAATTTTCAACGAAGTCTTACTATCAGTTTGGGAGAGGGTATCTCCTTTCTTTTGATTGTAGTGTGGAAGTTGAAGCCCTCAAAAGTCCTTTCATATGGCTGAGTGTGCATGGTTTAATCTTTAATCAACAATCTTAGGAGGGAACTACTCACAGGAGTTCATTAAGCCATCAGGAAGACAACCCTAAAGAAAAGCCACCGGGAAGAGGATATTTGTCAATTAATTTTTATTTTGCTCCTAATTATTGATTTGACGTGTATAAGTGATGTATGCTAGGTTATTGAGATGAATTCTTGGTTTGTTTTGTTGGTATGTAGGCTCTCCCAGGAGTATCTTGTGTGAAATTAGCAATGATTCCTCTAGCACCTCTCTGGGATAGTTGTGATCTCTTAGGAAAGTAATAGAATAATTTTTCATAATACCATGCCTACACACTTTAAGATTCTAGTTTTGTACATATTTACTTTTGGCGAAGCCGCGAAGGGGTGCTAGGCCCCCGGATAATTTGACTTTTACTCTGTTTTGGAGAAATATTTTCTTGTCAATTAATTCTTATTTTGCTCTGTAGCTTGTGAGATATGGGCCTTCGTATTTGCTTTCATGTGCTTGAAGTGATGTATGCTAGGTTATTGTAAGGAATTCTTGGTTTGTGCTGTCCCAGGAGTAGCTTGTGTGAAATTTGGCAGTGATTCCTCTAGCACCTTTCTGTGATGATCGTGATCTCTTAGGAAAGTAATAGAATGAGTTTTTAGACTACCATTATGTCTATAGATACGCTTTAGGAGTCCATTTTTGTACATGTTTACTTTTGGCTGGGTGGTAGACTCCCATATCGTTTGACTTTTACCCTCTTTTTTGTAGAATAATTTATCTTATTAGTTCTCTTCTTGTACATGAGTGTCCTTTCTCGGCGAGTCGGCGGCATTTCAATATGATTCTAATTGATGAAACAATTATGAGATTTATACTTCCGAATTTTGGAAGGATTTAGAAAGACGATTTCTATTTGCATTATTCTTTTAATTCCTTTTACCTTTTTGAGGTGTTTCGGTTTATCTCCAAAACGTGAGACTATGATTTGATGTTTCTTTTTTCTTTTTAAAACATGCCTTTACTGTACAAACTGCAAACATCTGTAGGCTTGGTTTTCATACCTAATAAAACATACACACTTGGTTTTTTGTCTTTACTTTTGATCAGCATGGTGAAAGAATTGGTTGTTCAATGCGGAAGACCTGTTGCTTATATATCGTCCCCAAAAAATGTTTGAAGAACATGTAATTCTAACCTTGATGGTCTTTTGTGTGGTCTGATTTTTCTGTTACATATCATTATTCTAAATTTGTATTAGGCCTAGGGCTAGTTTTTCACATTTATTGTATTTATGAGAACTGAATTTCCTCATGATTTCAAGAATTGCGGCGCATATTTTTTTTTGTAGGTTCTTGGCATATAGCTGTTCGTCGTTTCATGGCATTTTCGTACTTTACAGCAATATTTTACTTTCTAGGAGTTCCTAATGCTAAATAAGCTAAATTAGAGACCATCACTTGCACATCTTAGTTGAAGAAATGCATAAAATAATATTCTCAGAGAAAATGATGAATCTTTATTTTCCAGTCCTATCGGCCTGCATCACTTAGTCTGGTTCTCCTTAAAGTCTCACTTTTAACCAAAAAAAAATGATCCCTTACAGGAGACATTGAATTGCTGAGGACTGCAAACTTTATTTTACAGTCCTATCAGCCTGCATCACTTCATCTGGTTCTCGTTAAGCATTCACTTTTAACAAAAAAATGATCCCTTGTAGGAGACATTGAATTGCTGAGGGTCTTACTTTCCAAAGGTGTAGATGTCAATTCACATAGTGATGCTGGTACTCCACTGATTTGGGCTGCCGGTCATGGTCAACAAGAAGCTGTGAAAATTTTGCTGGAACATGGCGCCAACGTATGCTTTCACCTTTTGATTTCTTTTGGTTATTCTAACATATCTTTGGGATTTTACTTGTGCCATACATTTTTTTTAGCAACCAATGTGGCATCGAGCTTGATCTCCTCTTCCAATTTTTGATGGAAGGTTGTTCATTTTGCATAATGAACTCTTTTCTGTATCCATAATTTATTAATCTTTTGGAAATTTTATAACCAACCAGATATTGTGTGGAAATTAATATGGTTATGGTCCAGGCAAAATGCTTAACTGATCTGGCAAAAGTCACCTGATAACCATCTATGGAATGACTTGGAGAAAACAAAAATCTACTAGTTTTTTTTGTTAACAGATTTTTGTTATAATGCTTGTTGAATGATTGTGAGGTTAGATCACTTGACCAAGTGGATTTGGCCAAACGGTCATGCACACACTCTCTTTTGAGAGGTGGGGAGTTCGAACCTTGGCGTATGTGAGGTTATTATGGTGGAAAGTGAATTGTTTTAAATTGATCTCTACAGGCCACTTGGTGCCTTCCCCTTCCCCTTAGGAGTAGGTTAATTATGGCTAGTAAATAAAACAAAAAGGTATGTTGGAAGTCCATCTACTTTGGAAACTGTTGTGCTTTTCTAGAAGCATGTAGCCTTTACGTAAATCAAGAACGATGAAAGCAAGATATATAAAAATTTCCTATCTGGTTAATTTTGAAATTTAAGTTGAAATGCAAATTTCTTTTTGCTTTTAGGAAGCTAATCATTAGGATTGAATTTGATAATATTTTTGTGAATGTTCCATTAATTTTGTTGCACATATCATATATGTAATAAATGTTTTTTGCTGCAAAACAATGACAAATCGGGTTGAAAAGTTTAAATTGTTCGAACTTAAAAAAAGATCAAAGGAATTTTACATCAAATTAAAAGTTGGAGATAGCCCCATCTTTAAGAGAAAAATTAGAATGGACCCCCCCCCCCCCCCCCCCCCCCCCCCAAACGCATAATTTTAAATTTGAATTCCTAAATTTCCCTTTGAAAACAATAGAAGAAATTATGCAACAATCATTTTTTGTCACATTTGCTCTCTCTCTCCTCGAATCATTTCAAGAAAATTCCTCCTCCTTTATCAACGTTACTGTCAATGGTGCGGTCGTTGCCAACGTGTCATGTCCTCCGCTGGTGATATCAAGTCTTCTTCTTACTCCTTTGGTACTGGAGAAGGCTTCCTCGTTCTGTCACCTTATGGACGATGATTCTATCATTAAGAGCATTCATTTGTCTTTCTATAATTGAAAATCGAGCGTCTACGAGTGCATCGTCTGTTTCTTGTAACATTTAAGAATTAAGAGAGTGGAATATGCTTACATCTCTCGCCTATTGAAGTTCTGTTAATGTGCCAAGATGTATAAAGATGAGATGAACCCAAATTCCATGTTCTTGAAAACCCCATAATTCCCTCCTCTTATATGAAATAGGAAACTATAAAATCATTGGATGATATAACAATGATCTCATTTGGTGCTATTAGTGTTCACTTATTTATTATTGCATAAATTGCCTTTTTCCTCTGTACTATTACATAATATCATTTTACCTCTTGAACTTCAAAAGACTATACTTTACTCCTCTGTGCCCTCCACAAAGTAATATAGTAACATTTCGTCAGAAAAAAATACGAAATGACTTAATTTCACTTCTAATTGGAATGAAAACGACGATAATATTGTATTTTTTTCTTTTTTATTTCTATTTTTATATCTTTTTATTTTGCTTTTATCGCGCTCTCTCTCTCTTCTGCAACCCTTTGACTACGTCGGTATGGCGACGGGGAGGCCATGGGAAGGTGATGGCTCCCCTTTTCTCTCCCTTCCGCATAGATCTTGGCTGAACTTTGCCCCCCCTTCCTCTCAAATCTAGGTGGGTCGGGGACGAGCGAATCAAATACGATGGTGAACCATTGAAGAAATTTGTTCCAAGATTTGAAATTTTTTCTTGTTCCAAGATCCAAAAAATTTTCTTGAAATTTTTGTATATTCCTCTCAAACGATTTGGGGTTGGGGGGTTGTTCGGCAGTGAGCAGAGGAAGGGTTGGGGGGCGTTGTTGCATTTAGCAGAGGAGGCGGGGGGGTTCGACGGTGAGTGGAGGAGGCCGGGGGGGGGGGGTGTTTAGCAGTGCGTAGAGGGGGTTGGGGGGGTTGTTCGACGGTGAGTAGTGGCTGGCGTGGTGGTGAAAAAGAAGATGAATATGGGAAAACAAGTAAACTTTGACCCCTTAATTTTGGATAAGTATTAAAGTATAGTTTGGTAGTTGCAAAGTTTAATTAATCCTAAAAATAAGTGAAGAATAAAGAAAAAAGAAACAAGAAAAGAAAAGAAATAAAGAAAAAAAATGAAAATGAAAGGGTAATTTTGTCCAATCGTAGAAAATTTTGGATGGAAATTTTAATTCCGTCAATTTTTAAACATCCATTAGTTTAAAGAGAATGTTCTTGTTTCTCATTTTGCGGAGAGTACAGGGAAATAAAGTGTAGGCTTTTGAAGTTCAATACTATGTGATAGTACCAGGGGAAAAGGCAATTTTCCCGTTATTATTTAATTTGGAGTAAAGATTAAGCCATTTAATTTATATAATTATACATTTATAAAATACATAATTATCATTTTATGTATCGTAAACCTATCCTTATTCTATTTTTTTTAGGATTTGCAGTATTACCATGTCCTTATCTTGTCATATTTGTTTCCGTATCTGTGTCTGTTCTTTTTGGCAAGTGAAGTTCATTTGAGTTGGAGAGGGTTCTTGTCCAATGTTTGTGCCACTTTAATATATATATATATACCAAATCCTTAACTTTGGAACACAAATTGACTACTCAAACAAACTCTAATTTGGATGATCTACATATACGTGGGTTAGTCTCAGAGAGTACTATAACTTGGAATCAAGAATTTAACAAAAAAAATAAAAATTTGACACCTAAATCGCTTACTCCATTTTAGAGAAAGTATTTTATTAATTTTAAAAATACAAAATTGATCTTAGATACTATCCGTTTTTAATAATCTTTATATGTTTTTCAATGTTTTAAGATGCCATGCAATTTTTTCAATCAATTTTGACATTTGAGGTATGTATTAAAAAATATATTTTGGAGTTTTTAAAATAAATTGATTTTGATACTTGATTGCAAATTTGGATCCTTACCCCTTAAAACACAGGAAATTATATATATATATATATATATATATATATATATATATATATATATATTATATTAAAAATGTAGAAAAAATGACATCAATTTCGTGTTTTAAAAATTTGAATTTTCATGTAAGATACGATTTTTTCCTGAAAGGGGATAAGCGATTTGCATGTCAAATTTGAATGTTTTTGTTGAATTCTTGGTTCCAAGTTACACTATTTTCTGCGATGAATCCATGCACATATATATATATATATCATTCAAACCGGAGTTCGTTTGAATAGTCAATTCGTGTTCCAAAGTTAATGATTTGATATGTTGAATTGGCATTTCAGTCTTTTTGGCAATCCCTTTAGACTTAACGGGAAAAAAGTAATTTTCACTTCAATCCAAAGTCTAAGGAGATTTTCGAAGTATAAAGGAGTAAAGTGAAACTTGGTCTAAGTACAAGGGGTAATTGCAATTACCCTCAATATTATAGAACCCATGCGTATCCGTGTATATCGGTAACAAAGTGTGTGTGTGGATATTCCAATGGAGAGATATTGGATTTTTTATACTCTTGACTTCGTACCAACTACCTTCGTACCAACTACCAAGTTACAAGATACCACCTTTTGCTCAACTACAAAGCATTTGAAGGTGGCAGTGGTCATACTAACATATAGAAAGGTATGGAAAACATAGGAGCATGAAGATAGTCAAATAGAGAACCAGGACAATGAGTGGCGCCTTTTCCTAATATCGATGGCAGGGCCATCAACCGCTTTTACTTTGTCTTTATCTGAATGTGCCGTATAAGAAAGAGATTTTATGACCATGTAAGGGGAGTAGTTGCTCCCGACGATTTGAATGAGGAGGAAACAGTAAGAGAACAACCAAAAATACTTATATGATTAATGCTGGAGGAAGCTGGGCCCCTGTTCTCTTCCACAGAGACTCAATGGACTGGGAAATCCTTGATTTGGTTGGGTTTCATTCGACCTTACCGTGGATTAACCCCACTTTTCATTGGGAAGATTAAGTTGGCTTGTCTAGGTGACACAAAGGACCAATTCTCGGTCATATCCTTTTGCTCTCGATTGGTTTTAGGCAAGTGGTTTCCCCTTGGTAGGATATTTGGTGCAAGAAATCCCCCATTAGACCTACGTCTTGAGCTGCTCCTTTGGTGTGCACACCATCCTCTACTTTGACAACCCCCAACAGAGAGGTTTCTGGCTCCTTAATTGATGTTTAATTTGAATTCCAGAGGAGGTTGTTTAATGTCCTTTTTGCCCCAAGTTGCAAGGGATATGTGGGGTATGGCATTCTCTAGGACAGGGATTTCTTGTTCGATGCCTCAGTGACCTTTTGCTGTGCTGGAAATCTTGGATGCCTAGACATCCGACTCCAGAAGATCATCTCCGTAGTTTACTTTTTGAAATTTTTGAGAGTAAAACCGGCGCACTTTTGGCAGTTTCTCCTTAATATATTCCCTTTCTCAAGTAATCTTTTTTGTATTTGCTCTTTTCTCCAAGGGCCACTTTCCTTCTGGGAACCCCTTCCTCTGACTTTCTAGAGGAGTTTGGGTCCCTTTATTTCACCTGGCCTTGCGTAATTTTTTATATGCACATAACTTGGCGAAACAAAAGACAGCTTGAGTCCATGCTAAGTAGTTTCTCAGTTCATCCTCCTTGGGCTTTTTTGCAACCAAAGGATTGTTACTGAAAACTCCCGGACAGTTTCCACCACTATGTGGTAGCGGAGGTAACATTACTGGGCAACATTCATGCACACAATGAATATGAAAAAATCCATTCAACAGAAACCCAAGTCAGAAAAGGTGACTGGAGAACAAGGAAAGAACTTTTGATTCTTTTAAACACACCATCTCAATTGGAATTGTTAAGAAAGATCCAAACCATCTGATTGGCCCATAGATTTATTTGAACCAACAAAATCTGATTAAATGGTTTGGATTCAGAGATAAAAAAGATAACTCCAAAATGCTTTAGAATCGGAAAAGACCTAGTAGATGGCTTCAAAAGCTTTTGCAAAGAAATTACCAATAATCTCAGGAGAAGATGATTAATTAAGGCATGAAATGTCTGGCCCAAGGTACCCGTTATTTATCCACGTGACGATAGAACAGCTACGGTGACCTACTGTAACCAATCTTGAACGAACAGTTTTCAGGCCCTTTACATGTTCTTAGAGCTCTAATGTCAAATTCAAATACAATTGGTACAATGGTTGATGTTTATGTGGAAGAAAGAGAAAAAGAAATACGAAAACCGAAGAAAGAATTGTGGAATGGATGTTATATATGATTCATGAAATACGAAAGTACAGCAATACCCTCGATCAATGAATAGGAGATTAACACATACTGCAGAAGCTGATGTTTTAAGCACATGAATACCATAAAACTCATATGAAGTTTTCACTTTTTATAGTAATCTGTTTTTTTTGTGCTAATAATTACAATCTCCTTTTGTACGAAGCTGTTTTTAGCTTCCATTTTTCTGTGTTCTTTCTTCAAGCTCATTTATTTCATTTTTCTTTTGAAACTTCTTGTAGCCTAATGCTGAAACCGATGATAATATCACTCCTCTATTGTCAGCTGTAGCAGCAGGTTCACTGCCATGCTTAGTGTTGTTGATTGAGGTAAATTAATTTCCTTAGTTTTCTCAAAAGTATCTGGCTTTTTGCTTTAATGCTTGAGTTGTATTCAAGGTAACTTCCATCAATATTTGCCGAAACCAATGAGTTGTACCTTAGTTAACTGTCCATGCCTTTGGATTGCATCAAATTCTATTGAAAATACTAATCTCCGACCTAAAGCAACCCAACCAAAACCTAGCAGATTTGAACCCTAGCAGATCTGAAACCCCAACCCTAGCTCCGTTGCGCTAACCCTAGTCAGAGTAAACATCTTATTCATCATAAACATCTGAATATCTCCTACTTCAATCAATTTATTGATCCCCCTTGAGAACACTTTAGCGACAATAATAAAAAATTCTAGGGGATAACGGATCCCCTTGTCTCGCCCTTCTACTAGATATGAACAAACCACCGACTCCACCATTAACAAGCACAGAGAAATGGCAATTCAAAATAGCGCTGTAAACCATATCAATCCAAACCTCACAAAAAACCGAATTTCCTTAACACATTCTGACTGCTGCGTTATGGAAATTTGGCAAGTAGGAGATATTCAGATGAGAAATAGGATGATCAATAATTAACCAAATTCTTTTTATTGATTTATTTTTGTTGTTTGCATTTCTCAGTGTTTATTTGTTAATTGTTTTGTTTTAGAGGTCAGGTTTAGCCCCCTCCTATTTTCGGATTCCTTTTAGAGATCAATAAAGTTTCCTCGCTCCGTTGAGGTTTCCTATAATTTTTTTTTTGGCTATTTTATGTGCCGGCCTGCCAGATCATTTTTGAATGACCTAATTCATGTGACTCCTTTTCTTCCTATGCCGGCTTCTGATTTTATGCATTATCAAGCTACATGGATTTTCTGATTTCGCGCTGATATTTGATATGCCTTATATTTGTTACACATTGTTTCTTCAGAGCCTTTATAATTTATTTACGTGCTAATTTTTATAATTGAGTCTTGAGTTTGTGATCTATAAATTGTCAAATTGTTACCTATGTATTTTTGTTTATGCGTGTGCCGTTCTCTTTCGTTTATCAATTTATGGGAAATGTGTAGTTAGCTTCAGGATAAAATATTCTTAAGAACATAGTTTCCACATGATTATTGGAGGGTGGTTATTTTATTTCATGAGATTCCATTTTCATTGTTTGAGCATGTCTTTTTGTTTTTAAAGTACAAAAGCAATTTTCTCGGGCCCATTCGTTCAACTTTGCTACGAAAGAGAATTCTTATCCACAGAAGGTCTAGGACAATCTTTTTGTAAGTAGATGTCTTGTATGCACTATGTAGTGAGGCTCCAGGAGGCCTTTTTTGTTAAGCTTTTTATCCTTTCCAATGAACTCTTTGGAGATGTGTTTGGTGTTTTGGCAAGGTTTTTCCTACTATCTTAAAAAGATTTTCCTTTTTATCCATCAAATAATGACTTGAAATGAATTAATCAAATTGTATATTTCATTAATCATACAATATGAGACTACATATAGGAAAATTTAAGAACTAAAAAAGGTAAATAACTAATTACAAATAAACTATTTTCCTAATCTGTATATTTGACTTTCCATATATACAAATACTACCAATATTGAATATTCTAACACTTCCCCTCAAGCTGGTATGAAGATATCTTCCATTGTCAGCTTGCATACTAGATAGTCAAATTTCTTCTTTGGTAATCCTTTTGTTAGAATGTCTGCGATCTGTTCAGTAGTCGGTACATATGGCATACATATTTGTCCACTATCGATCTTTTCCTTGATGAAATGCTTGTCCATTTCCACATGTTTTGTCCGATCGTGCAACACCGGATTGTGAGCAATCGCAATGGCTGATTTGTTATCACAGTAGACCTTCATAGGTACTGAATTGGATATCTTCAACTCTCCGAGTAATCTGTTAATCCATAACACTTCACAGATGCCGTGAGCCACTGATCTGTACTCCGCTTCTGCGCTGCTTCTAGCTATGACATTCTGTTTCTTGCTCCGCCATGTGACGAGGTTCCCACCAACAAAAGTACAGTAACCGGAGGTCGATCTCCTGTCCGTGATGCTCCCAGCCCAGTCTGCATCGGTGTAAACCTCTACAAGGTGGTGGCCACGTTTCTTGTACAAAATTCCCTTTCCAGGAGTACCTTTTAAGTACCTTAGTATTCTATAGGCAGCATTGAAGTGTTCTTGTCCTGGTGAGTGCATGAATTGGCTGACCATGCTTACGGCAAAGGCTATATCAGGACGGGTATGTGATAAGTAGATTAACCGCCCCACTAGTGTTTGATATTGTTCTTAGTTTATCACAGCTTCAGGTTTGGCCGGTTGTAGTTTCTCATTCGGTTCACTTGGAGTTTCTACAGTTTTGCACCCGAGTAACCCTGTTTCATTCAGTAGGTCGAGTACATACTTTCTTTGACTCACAAATATGCCTTCCTTTGATCTAGCAAATTCCATTCCAAGAAAATATTTTAATGGACCTAAGTCTTTGATTTCAAAATTATCAGCAAGTTTTCCTTTAAGTCTTCTCAACTCGTCACTATCACTTCCTGTTAAGATAATATCATCTACATAGACAATTAAAATGGCAATCTTACCATCAATTGAGTGTCTATAAAACATAGTATGATCTGCTTGGCTTTGTTGATAACTCTGACCTTTTACAGTGGTTCCAAAGCGTTCAAACCACGCTCTTGGAGACTGTTTTAAGCCGTATAGTGACTTCTTTAACTTGCACACCTTTCCTTGTCCTATCTTTCTTTCAAAGCCCGGTGGTAAACTCATGAACACTTCTTCCTCCAAGTCTCCATTTAGAAATGCATTTTTCACGTCTAATTGATGTAGTGGCCAATCAAGATTCACAGCTAAGGACAATAGAACCCGAATCGTGTTTATCTTAGCAACTGGAGCAAATGTTTCTTGGTAGTCTATTCCATATGTCTGCGTGAACCCTTTAGCCACGAGCCTTGCTTTATACCGTTCTATGCTTCCATCTGCCTTACACTTAACTGTGAATACCCACTTACACCCGACTATCTTTGTATCCTTTGACGAATCAACTATTTCCCACGTACCACTCCTTTTAAGAGCATTCATCTCTTCTAGAACTGCTAGCTTCCAACCTGTATCACTTAGTGCTTCCTCAATGTTCCTTGGAATAAACAGATTAGTAACTTTAGAAGTAAAGACTCTATAAGGTTCGGAAAGTTTTGTGTAGGATACATATCTAGATATGGGATGATTGGTGCAGGTTCTAACTCCTTTCCTGATGGCTATAGGGATATTAAGATCTGGAGGAATACTGGAATGAGAAAATTCATCAGGAGGTGGTGAAGATATAGGATTACCTGGATCATTGCTTGGGGAGTCGGATTGACCTTGTGCTAGAACAGTTGGCTGATCTGTATTCTTGTTTGTACCTTTCCGAGTATAAACCCGCAACTCAGTACATGATTGTGGTATTTCTTCATCTGTTTGTGAAGGAATTATGCTCGGCATTTGTGTACTAGTAGGAATCCCTTTTTGTTTTTCAATATTGTCATCACTTGTGTTTGACTGATTTGGAGGAAAAATTTTTAAGACTGTGGTAGGGAGAGGATCATCAGTGACCCAAAAATTCCCTTCCATTACATTCTCCCCCTGAAAGGGATTTTTGTCAAAGAAGGAAACAGTTTCCAAAAACGTGACGTCCATACTAACATGAATTTTCTTGGTTTGTGGATTGTAACACTTATGCCCTTTTTGATTTGGTGTATAACCGATGAAAACACATTTTTCTGCTTTAGGATCAAGTTTAGACCGAAATTGGCTAGGAATATGAACATAAGAGGTGCAGCCAAATATTTTAAGAGGCAGGTCAGCTGATATCCTAGAAGCTGGAAAGTGTGTTTTGAAGTTATCAAATAGTGTGGTGTAATTTAGAATACGTGTAGGCATGCGATTTATTAAATATGCGGCTGTTAAAAGAGCATCACCCCACAAATATTTTGGAATATGCATAGAAAACATGAGTGTACGTGCGACTTCGAGTAAGTGTTTATTTTTTTTTTCAGCAATGCCATTTTGTTGGGGCGTGTCACGACACGTGGATTGATGTAGAATACCATTTGTTTTCAAAAAACTGCCTAAACATTCATTGAAATATTCAGTTCCATTATTTGTGCGAAGAATGCTAGGTTTTATTTGAAATTGGTTTTCTAGCATAATGCAAAAATCTTTAAATAAAGCTGCTACATCAGATTTTGCACGCATCAAATATGTCCAACATAAACGTGTATGATCATCAATAAATGTCACAAACCATCTTTTTCCGGATAGTGTTGTGATTTTTGAGGGACCCCATACATCGCTGTGAATTAAATAAAATGGTTTAGATGCACGATATGGTTTTGAAATATAAGAAGTACGCTGACTTTTTGCAAACAAACAACTTTCACAATAAAAGGAAGAACAATCCATATTCGTAAATAACGTCGGAAACAAATGTTTAAGATATTGAAAACTTGGATGTCCTAATCTAAGGTGCCAAAGTATAATTTTACCGTCTGCAATTCTAATTTTTTCATTACTAGAACACGGTGAATAGGTATTGAAAAGGTGATAAAAACTTGTCATATGATCAGAAGCACTTGAATCAATAATCCAAGGTGCTGAGTTTAAGGAACAAGAAAAGGCTCTAAATTTACTACCTGTTTGAGCTAAGGAAGCATTAGGAGTACCAAGTGATGAATTGACAGTCAGCAGTTTCAGAAGTTGATCAATCTGTTTTTTGTTGAATGGAGTGGTGGCAGCTTCATGCGCGGAAGGATAGGATCGGTTAGATTTTTCTCCCGTTTTGTTGCTCTTCAAATTTGCTGGTTTCCCATGGATTTTCCAGTATGTTTCTCGTGTATGACGGGGCTTGTTGCAGTAATCACACCATATACGAGGACGTTCCTCTGCTCGGCGTGGAAACCTGCTGGAGTGAGCATTAGCAGCAGCCAAAGCAGATTGGTCAATTGGAGCAACTGTAGGGCTGATAATTTGTGGCTTGTTAAGCATAACGTTCCGACGGGTCTCCTCCCTTCGGACCTCCGAGAAAACCTCATTAATTGAGGGAAGAGGCTGACGACCAATGATTCGTCCCCTAACTTCGTCAAGTTCCGGTTTCAGACCTGCTAGGAACTTAAAAACACGATCATCATCCACCAACTTCTTATAGTGGCTATAATCCTCGGTCGAATGCCATTCATGATCGTCGAACATATCTTGATCTTGCCATATTCTCTTCAATGAATTGAAATACTTGGTGATATTGTCTTTGCCTTGACGGATATCACGGAGTTTTAGAGTCAACTCATACTTTTGAGATTGGTTTCCCAGATCAGAATACATCTGATTTACATTGTCCCAAAGTTCTTTCGCCGTAGGGTAACACATGTAGTTGGAGCTGATTTCCTCATCCATAGAGTTTACGAGCCATGTCATCACCATGGAGTTTTCAGCATCCCATGGAGTTTTCAGCATCCCAAGTCGTATGCGACGAATCTTTGATGGAGGGCTCCTTTGCATCACCGGTTAGATATCCCATCCGTCCTCGTCCACGGATATACATTCGCACTGATTGAGACCAACGTAAGAAATTGGTTCCATTCAGATGAACAGAGGTGATTTGGATGGAGTGGGATTCGGAAGGGAGATGCTTTGGTTCGGTAAGTTGGCTGAACCTTGGGATGGATTCCGAGGTAACGTCGGACATGGTGAAGGCAAGGGAAAATACCGTCAGAAATTAAGAATCGTCGGGTTGGCCTTCAACGAGTAAATCTCGCGAAACCAAGCTGCTGGATGCTGAGTTGACTCACTGAGAATCACTGAGTTGACTCGCTGAGAATCGTCTGAGTTGACTCACTGACTTGACTCACTGAGAATCACTGAGTTGACTCGCTGAGTTGACTCGGTTTCGTCGTTTTTCAAGCAAATCCGGCAGCGGTGGCGGTGGCTAGGGCGGCGAGGGTTCGTCGGTGGTCGTGAGTGTTCGTCGGTGGCCGCAATCAAGTTGAAATCGCAAGATCTGTTTCGTACAGATCTCGCGAGGGTCCGTTCGTCGACTGCTAGGGCTCCGGCGAGGCTGTCGGCGACAAATAGAGGACTGACGAGGCTTCGTTGTCGGTTGTAGAAGGCCGGAGAGTGTTCGTCGGCGGCTGTAGAGGACCGGCGAGGCTTCGTCAGTTGTAATGAGGGCTTGTCGCCGGCTATAGGGGGGTTTTCGTTCGTCGCCTGGCTGTAAGTGACGCTGGCGAACCTTCGTCGGCTGTTGTTGGATGCCGGCGAACGTCGTCGACGACTGCAATGGCCGGCGAACTTCGAAAACTTGTAAAGGGCCGGCGGCTGAGCAGAGGTTTAGGGTTTTTTGGGTTTTTTTTGTTCTGATACCAACTTGAAATGAATTAATCAAATTGTATATTTCATTAATCATACAATATGAGACTACATATAGGAAAACTTAAGAACTAAAAAAGGTAAATAACTAATTACAAATAAACTATTTTCCTAATCTGTATATTTGACTTTCCATATATACAAATACTACCAATATTGAATATTCCAACATAATGGTTTAGAATTATCTACATGAATATTTGAACTTGGGTGTTAAAATAAAAAATATAGCAATAGAAGGATAAGATGGCTTAACTTCAACGGTCAACCTCTCCCTTTGTTTATATGAAATAGTGTCTCCATACTGAAGCCCATAAAGACAATGGTTAATGTACCCACACTACCCCTTAAGGTGGAACATATATATATTGTAGGCTTCTAACTTGTTACTGTTAGGTCCTTAATTTTTGTGTGGGCTCAATTTACTGACTCATCCAGTTGGATTTTCCATTTGT
The DNA here is from genome assembly GCA_016647705.1 of Eucommia ulmoides. Taxonomy (NCBI): domain Eukaryota; kingdom Viridiplantae; phylum Streptophyta; class Magnoliopsida; order Garryales; family Eucommiaceae; genus Eucommia; species Eucommia ulmoides. The sequence continues at coordinate 30,209,805 of CM028340.1, read as the reverse complement.
TCAAAGTTTAGAAGGTGTTAGTGTGTCCTCTTCCATTGAAGATTGAAACCGAAGATTACCGATTTCTTCAGAGAAGATCTTCAAGCACTCATACAGATTCCGACAGAATAAAGTTATCAATGTACACACGTAGCACCACTTGCCTAACCCAACAGGTTTTTCAAAGTTAAAATCAATACAAAACTGAGTTTTTTGAAAAAGGACGCTTCAAGCACTTTGATGGCCGTAACAAGTATTTGGACGATTTTCGGGCATAGGGTGAGCTTCTATACGGTTTGACCAACTACCTGGACGACTTGTCCGCTGCTTAGAGACCGTTCGGAAAATGGTGGTCTTCATATGAACAGCCCAAGCTCCACCTCAATGATTGTGTGAGTTTTCTTCTTAATCTCTACCTTATAGGGAATTTAGCAGATTTAGGTGGTTAGGGTTTTGGGTTCACGCTATTTAAACAAACCGTAGCCTCCCTATTCTCGTGTGATTGTAGCGAGTTTGTAGATAAAGCTATATTACCTAAGCCCTATAAAGCGAAATTCTCTCACCTTGATTTTTTTTTTATAGTCGACAAAGAGTCTTGATCAACTTTCTTTTCAATTTGAATATTAAATAAGAAAAACAACGCTCGGGTGATTATTATGGAAATAATCAAGCACGTAAAAAACTCAATAATAAATAATTGGTTTAATTACACTTTATCCCCCTGTGGTTAGGCCGTTTTGCAAGTTGCCTCCTCTGGTATTCGCGACCCCACTTTGACCCCTATGGTAAGGCCTTTGTTACATTTTACTCCTCTAGTCATCACTTTGCCCCCTGTAGTTAAGCGCACATTAAGGGTAAAGTGCAACAAAGCATAACTACAGGGGGCAAAGTGGTGACGAAAATAGCACAGGGAGGCAAAGTGCAAAACGGCCTAACCACAGGGGGATAAAGTGTAATTAACCCTAAATAATTTTGTTTTCTTATATGGGGAATTTGAAAATTTCTTCGCTGACTTATTTTTACTAATTTTTATGAGCATTGATAAACATACCAAGATCAATGATTCAACTGTTAAGCTAGTGATGGTGAAGAAGCAATCTTTAGTGTTGTGCAATAGCTTTCGCACCTTAATTAATGCCATATCTTTGAGCTGTAATGCCAAAATTATTCAAGGGTTTTGAAAATCACCACCTACTCGACCAAAGAATCATATTTGAAGGTCGCGTTAAATCTCCTTCCGATGAAAAGAGATCAATGTCCTTCAGGAGCTTTGAAATATGAGCAACTATTGGAGTTCCCAAGTGAGGAGCTTGGAAGACGTTGCCGATGTAACACGGAAAGAGGAGTACGGGAAGGTCTGAGGAAACGGATAGGTAGCTGGATGAAGGAAGCCTGCACGTGAGTCTCCAAGGGAAGCAGTGTAGTGCAAACTCACATCATTGTTTTTTAATTCTTCATTTTCAATGTGAATTTCAAATAAGTCCTATTTTGCTCAGACCAATAAATTAGTCGGGAGCTATTGTAGGCGTACTACCTTTGGCTTTACTAGTGGATTGTTTGTGTCGCGAAGCGGCATTCATTTTGTCACACTTTTTACACGTTCGGATCTTATGTTTATGTGTGTGACTTTATTTTAATCTTTTGTTATAACTTGCATATCTTTAAATCGAGATCAAATGCACAAAAATTAGAGAATGCCTCAGGGCGGTCTTTTATTGAGAAAAGGCAAACAACTCTTGAAAAATCATCCTGAAAAAATTCCGAAATTTTAAGGTAGAAGAGGCACGCGAGATCCCCCAAGCATCTCTTTTATTAACCAGAGAAGACCACCAAATATGATGTTGCTTTTCGAACACGCAAGACTCACAATTTTAAGGAAGCATACTAGGTACAGGGAGCTGTAGGGTGGGGAGGTATGGACAACCAATGCAATTATGAATCTAGTGGGCAGTGGCAATGGCTAGACAAGCAGTGGATTGGGCAGCAGGTATACCCCATCGATCATCAAAATAGTAAATTTTGTTGACCTTTCTCTTGGAGCTAGTCACCTTTTGTGTTCCCAAATTATGGATAAGAAAAAAAGGGGAAGAAAATACAGAATAATTAAGATGTTCAGTAAGATTGCTAACCGAAATTAAATAAAAACAATAAAGTGAATATACAAAACAAAAGATAAAGACAAGGAGGATTGTGGTTGCACAATGCCCCTACCACTAACGGGGATTGGAAACTATGAGCTACCATGAGCTCTCCAATCGACACTCACAACTCGACTAGCCCATATCAATCCCACCTCTATATCATAGATAACAACTAAAAATAATCTCTGAAGCTGACCACATCTAGCTCCTAGTAGTCCCAATGTTTTAAACTCTAGGGCGCAAGTTTATGGGTTCAACCGGAATTAAATTGTGATGTCATAATTGTTATATATATATTACTGAATATTTGATAATAAAAAAATAAATTAAGAAAAGAGACAAGAAACAATTAAAATAGTTGTTGGAATTTTAATTTGTAGAAAGAACACACAAGACATACACAAAAAGAGGAATAAATTATTATGTCCATCGCACATTGTAAATTATTTGAATTACAAAGGGTGGGTAGCTTATAAGTATATTAGTGCGTGTGTGTAGACCATTGCTTGAAAAGTCAGACCATTATATGCCATTGCATGCTACATTAGTTTAGGGGTCCTGCTAGTCATAAAGCATTTTAGTTAGCACTCTGGTTTCACTGGGTTTGGCAATTAAATTGTTGGATTTTTCGGTTTTATTGAAAATTCGTTTTTTTGAAATGTTCTGTTATTGGAGTTGATTAGGCTGGTTTTATGAGCCAGTTCCCGGTTTTAGTTGGTAGACTGACTGGTCTGGTCTGGTTTTTAGATCAATACCAGTACCAATAGTGGACTCACATCTACCACGATCAACTAGAGCCATATATTTCATTGGTGTACTGTCTTTACAATATGAGAACAAGTAACAAAATTTATGGATGAAGTATATTTTTGACAAATTTGGTTATCCGAAAACAGAGGAATATAAAAAATCTGACATATATCATTATTAAATAAGTGAATTTAAATCAACTGGTAATTCTAATTTTCATATAGTAATGCATGACAAGCATGGTTGCATACTATTCATAGGATCGTTTACTTTATGATCAAGTATTCGAAATCTCCAGTGATAGGAGCACACCTTGTATAACCACCGTTTCTCCCTAATCCACGATCAACATGTATTATGCATTTTGCTGGACTACCTACAACGAGGACCAAATAACACGCATTTTGTTGGGTTAACCTCTGTCTGGACCAAATATCACACATTTTTCATTACTAATGTCATGACAGGACCCACTGTGGATTTTAGGATAATACTAAAATCTTGTTCACCTTTTGAAATTTACTATTTCCATTTAGCATAAGAAATACCAACCATTTCAGTATATTCTTTTTTAATAATATGTTCTTTACATTTGGTCTTTAGTTATTTTTTGTACAAATTCCTACCTTCTCTTGATAACACGTTAAAGTAGAAAAGAACCAGAGACTAATGAGAAGGCTTAACATTAGTTGTCAGCCTCTCCCTCTACTGATAATATAAGACGAATATTACAAGAAGCCGTAAATACTTGTGAAAGACTAAAATACCCTTTAACGCTCACCCTCAAAGCTAGTGCATATATATCTCATGAGCCTAGTTTGTTACAAATGAATTTAATCCTTGAGCCGCAAATGGTTTAGGGCCCTTTTGATATAATTGAAAATATGTGCTTAAAACTTTTAAGTACTGAATTAGAGTTCTAAAATTTGATTATCACAAACTAATTGACAAGGCAAGAATGCTCAAAGTCAAGTTCCTCTATTATATGCTTCAACCAGAATTGCTCACATATCGTATCTGCTATAGCTCTAATTTTGCACTTGATTAACTGCCGACTGTTTCTTGCTTTTCCAAGTCACCGAAATACCTACAACAAATACACAGCAGCCGTTAGTGGAGTTTTTATGTCATGGAGACCCACCCTAGTTGGCATCGGTATATCCTTCTACGAGGGCAATCGCCTTAACTTTTATGCAATTCAACATAACTAGGTGCACTTTTCAAGTATCTAAGAATCCAAACAACAACTTCTTAATGTTTTTTCCGTGGGCATATAAGAACTGGGTGATAGCACTAATTGCAAATGAGATGTCCAGTCGAGTATCATCAAGTAATTCAATTTTCCAACTAGCAGCCTATACAATTACGAGTCGTTTGTATTAGGATTTGCAGGTGAAGTAATTGGTTTATAATTTGTATCATAACATTCTTGTTTCACATAACATATCAAGAAGATATTTCATATGAGAGCGATAAATTCCTTGACTAATCGAGCAACTTCAATTCCCATAAAATATCTTTAGAGGCCCAAGTCTTTGGCTTGAAACATTCCACGTAGAAATAGTTTGAGTGCATGAATACCGCTAAATGGATTTCTTTGAATGATATATCAAACTGGACTCCTCTCGAGCAACAAGCAATGGTGGTTTCTCTATGTAAAGATCCTCAGCCCAAATCACCATTCAAGAAAACTTTTTTGATGTTGAGCTGGTGTAATTGCTAATGAAAGGTCGCAATAGGCAAACGGATATGAGCTTGGCAACAAGCAAAAACATATCAGAATAATCAAGGCCATACATTTGAGTGTAACCTTTGGTAACTAGGCAGATCTTGAGTCGACTAATGGTGCCATCCAGATGAACCTTATTCGTAATTACCCATTTGCAACCAACAACTATCGTTCCATGTAAAAGAGTTACGAAGTCCCAAGTTCCATTCTATTGTATGGTACACATTTCCTCCTCCATTGCAGTCTTCTAACTAGGGTGAGAAAGATCCTTTGAAATAGACTTAGGGAGAGAAGAAAATGATAAAGAAGTGATAGAGGAAGAACAGGAAGTTGATAAATGCACATATGATACAAAGTTAGATATAGGATGTGAAGTGCAAAGAGCGACAATAGGGATGTCTAGATGGGATGGACTCGAAACAGATGGAGCATGATTATAGGACAATGGAGAAACTAGTGAAGTAACCAAAGCAGGTAAGCTGGTGGGATGGCCTCCACATTTTGACGATGAGTATAAACCTATAGGTTAGGACGAGACAAACGACAAGGGGGTAGGTGGTGGAGGATGGTGAGCGAACAAAAAGAATGAAACTATATATCAGGAAAGAAAGGACAAGGTCAAGATCAATGGGGGTATGTGAAAGAAAATAACATCAACACACTCAAAGAAACATTGTAACAATGCACTATAACAACGATTTTCCTTTGAGTTCGAGAATAGCCTTAAAATACACATCTAATGGAACGAGGGTCTGACTTGTCTTTATCGGACGGAAGCTGATGGATAAAACACACATTTAAAAAAGTGGGGAGAAGGATTCTTAGATAAAGGAGGAGCACGCGAAAAAAGAAGAAATTGAGGGGTCTTCCCATGCACGTTAGAAGATGACATGCGTTTAATTAAGTAGTTGGCTGTGAGCACTGCGTCAATCCGAAAACAACCCAAGAACTCTTCGGACATTCCTTTGAAGCAACAAAGTGTGAATAGCCGCAATATGATGCCTATTATTTCTTTCAACAACCCAATTTTTTGCGGAGTGTGTACACAAGATGATTGATGGACAATACTTGATTGAGTTATGAAAAAACTAAAGAGCTCAGGAAAATATTCTTTGGCGTTATCACTCTGAAGTCCACACAAATGAACATTTGAATTGGGTTTTGATTTTAGCAAAAAATGCAGAAAAAGTTGAAAACAACTTAGAACGATCTTTCACTAGATAAAGTCAAGTGACTTGTGGGAAATCATCCACAAAGGTGAAAAAGTATTGAAAACCGAGTGTAAAAGAGGCACGTGACGGGCCCCATACATCAGAATAGACTAACATAAAATTACTCACTTCTCATTTACTCACATGAGAAAAGTAAAACAACACGTGATGGTGCTCTTATAGATGACAAGAATCACAATTTAAAGACGATAAATGTCAAATCAGGGACAAGAAGTTTTAAATTGTCCAATGCTGGGTGTCCAAATGGACAATGACTTTAGTGTGGGGATGCTATAATAGGACATGTAGTGGGAGAGGTAATGGCATTGACCTGATTGTCAGAGTAGTAGAGACTGTTAGACTCACATCCTGCACCAATTATCTTCATTATCCTTGGATCCTGATTATAGAGTCAGAAAAGAAAGAAATTGAGCGAATATGATCTTTGGTAAGTTTACTCACAACATTAAGTTGAAGGAAAAAGAAGGAATATACAAGATAAATGACAAAGAATATGTTAAAGTGGGCAGAACAGTCCATGTACTCTTTGCAGGAGTGGTGGAACCATCAACTAAAGTTACAGGAGGTAAAGAGCAAGCAGATTGAAAATGAGTGAACATGTGATGTGTACCTGACAGATGATCGGTTGCAGCAGAATTTATGACCCATGGTTTGATACTTGAAAGACAAGCAATTAGGGATTACCTCGATGAGCTGCAGATGTAATCGAAAGTGGTGTGTGATTTGATGCCTTATAATGCAGACGCCTGGAATACTCTGTATCTGATTAGACAACAGTCTTTTTCAACCCTGAAATTGAATCATCTAGATTGGAAAGCACTATATTGGTAAACGGTGTAGTGGCAACATTCATCTGTTTGGGTAGTGAATGGTGGATGTGGCATCACTACTTAACTGAAGAACAAACAAAATATGGCATAAACAACTGGGCATCCAACAAAATAAACAAACAATCTGGGGCAAAAAACAAATGGGTTGTACAACAAACCTCAATGGGATAGTGTAAAGGACATAGATGAACTAAAACAAAGAAGAACGGCAAAAACGAGACATAACAAAGAAAATATAAAACAAAGAGAAGGATATTTTTTTTGTGTGTTACTCTTTTTTTACCCTGTTTCAAGAAGGAAGCATTGTTGGTTACCAAGGGTTCAATCGCAAGGAGAGGAGGGCTTGAGGATTTCGGAGATGGGCAGGAGGAGGTCCGAAGAATTGGTGGGAAGTTAGGATGGATGATGGCTGGAACAACAGCATGACTGCTTAGGGAGGGGTGATGAGGTCCGATGATGGTTGGATTGGTGACAGAGAAGGCTGGAGATCGTCCAAACAGAGCTGAGGGCATCGATTTGGGATTGCCAGAGATGATGCTGTGTGGGATAGGACTGGATCTGAGTTCGACAAGCTCAGCGACGACTGGATCTTGATCTTCGGGTCACCGGAGCTAACACTGGATCCTGGGGAAGGTGTGACGGCAGCGGCAGATGAGTTATGATTTTGGGATTGGTTTCTTTTCTTTTCTTTTGTTTTTTTTTTTTTTTTATTTTTTTTTTTGGCGTGTATGGGTGGGACGAAGAAAGGAAAAGTACAATAACTGAACTATGGTATTAATTACCTATTTGTACTTGATCTTGATACCATGTTAAAGTAAGAAAAGAATGAGATAATAATGAGAAGGCTTAACATTAGTTGTCAGCCTCTTCCTCTATTTATTATGTAAGAGTATTACAAGAAACCGTAAATATTAGTGAAAGACTTAAAATACCCTTCAACAGTATCCACTGTCAATTATGAATTATCTTTGGTTTTCTTGTTCTCTGTGTTATCCAGTGTCAATTATGAAGAAGATGGTTTGATGTCATCAGTATACAGATTCTCTGACTTTTTTTTTTTTTTTTTTTTGTCCAGGCAGGTGCTAATGTAAATGTTGCTTCTGGTGGGGCTACCCCTTTGCATATTGCTGCTGATAATGGCAGCCAAGAAATTATATGCTGCTTGTTAAAAGCTGGAGCTGATCCCAATGTCGGTGATGAGGCGAGTCTTGCTACTTGCGGATCTAGCATGTTTTTTTTAAGCTTCCTCTTTTCTTGTTCTCTTAGATTCACATTTTCGTGTTGAAAAAGTCAGCACCATAATCTAGAATTATCGAATACAGTTCGTTGCTCTCCACTGTCAAATTTATTGGTCAAGTATTTTTCCTTCTCTGATGTCTGTTTCTGAATGAGCATATATTTTGCACTTGCAGTTTAATTTTTATTTTTTATTTTTGAAGAAAGTTTAGATCCGATCCATGTCCTTTTGACTTTCATTCTATCCTAATATTGGACTCTTATTGATCTTATTAAATAGTTGTTGGAGGCCTTCCCATGATACAAAGCATGTGTTGCTTCTGAAAGATGTAATCTTTTACTCTATTTCTTGAAGAAGCACCTCAATCTTAAATCTGCAAGGTATTTTAAACATTTACTACATATATACACCCAAGTATCGTGGCTGGGAATGATAGGCATTATTTTTATTCATAGAGCAACTTGTCTCCTGCAGACCACTGACTAATTAGTGTACTCACTCATTTCTCTATTGCGGCTTACTGTTCCACTCATTTCAAAGCTTCTTTTCTTTTCTTGTCATCTATTCCCTTCACTGAAAGATAATCTTCACACCGGTTCTTTTTTAACCCATACTCACTTTGGCCTCATTTATTCTTCTCTCTTCTCTAATTCGAGAACTAGGCACCATGTCAGAAACATTATGTAAGTATTATAATTGATCTTGGCTTGTAGATTTTCTAGTCCGTTGCAATATCATTGTCTGTCTATATTCTCCGAACCTAGAGAATTTTCTTTCTCCTATGACAATAAAATGAATATGCGAACAAGAAGCAAAACTTGTAGGAAGTTGAAAAAGTTGCATGTGGAACAACTATTTGAACAAGGCATATGAGAAGTGAAACTTGTTGCATTCTCTATGACGCTGTTTGATCTTTTGCCCTTTAAGCTTCAATTTCATATGATGTTTCCCAGAGTGGGACAAAGACTTAGTTGTTGTTTCCCAAAGTATACTTATTGATTAAACTCAGTTCCTCCATTATGAAATATGCATTTTTTATCATTTTATTACTGTTTCATCATACAATCATGTTCGGACTTTTTTGTGTCAGTGTTACATTTTTTTCCATTACTCTCTTGCCCATTTCTTTCCCCTTTCTTATTATGGGAAGATTTCTTGTTTAGTGCTGATGGGCTTGGAAAACTTAACTAAGGCACTGTCAGAAATTATACATCTGGCTGTCTGCACTTTAATCCTATCATCTATTTATGTAATATGTGCTCGCACGATTTGAAAGCTTTTAGGTTTATCATCATTATTGTTGTTTTTCAGCGAGTTGTTATATCTTTTGCTTTTTAAGTTGTTGACATTATTGCTTTCATAGTGCCCTTGGTTTGCATTTTATAATGTTTTCTCTGGTTCCAGGATGGCCTGAAGCCACTACAGGTTGCTGCTGCAAGAGGTAATCGGGGGGCAGTTGAGATTCTTTTCCCTTTAACAGCCAAAATTCAAATTGTTCCGCTGTGGACTGTTGATGGAATAATTGAATATATGCAGTTGGAAAATGGGAAAAAACAGGTATTTATTTGATTTTCATGCTTTGACTTTGGGGGCTATGGATAATGTTTTTCTACTTTTAGATGCAAGGGTTATAATGTTACTGTTATGTTTCTATAAACATGGTGATATCGACTTTACCCGGTATTGTGAATTTGCACTCTTTGCCTATTGCTAGGCAAATCAACAAGTGTCTTATGGAAACACACACAAAGGACATGTAGACGGTCAACCAAACAAGATTTACATGGTTAAGAGCTTATAGCACAATATGCCTACACATAGACAGTTTACCAACGAGAGTTATATGCAAACACACACAAAAGAAATCTAGACAGTCAACCAAACAATATTTTACATGATTAAGAGCTTATATCCCATTATGCCTACATGTACAGGCTAAGGCAGCCATGTAATTCCATACAGAGTTTAGCCGTGGTTTTAAGTCTGTTAAAGTAAAGAGGAGAATACGAAATGATTGAGGTGTAAAATTAGATATTAAGGGTAGTTTGCTACTATTCTGTATTTAGTTATAAATATGCATGACTTGTAGGGATTGACAACCTTTGATTATTTTTCTTGAATAGTTGCTATCTCGTGTATATTATATAGGCATGTATTTATCAGTTTGAATGAGAAAAATCCCATTTTCTTTATTGTTGGATATATAGAGGACATTAGCTTCCGCAATATGAGGAGATACAATTTCACAGTGAGAGAAAACAAGGGAAAGATGTTTATATGAGCAAATTTAGCTTACATTGAGCTACTCAAACTTCCCAGTGTAAAAAAAAACACAAACATGCTTTGAATGGAAGGCCATAAATATAAATATAACTGACTAGTATTTGAAATGATTCAATGAAGCCTAGCGAATCTGTCCAAGGGAGTCATTAATCATCACTATACAAAGACGCACTGCCCAATGCTTCCGTATAGAGAAGGAAAGACATGAAGAAATAGAAATTGATTCATCATGCTTGAGGCGAAGAAGACAGATGATAGGCAGGTTCACCCCAGCTTGGACACTATCACAAGTGACAAGAATTATGCCAGATTTTCTAGACACGGTTTAATTTAGAGGTACAATAAAGAGATAAAACTGGTTTAAGAAGAGGATTGAAAGATCCTTTTCCTTGAAGTTGCCAGGCAGAAGCACGAGAGAAGGAACATTTAGGACAATCATTCCATATAAGGACACCCTTCACGTCTTTGAAAAGGTGAGAAGTCGGTGGGGAGATAGGGTGAAAATTTGTACTTGCGCAAGAGAAAGACCAGCCTGAATTGGTAAGAAACTCCGTAACTTTGCATGAAGGTTGGAGGCGGTGTATCCGGAAAACTGGAGCAAAGGAAGGAGCCCACATTACTGGTCACTCCAAAATCAATATTAGTATGTTGCCTATCCAATTTGGGTTTGTAATGACCACATTTAGACTCTACACTTGTGAGATCATTGAGAAGAGCAACCCATATATGTCACACCCCACCCCCCTCCCACACTAGTGTCGAGGCATGATGTCGACCTAACATCACCAACCTAATATGTGTAATTGGAATAAATAATATATAAGTTGGACTTACAAGTAACATAAATTTTCTGATTTCCTCATAAATCTCACGCTACATCATAGTAGCACAACAACCATACCAAATATCATATCACATCTGGCAACCAAAACATACTAAATACATATACAACAACTCTTCTACAAAAAACAACAAAACTCCAAACCTCTATATGGCTGACATTTGCTCTAAAGACTGTCTCTGAAGCCAAATCATGCCATAACTCTATCTAATACCAGAAGTGCATCAATCTCTACCTCGATCAACTGAGATAAAATATTTTATTACTGTTCTGCCTTGATAATATAATATCAATTTATGGATAAAGTACATTTATCAGAACCCATTTTCATAATTAAAGTATAGTCACACATTGAGTATAAAAATCTAACAAATATAATAATGAAACAACAAAATTTGAATCAATTGGTTAGTCTCACTGTTATATAATGAAATACCACACACCTACTTCCATACTAGCAATATGATAATTTTCCTTACGATCAGGAGTTTTGACAGTACTGTAACCTGTTCATTTGCGTAATCTAAGGTTGCCAGTATTAAGGTCTTCAATATCTCCAATGGTAGGAGTGCACATGTGGTATAAACCACAACATCATACTAATGGTCAACGGTATATATCACACATCCAGCAAGACCAACCTCTTTCGGGTCACAACACAATTCTGCAGGACTCACATCCTGTCAGGTCACGCTTTATGGCATACCAGAATAATAATAAAAACAGTTTCCACATTTAAAATTTTACTCGATCCATTTAATGTTAGAATATCATTCATTTTAATAAGTAAAGTCTCACAATTAATAAGAAAATAAGTTGTTTACAATTTACGTAGAAGACAATACACTTATCTCGCTAATTGCACATGACTCACAATTGCCAAGAAACTGACTTCGATGGGGTCGTCTGGGTACCTAACACACGACAGGGTCTAAAACTGAGAATTTATCTACATAATCTAAATATGAAATGGAATCAATGAAAATTTAATAAACACCATTTTTATGTCCAAAACAAATTGTTTGAATTTATATGAAAGATATAAATCAGACACACCCTTTTTCAATTAACTTTGACCAAGTAAATAAAACAAATTCCCAAACTATAAAAATCAATTGAAATCAATAATTTAATTTACTACAAAAACGAGCTATTTAATTATAAAATGATAATTCACCAGCAATTTAATAATCTAACATTTAAAATTAGACCCACTAAATTTTACAAGAAGCTGAATCAATAAAAAAATATTTAACTATCCAAAGTAGCGTGTTGTACTTATATATTTAGAAAGTAAGCATAATATCTTAATAACCTACAAGAACACATGTAAAACTAAACTCTTCAAAATCTAACAAACAAGCATAAAAATTAATATAGAAACACACACAGTGACCCATATTACATATGCAAAATATGTGCTTTATAGGCATATTTGAATAAACCACCGTAATGTAATATGAACATAATTAACCATATATATAGTCCGATATATATATATATATGAAAGAGAGATGAAGTTACCTATGAAAGAAAGAACAAGGGAATTAGAGGATTAGAAAGACGAGATGATTGCTCGGGAGATGGGAAACAAGAGTTCGGGAAATTGAGTTGTGGTTCAAGTGGATGTTCGGGGTGATGCGCTGGCTGTAATTATTTGTTCTTTTAATTAAGGCATTGAATAGGAGGCAATTACCTTTTTTTGGAGACTTCCCTTTTCGATTCCTTCTCAATAATTAACCGACGGTTATGCCGTTGCATTTGAGTATCTAAGGAGCACTGACACACCTAGGTAGGAAAAGTATCCTTGTTGGGCAGGTTTCCTGGACACGTTTCCGACACAGACACGCCATGGGATATGTATGGAAACATTTCTGACAATGCCAAAATTCGTGTTTTAATATTTTAATCTTAAAATAATAGTTGATACAATTAGGATATGGCTAGGATATGTGGAGGATAAATGGGGATAGTTTTGGATACAAGGGGAATTTTCGAACATTCTGATTTTTGTGTTCTAAGATTTGCATTTTCAGAAAAAAAACAGGTAGATGCAATACTAACCAATTAACTAGATCTAATGAAAAAGAACAATGAATGGATAGACTTGTTCCCTTTGTTGTTTAGTTTATTGATGTATTGATGACACTTAAAGCTTTTATTTGGAACAATTTAACGTTTTTTCCTTTTATCCCTTATTAATGACTATTTGAGTAAAGCTACATTATTTTCTGTGTGTGGCTATATATATATATATATATATATATATATATTCTTATCCCCTAGGTCAATCTTCCAAAATTCGAGTCATAAGAAGCATGATGAGGTAATGTTCGAATTCGAGAATTGTTCTATTAATCTTTGAAGAAGAGAGGTGTTTATTGCTATAATTCTCATGAGTTTAAATTTCTGAAGAATCTATTTGGCATGTTTTTCCACCATGGAAAGTTTATTTTCGATTGAAATCAATAACCCTTGTGCTCAGGGTTGTCCTTTTTTTTCCGTTTCCTTCGCCCCCTCCCCCCCCTTCTTTTTTTCTTCCATTTGGGGGAGAGGGGGAAGATCTTTCTTTCCTTTGAGGTGGAGTTCTGATGTAATCTACTGTAAACTGCTGCTCCTTTCATACTACACATTTTGCTGAACTTTATGTTAGAACAAACTGAAATCTTCTAATCGTTTGCTGTCAGTTTCAGACTTTCAGTATGAAATTTCCTCTTTATATTTATCCTGAAGTTTGATTATTGCAGAATGAAATGAGAAATCAGGACGAAGATGCCAAGCCAGCTACCACTCCGAAGCAAGATATAATTGAGGTACCATTTTCCACTACTATCAAGTTATGAGTAGTTCTTGTACACTTCCCCTGCACCTTCAACAAACCCACTATTTTTTTGTTTTTTTTGCAAAATAATTTTTTATTAGAACAACGACCGAGTAAAAAGGGGGAGAATGTAGGAAAATAAGGGAAAAAAATAGAATGGAAGTTCGAGCCAAAACAACATGATCTAAACAAATTATCAGCCTAGGAGAGATCGTAGGCTAAATACATGCATAGACAAACATGCAAGCATGTATAGAAACTTCCTCTCTCAAACTCAAGGAGCTGTTCTCATCCTCGAGCATAAGCAAATCCTTCACCATTTTCTCTTGTTCTGAGATCTGGGAGTATCAATTTTAATCGGGGATTCCATTCTGCCTCTTACTATTTCAATTATCTCCCTTTAAATGTTAGAGATCTCATGTTTTTTCTGCTTAAATAAGCTCAAAATTCTCTTTTTCCTGGATATACCATTGCAGCACAGAGTGATGTCAGTGTTTGCACCTTTCCATATATTACTAGCCTACTGAATTGTATCTCGCCAGTTACTCAGTTTGAATTTATGCTTTGTTAGCAAACTCAAAATGCTAGCTGGGAAGGGCGAGGAAAAATCTGATGATTATGAGTTTCCAAATCACTTTTGCAGAAGCAACATTGAGAATCTATACCTTGAATATATGAGACAAGTCTATCTTTTGTCGAGTGACTTTTATGAGCTTCCAGCTATATGATTGTACTATGTCTATGGGTATTTCCTTTAAACAAAAGCTGGCATGTACCATTAACAACAACATGGGAAAGAATAATTGGGAAGTAATCTTGCCAAATATGGGCTCATTTGGATAGTCGAATTTGAATTAGCAAAAGCTCAGTTCCAATTTCTCCCTTGTACCACACTGTTCCATAGCTGAGTTAATAATTGCAAGATATCCACTGTTTCAAAAGTCTGATCCATAAATAAATATTGTTTTTTTCCCCTCGACATCCTTCTTGTGCCTGACCTCTCTCTCATCCCTTTTCTCCCTTCTTCTCTTTGAAGATTATTGGATGGTTAGAACCTGAAGAACAGGTATTGAAGTTTTTAAAAAATAATGAATAATGAAGAGAAATCAGAACTCAAAGGATGAAGTACTGATTCCTTATTCTAGTGATGTCAATGCCGAGAGACTCACTAACAAGTACCTTAGGCCCCTTTATATGGGGAAAGATTATAGGCAAACATGTGTTAGAATTCAGAAATCAAATCAATTACAATAGCTGATGAAACTTTTCCCCTAATTTAACGCTTTCTTCTTCTTCAGCTTTATAATTAATTGGTAAAAAAAAAAAAACATTGTCCACTTTGGGTCAGCTCACAGTTGGTAAGTAACAATCAACTAGCTGGACAAGACATGTAAAAGTGAAGTATTATTATATTTTTTTATAGTTTCATTCATAATTTAATGCATAAACATACCACTTTAAAAATAATCTTTATATTTTCTCAGGAAAATAATTATTACAATACGATACCAGTCACTACAACAATCCACAACACAATTAACATTCTTAAGGTAAAATTCTTTGAATCAATCTTTGGCTGTCCGATAAAATATATTTAAACAAATATAGAAAATAATTGCGATCCGGCTATGTCCACATTCCACATGTGATATGGGAACCTTAGCAACGAATACCCCCATTGGTGGGGTTTGACACGGCCAAAACAATTTGTGATGCTATTCCGATACCGCCACAACATTTTGTGACACAATGTTGAAGTTGGGACCTCTGTCCCTAATCATGATCATGATTCATGGTCTCCCCGAGAAAGAGGCCCAATCATATACGAAAAAAACGAATTTGATATCCAATCATTCCCAAAACAATGCCGATTTTCAATCATTCACAAAACAAGTTCTATGTCGAATCATTCACAACCCACCCTCAATAAATGACGTAAACCAATTCAATCATTTCATACCACATTCTCATAACAACTCTAATATTTAGAACCACCTTTCAATACCAATATTAGTACCATAAAGTATATCATAAATATCAATAAATAGGTAAAATCAATAGATCATATCAAGTACTCATATTAAATCTAGTTATTTTTGTTTTTTTAGGATTATATTTTATCCGTTATTAATTTATCAATAACTCACTCTATTAAACCATATATTACTTTCGGTAGATACTATAGGCGTTGTTCTAAAATCGAATTAAATAGATAGAGTACATAAATTATTACTTTCAAAAGTTTTCAAGGCAAGTCCAAAATATATAAATATATATTTTAGTTTTACAATCCAACATTCAATATATTATTTTTATTAGGAATAAATATTAATTTTTGAGAAAATTTTATATTTTGAAAACTGAATTTTATTTATTTATTTTTTTATAATTCATAACTTGTTCAATCACTAGTTGTTTAACAATAAATATCAATAGAACTAGCGCATGACCCGTGGCTAAAGACACGAATAAAAAATGAGAAATTTATTATTTAGACCTTCAAAGATATACAAATCATAAAATAGACCCTCTACTACTAAAAGAAAGTTTTTATTCCTCAGAGATGTTTAAGAAAATAGTCCTCTGTTCTTTGACAAAAATTTTTTTCCCATAATTTGCGTAAAATGTCATTCTGTAAAAATATAACAAGATGTGAACATTACATTTTTATTTTGCTATTTTTAATCATTTTACTACATTTTATTGACTAATTGTGTTGTTGTGAATGTTCACAGTTTTTGTGAATAAATACGTTTTTTGTTATGTTTACACACTATTTTATTTTACGTTCTTTTGTTATACTCACAAAAACTACAGAAAAGAATATTTATGTTCTTTTGTTATGAACATTCACATTCCTATTTAAAATAGTTGTGAATATTCAGGGTAAAAGATTGAAAAAGTAAATTTAAAGACAATCAAGAATAACTAATAAAAAACATTGAAAAAAATACCCTAAGATCAACAAAAACAAACCGGTATGAATATTCCTCAAAAACCAAAACTGAATAAAAAACATTGGAAAAAAACTAAGATAAAAAAACAACCCGGTATGAATGGTTATATAAAACAAAACGATCAAACAAGAATAATCACAATCAATAAACAAAACTCCACCAAAATTAATGAGAACAACAAATCAAAACATTGAAAAAAAAATCATAAAATCAACATTCACAAAAATTGAAAATAAACCCGAAGATCAACATACACAGGACCGGTATTAACATTCACAAGAACAAATCAACAAGTTTTGGTCTGGATATTCACACTTCTGCAAATTGATGTGAATGCTAACAATATTTCGAAACAAATAATAATAGGCGAGCATCAGACCAACAACCTGAGATCTGGAATGTTCAATCCTCGGTGATTCATCGTCTAGATATGGAATGTTCAATCACTGGCCTTCACCGTCCAGATCTGGAATGTTCAACCACTGGCCTCTATCGTCCAGATTATAAACTCAGATTTAAGACGAACGACGCTCTCTCCATTGTCCGACCATCGAAGACGAACGACGAAATCTAGATTTGGAAATTCTAGATTTGAAATGAGGCCAAACATCCAGAGAGAGGGCCGCTTGGATTTGAGTCGGCGGCGGACTTAAATGACGGTGGCGGTGATGGTGACGACGATGGTTCGCGGTTGAGAGAAAGAGATCGACGGCCTTCGACTTCAGCCATCGAAGATGAATGGCAAAATCCAGATCTGGATTTTGCCGAACATCCAGAGAGAGGGTTGCTTAGATTTGAGGCACCAGCGGACCTGGACGTTGTTGGCAATGAAGGCGATGGTTCGCGACTGAGAGAGAGGGCTTGCATCTGAGAGAAAGAGAGAGAGATAGAGAAGCCAACAATCATTGGTGGTGATTGCGGTGGAAACGTTTTGGCGGTGGTGATGGTTCAGTTGAGAGAGAGAGAGAGAGAGAAACCCTGGGTTAGAAATGAAAAATATAGTGGAGAATTAGGGTTTCTCCATTATATATTCCCAATGAATTCTCTTAGGACCTCTTTTAACAAATGAATTAATTAAGTCCAAATTTTGGAAAGATGAATACGGAGGTTTATATAAAAAAAACGCTGTAAATATTCTGAAAAAGGCTATACTGATCGAAAAAACTGCATCTTTTGCAAATTAATACCAATCCATGTTCTTATTTGAATTTTGATGTAAAAGGTGAAAGCAAACAGGTACATACATGCCTTATCTTACATTCCATTCTAATAGATGATACTAAGAGTTTGTTTGATAATGACTTAATTTTTAAGTGTTGAAAATTTAAGTGCTGAAAATTAAGTTGGGTATATGCCATTGATCTCCTCTGTCATTTTGTAATATATCAGATACCTCCTCTGTCATTTTTCAAATACCAGAGACCTCTCCTGTCATTTTGTTCAAATACCACTTACCTCATTTTGGACAAAATTGTCCTTAAGTTATTTTTTAAAAAAAAAGAAATCATTAACACCCCTATATTTTTTACACTTAACTTTTTAAATAATTATATTATCTCTCACCACCACCCAACTTCCACTGCCACTGCCACTGCCCACTACCCTCTGCCACCCACCCAACATCACCGTCCAACTCCCACCGCCACCCATCACCCAACTCCCCCTCCACCGTCCACCGCTGCCACCACCACCCACTACCACCATCGGAGAGAGAGAGAGAGAAAAGAGTTAATGAAAGGGTTAAAAAATATATATTTTTTTAAAATGGGGGTGGTAGTGGCAGTGGGAGGTGGTGGGCGGCGGTGATGGGAGGTGGTGTTGGGTGGGTGTAGCGGTGGGAGGTGGTGGCAGGTGGTGGTGGCGGTTGGTGCGGGAGTAAGAGGTGGCGATGAATATATATAACTTAAAGAGTTATTTATGTATTTTAGTTTTTTATTATTTAATTATTTTTTAAATAGTCAAGAGTAAAATTGATATTATAATAAAAAAATTATTATATTTTAATCAATAAGAGAGATAAATAGTGCTTAAGCAAAAAGACATGGGAGGTCGTTAGTATTTGCAAAATGACAGGGCAGGTTACTGGTATAGTGCAAAATGACAGGGGATGTCAATGGCATATACCCAAATTAAATGCTGAAAATTTAAGAAGGTGATTTGATAAAATTGTGCTGAAAATTTAAGTATTGAATTTTTTTTTTTTTATTTGATAAGTACAAAATTTGAATGCTGAAAAATATTTAATTTACATAATCGCCTTTGAATCAAAATACATAACACCACAAACAATCACAAACTTGTTATTGAGAACATTAAATTGTTCCAAAAAAGAACTAGAACTCTTACAAAATCAATCCATAAGCAACACTATACACATTCAACAAATATAGATTCAGCAAATTAGCAATAACAATCCAAAAACTCAAACAATTCAGATAACCCTAATTGCTTGATAGTAATCGAAGATGATTACCGAATGGAAAATTTAATGCACAATCAACAGTTCACTGCACAAAGCACAAAAAAAAAAAAAAAAAAAAAAATTATGCACAAAAAGAAATGCCAAAAAAAAATAACGCACTGTAATTATATACCGGAAAAAACATACTTTACCGGAAATTTTTTGAATGAAAATCTACTTATACTAATATAAGAACAAGAATAATGAAGTTCAACATACTTTACCATATGGTGTTTGGGTGCAATTAATAGAGGTTTCCTAATACATCAGAAAGGAAAAGGAAACAAACTACAATAGTGTGTGTTCCGAGAATTGGGATGTTGCTACTCTTCTTACTTGAAGGAGATCATGAACACAAAATCAAGAAAAATATTGAACCAGGGTCACAAATAATAATTTTGAGTAACCTAAGAAGATTATAGATTGGTTGCTTCAGTTTTAAACTGAATCTACTCAATTAAGTATTCATTAAATTCTTGAAGATTTGGATTACACGAATCCTAATTTCTTTGTACAATTGAAGAAAAAACAAAACAAAACACCCAAAACAATCATATTTAGTGCAATTAAAGATTTGGAGCAGAATAATAAAAAATTGCTACAGGCTGCAAGACTCCAAGGTCCAAAACATCAAATTAAAGGCCTCCAAAAAGTTGCACAAACACGAAATAATTATAACATCAAAGCTGCTACTTAATTGGCTGAAGAAGAGGACGACGATGAGGATGACGATTGAAAAGGAGATGGTGATGGAGTTTGAAATGACGAAGGAGATGGAGATGGAGAAGAAGAAGGAGAAGGCTTGTTTACGATCAGGCCAACCAAAATTCATTGTTTCAAGTTTATGTACTGAACTCAATGTGTATTGGTATGAAATCAAAATTAAAGAATAGGAATCTCAGATATCAAGCAAAAATTTCAGATTTCAAAATAGAAAAACAGATATATGAAGGATGATTTATGAAGAAACGAAATCAGAAATGCATTCAGATCTGAAAAACAAATTCAAATCTCATTGATCTGAAGGACGATTTCTGAAGAAACCCTAAACCCTAAACTATAGATTTGAACAAGAACATACCTTGTTGAAACTTTGTCTATTCGCCGCCTTTCTTCTAAGTTCGCCGCCGACGCCGCCGCTCCTCTTCTAAGCTCGCCGCCGTTGCCTCTCTTCTCAAATCGCCTCCATCTTCTAAGCTCGTTTGAAATCGCCTCTCTGCACAAGAATGAAAACGAGACCCGATCAAATGAGATTGAACAGAAGAAACCCTACATCCTTAAGAGCAAAACGGTCAGTTCCGTTTTTTTTAATTTGAAAACTTCTGTGTGCTTTCTGTAAAAAAAAAATAAGCAAAGGAGGTTTTGCTGAATTTTTAACTTAATATTTCATTTAATTTTTAAGTTAGCTTAATTAATTAAGTAATTTTTATTACATTTGTCAAACACACTTAATTCATTAAGTATTTAATTTAATCAATTTTAAGTGCTTTTTTTTTTTTTTATCAAACATGCCCTAAGTCAATGAGAATTACATCAAAAAATGAATGAACAAAATCTTCTTTTTTTTTTTGAAAAAAATCATTTTTGAGTCCCATTACATTTACCAGATTTGGTATATAGAAGGGTAAATATGTCCATTCACTTCCTGTAAAGGACTAAACACTAACCGTGTTTTGAAAAGGGACTAATTAATAACTTGTTTATTTAAAAGGCTCGTTGAGGAAAGAGAAACAAAATTAGGACTAAAAAATAAAAAATCCAAAAAAAATAATATACAAAAAATAATCTAATTACAATTAAATCCAACCACAAAACTCACCAAAGACATCGCCAAAATAGGACTAACAAACTTGTATCTAATTAAAAAATAAAGTGCTAAATGCAATACATACATATTAAAACTAGCTGGTCTAAACGAAAGTTAACAATAGAAATATGCCAATTCAATATGCAAATTCAAACTCCTCTCCTGAAGTTATCTGCATAAATTTAAACCAATTTGCTGAAGATGAATAAATGTTGGAATCTTCAACATGCGTGTTAACTGAAGAAAACAAGCCAAATTCGAATTCAAGGGATTCTAATTGCATTCAAATTTTTAAAAAAATACACCAATAAATTCCCAGCAATTTGACCAACCTGTAAAACTGCTTCACCAATAGGTATTCTCCTTGCTGATTTTCCAGACACCTAATCTTCCCTTGGGAACATCAAGAACTCCAATTTAGTAACCTTTGAAAATTTATGACGAGACTCGTTATCAAGATGAACAAAACGTTCAATCTAAGCTAGGGTAAATTCATGAACTCTTAACAGGCCTCGGAGATATTTGCACAACTGTTTTCCCAGTTATTCTATATTAACATCAGATATATTTCTGTTAGAAAGCATGTTCAAATAGCATATAATTTGATCAAAAAACTGTAATGAAATGAATGTAAATTTAGAAGAACCATTCACATTCGTCTCAAAAAATTATGGTGCAAGTTTTGACAGCAAGAACTCGAGTTCGTATCTAATAAATACTACTAATTCTAAATGTTGTGAAGAACCAAAAGAAATCATGGCCACAGCAGAGTACTACAAAAACAATGCAGCAGTTAGTAGATATGGGGACCTAATTCCTAAAAGCTTGACCGATCCGAGTTGCAGCAAAAGAAAGCATGTTCCCATTGTAATAACGAAGTATTCATATTTTGGATAACCAAATTTATAGAATTTATTTTGAAATTCTAAAATCTTTGGCCAATTCATTTTTTTTAACTGGGCTCCATTCAATTTTAATTTTAAATAAAAAAATAAAAGGTATAAAACAATTTAAAAATATCGGGATTTCACACTGTTGTCAACCTTGTTCTTTGTCATGTGCAAAAAAGTTCAGAATCATCTCTTGTTATTTTTATTTATTAATGCATTACTCCTGTTTTATTTTAGCTTGAATTGGATGTTGGCATAAACTTGTGGTAACGTTACCAGGTGACACCTGAGGCAAAGAAGAAAGCTGCTGAAGCAAAATCAAGGGGGGATGATGCCTTCATGCGCAAGGATTATCTAATGGCTGTAGATGCTTATACGCAGGTACATAAAGTTTTCTGTTTGTTTGTACCTCTTCTTTTCACTATTCAATTATGTTGGAAGTCTAAAATTTATGTTCTGGAGTGTCTGGCTGAAAAAGAAAGAATTACATGTTATGCTAATAAAATGGTGTTGTACCGAGCTAGTATTGGCAGCTTCTAGTTCACTTTTATGGTGAGGGGATTGGTTATTGTTCCTTTACTTGTCCCTTTACTTTTCAAATAGAACATCATTTATTTGTGAAGGCATTACGGCATGGTTTTTCATTCATGATTGGTTGTTTTTGCATTGAATTCTACTTCATCCACCTAATCCGATGAATGGTACATTTTTTTTTTTCAATTTTTTTGTCGATTCTAAAGATCTCTTCTTCTTTTTTTGTTTCAATGGTGACATCATGTTTAGGCAACAATATCTATACAGGCTACATATTCAGGTTTAGGGCATTTTGGTCATTTGAAAAAATAGTTTAAAATGGAATAGACAAAAAAAGAAGAAGAGAGAAATGGGGAAAACTACCTTATTTTAGGAGTGGGAAGTAGGAGCCCCTAAAACTGAAGATGCGATATCATACATAAAAATATGACTCGAATTGAAAAAAGAAATACACAGATGAAATAAGAGTGGTTTTTTCTGGAGTTGTTTTCTCCATTCCTTTACTTTCTTTTTAGTTTCTCTCGATACACAGATCGACTTTAAACTTGTCAGTTAGCTATTCAAAATCATGATTTATAGTTCGACTAATTGACTAGTTAATACTGTGGGATTGTCAGGCAATAGATTTTGATCCCACCGATGCCACACTGCATTCTAATAGAAGTCTTTCTTGGATTCGGCTGGGGCAAGCTGACCATGCCTTGGCAGATGCAAAGGCTTGCCGAGCACTGAGACCTGATTGGCCAAAAGCTTGCTATCGGGAAGGGGCTGCTTTGCGTCTATTACAGGTATGTGTGGATTCTTTCTGTGCTTCTCTTTTACCAGGACAAATTTCGAATGCAATATTTCAGATTCTTCCTATAGTTTTTGTTTCTCTATTTTTTTTTTCCTTGACCATAAAGAAAATCACATTCTCAACCTATGTCTGCAGAGATTTGATGAAGCAGCAAATTCTTTCTACGAGGGTGTCAAACTTGACCCAGAAAATATAGAGCTCGTAAATGCATTCAGGTTTAGCTTTCTTTTTTCTTGTTCTTCTTTCAAAGAATCTCGGTAGACCAAGGAGGACTTTATTAATTGTTGAGGGTCAAAAAGAGTTGAGGGGTATTTTAATAACTGGACGGCGTTACACAGAATAGACCTAGAGATTTTGGAGAGGGAGAGGGAACGATGGTCAACTCTGTAAAGGGAGAGAGCTGAGTCACACAGTGTGACGCAAACTTGTTTTTCCAAATGACTCTTCAGTCTTCAATCACCTATATATAATGTGATTTTGTAACGTCCGATTAATTACGTCATTATATCTGGTTGACACCTCCTGTGGGCATTGTTTTTTATCCTTCATTCCACAATCTCCCTAAAATTCTGATATCAGTGTCTTTTCTGCGGCCCACTCTCAAGGGGCATGCGGGTGTTAGTTTCTTGCGTACGGATTGAACTTTGTTCGACTCAAGGTAGCACGTGTAATGATTTTCTCACACACGTATCCTTAATTTGTGTGACGACAGTAACTGTTAATGCCTTGCATAAGGATTAGACTTTGTACGGCTTATAGGAGCACATGCAATTATTTTTCTCTCACATGGTTCCTGAATTTGTGGACAATGTCGTGACAGTAACGGCCGTCTGATAGGATTTTCCGGTTGCCGGAGGCAGTCGTTAATGGATAACATTAAGATGGTACTAACAAAATAAATGGGTTCAAAGAATAATTATCCCAAAGTAAAAAGGATGCATGGTTTTAATGCTTAAAAGTGAAAGGGGAGCATGGAGTAGTTATTGGTGTGTAGTGTAAAATTTAAAGATGATAAATGCATAAACAATTTTATATTTATGAAAAAGGTGTTTACATAATGAATTTTATATTTCCATGTAGCATATACACTTTGCACAGTATATAAATATAAATATAAATATATATGGAAAATAAGGCTTGGGAAGGCGCCGGAAAGCCTAGCGATGTGAAGAAACATAACGCGGTGCCAGCGGAGGCGTCAGGGAAACTTTGGCACGGCACTGGCGCTGTTGCCAGCAGAGCCATTGGGCAGCAGCGCTACCATGCGGTGCTTCGGGAGATGTCGGGGAGCTCCGGCTAGGTCTCCGGCGAAGTCGCCGGAGCCACCAACAGCTGCAGCAACAGCGGACGATGTTGGTGGAGATGCCTGGCAGTTCCGAAGAACTTTTGGTGCCAGTGAGGTTGCCTGTGCCACTAGCAGCGGCAGCGACAAATCGTGGTTTTGGTTGTGTCGACAAGCGGTTTTTGCGCTGGCAACGCTAGAAGAGGCATCGCCGACGTGTGGTTTTGGTAGGGGCCCTAATGAACTTCCAGAGCAAGCGAGATCACCGGCAAAGTCGCCGTCGCCGGCGGGCCATAATTCTGGCATCATCGCCGGCAACAACGGCAGCGCTGGCGCGCTACGAGATTGCTCACAACCTGGAGCATGCGCCGCCGCCGACGTCTGTGGTTTGATCATGTGGCCTCTTCCCTGGTGCACTTCCGTCACTGTCCTTAATTAAGGCATTGAATATAGGAATTACCTTTTTGATCACTTCCTTAATTTGTTACCTTCCACATTAATCATCCGGAAAATTGAAACTGTTAGAGGTTACTTTTGTTATTATCTTTTGATTAGGGTGTCTATACTATTTTTCTTTTGTTGTTAAAAACGTAGTGGATAATTAGTTTGTGGCCATTCTGAAGACAGGAGTACTATACAACGTACTCGGGTCAATTCTTGTATTAATGACAAAATTTGAGGGCAATATCAACTGTGTTATGGCACATTAGAGCCACTGTTAGAAACATAATATACTGCGCTTTTTTTACAGGGAAGCGGTTGATGCTGGCAGGAAGTTTCATGGAGTGGACAAACAAAAGCAGTAGTCTTGCAATATGGAGGAGAGGGGCTTGCACATGCCGTTGCAGACAAAGGGCCCGAGGCTTGCACAATTTTGGATAGCGTCATGAATTTTGATGAGAAGTTGTCATCCTTTTCCTTGATAACTATTATGCCGAACCCCTCTATAAATTCTTGTGGTTAGAATCTTTTGTTATTTGGGAAATTGTTCAATATCATATCATAATTTTGGTCGGTCTAAGTGCATGGATATGTTTCTCGGATGTGTCATTAACTCGAGAATCATACAAATTTTCCTCACTAAGAAAATGTCATAAGGACCCCCGATTGGACTTTTAGTTGGGAAAAGGATATTTAGATGAATTAAATAATTATAACAGTCAGACAAATACCTTGCAACGAATAAATAACACACATGGAATTAGTTTTACGAAAAATGCTACCAAGGATCATGAAGCTGCTACATACAAGCATCCATTGACTTTAGGTATAAAGTCTGTCTTGAACCTTTCCCGGCCCTGGCCTATGAACAACCCTACTGCCCTTGTTCTATATCATATCCACTGCGTATCGGAACAAACACCAAATGATATTGTGGCTGTAAGAATTAATTTACCCTTATTATCTCTCCACAATCAGCTTGGCCTTTGGAAGCATCATCTGTATTAAATACAATAAAAGGATGAAGAGGAGACCTTACACTATAATACGAGAGGCCTAGGCAGAATGTGAAATAAGCAGTGACACAGAATTCAGAGAGGCGACAACATTTGTAATGACTAGTGAGTATGCACGTGAAATGTTGTCCTTAAATATTGGTTATTGGAGAAAATACTTGGAAGAAATGAAAATTTTCAATTGTCCGTGCTTCAAATTTTGCTAAAGATGGTGTAGGTGATTGAATTTGTAGAGACGAATGGTTGCAGTGAAGCATTGAGGCCAACAATTGTCGACATCGTTGTTGATAGTTGCATTGGTTCTCCTCATATACCATTTGGATGAATTGGGGGTTTAATGGGTGGGAGTTGTAACTTGAAGTACACTAAGTTCCAATACTTCTAATACTAAGATAGAATTACATGGCGGCACTCCAATAATTCTTTTGACACACTGAAAAGAGTGCGGTTAGTTTTTGTAGTATGTGGTTATTTTAAGTTTGCCAATACTATTTATTTAAACAAGGGGAGGAATATTAACAAATATGTTTAGCGAATAGAAATTAGTGAAAATAAATTATGTTAAACATGTATTATATATATATATATATATATATATATATATATATATATATATTGTAAAGTTTAGAAAAAAATTCATTATATAAATCACAACATATTTTATATTTTAGATAATAGATAATTTATAATATAAAATTAAATTTTAAATCCAACAGACATCAAATAACATTAGAAATTATTTTAATTTTATATTATATAATATTTCTTGCAAAGTAATTTATTTCAAAATATCTAACACAAAAAAATACATATGTCTATCTTTGTACCTTTAAGTTTTACATTTGTATTTTGTAAGTCATGTTTTTTTAATTATTTACTATATTAATAATAATTTGTAGAATAATGAATGATAAGAATAATTATTAGTATTATTGATTTTTATTTATTTATTTATTTATTTATTATTATTATTATTATTATTTAACTTCAGATTCTTCCATTCTAGTTTTTTTTTTTTCCACAAACCAGATTGGTTTTATAACATTGTTCGGAATTCTTTATTGTATGCTCCTGTATATGCATTGTTAGCACATGTGAAAGCAACCATGGTTTAGCTGGGTAGTCCACTGTTCTACATATATATTGAAAATAAATTAGAAATGTTAAAAGGATAGTAGATGCCCAATTCAACAAGACTACGGGAGTATCCCTATAAATTTTAATAATTTATAATTTTATTTCATTGTGAATGAATGTCATAAAATATAAAGAATATGACTAATATATATAACATAATATAATATAGTATAATATAATTAGTTATGAGATAAAGAGAGATTAAATTTAGATGCCATATGTATATTTTAAATGTATCAATAAATTCTACAATTGAAATTAAAATGTATGAAAATGAACTCCATGAAATAAACTTAACCATGTAAGCTATGAAAAAATTTCGAATGTAATGTTGAGATATGCGGCGCAACATTAATATTTAGATAGCACTCATATATGCGATGAAGTCTTGAAACACACAAAGAAGAAATAAATAAGTTAATTGTTAGGGGTTTTATTTATGTAAAGTATATATATAAAGAGAGAGAGAGAGAGATGTGTGAATGTTGTTTCTTTTATTCATGATTAATTAGTAATTATAAATTAAATTGATAATTTTATATGGATTTATACCACTTAAATCCCTCAACTATTGACCGGAACCACGAGAATTCTCTCAACTTTAAAAAATACATGGGAGACCCCTTAAACTGTTTGGTCAAAAAACACTGAGAGCCCTGGTTCATTTTTTATTCCGAAAATATCTTTTGAAAGTCAAATTTTTAATTTTTGACCAAGTTGACCAAATAAAAAGACTGTATTACCCTTGTATTAAAAAAATATAATGGTTCAATTTTTACTTTAATAAATTACTCTTCATTTTGCAAGATAAAATTGAAAAACATATATGTGATCTAGATTTGAAAAATGTGTGGTCAGAATTTTTTTTATGATCCCTGTAGTTTGTTGTACTTTTGGGGGAAAAAAGACAAAAGCATAAGGGATAATTATTTAAATCCCCTTAATTTACTTTCCATTTAAACCTAGAATTTTGAATTGAAAATCCTTAGTATAGTAAAAAGAAAAACTATATTTAGATTTATGTTTAAAAAAAATGAGAATCAAAAATCACCAAATTAATCAGTTAATTGTAGAAGTGATGACAGCGGATGTATGAAAGATTGTTGTAGAAAATCACTTACCGAAGAGTGATAACAGTAAGAAAGTCAAATCATATATGCAAAGATGGGCGATAACACTAGTGAAATGAAATGCATACCAAATTCTTGGAGAAAAAATTGTTGCCAAAAAATCAAGAACAATGAGTAAATTGGTGGAAGCAAGAAGGTATGTGTCCTATACATGCCGTGCATATTGGATGAAGAAGACAAAAAATAGTTTGTGTGAGGCCTTTGGGGAATAGGTGTCGTGTGAGGTGCAATGTTTGGGTGATGTCTGTTCATAAATATTTCATTTTTCATTCACAATAGTGGAATTACAAATTGGGTCATTAATTAATTTAAAGGTTTTTTTTTTTTTTTTTTTTAAATTGCACTCATTTTTTTTCCTTTGTCATTTTAGTCCATTTTTTTTATTAATTTATTTTTGTCTTCACAGTAGAGTCATTCTTTATTCAAAAAAAAAAAAAGTAAATCGGAAAAGTAGATATTTTTTAAAAAAAAAGTTTTTTATTAAATAATTTAAGTTTTTCTTATTATTTAGAGGTCACTTTTCTGTTTATAATATTTCATGTTTCATTAAATAAGAATTATAGATTAGTGAAATTACAAATTGGGTCATTAATTTAAAGGGTTTTTCTTTCTTTTTTTGCACTCATTTTTTTCCTTTGTCATTTTAGTCCTTTTTTTTTTTTTTTTTTTTTTTTTCATTTTTTTGTCTTGTGAATAGAGTCCTTCTTTACGCAAAGAAAAATAAAGTAAATCGCAAAAGTAGACATTTTTTAAAATAAAAGTTTTTTTATTAAATAATTTAAGGTATGTCTTATCATTCAGAGGTCACTTGTCTGTTCATAATATTTCATATTTCATTGAAAAAGAATTATAGATTAATGAAATTACAAATTGGGACATTTATTTTGAAGTTTTTATTTTATTTTATATTGTACTCTTTTTTTTTCCTTTCTCCCATTTTTTTTTTCTTTTTTTCCTATTTATTTTTGTCTGCGTAGTAGAGACATTCTTTATTCTAAAAAAATAAAGTAAATCGTAAAAGTAGGCAATTTTTTTAAAAAAACTAAAGTTTTAAAAAAAAAATAAGTTAAGGTGTGTGAAGTATACAATATTTCTTATCATTGGGAGGTTATTTGTGTATGTTTTGCATAAATGTATGTATAGTTTTTAAAGTAAGTCTCTCATTTTTTAAAATTTTAATCGTGATTATTTTGGAGACTCTGTATTGTTTCCCGCTCCATGTAGAGTATATATGTTGATGCAGTGGAAAAATCATGTTGCATAGAGTATTTTAAAAAAAATGTCGCTTGCCTTTGTATCATATTGATTGATGTTTAACAAGTGAATGCAGCTGGTGATTGTTGTAGACTAATAGGTTGCATATATCACTATTATTTTCACTGTTTGATTGGGAGAGTGATTTGCATATGCGAGATTATTTGCGTAAATTCTTCATAGTAAATCAAGACATTTTTTTAAATGTCATTTTGGTAACAGTTGAAATTTATTTGAAGGAAATTGATGGATAAGATTAGATTATGAAAATATTTGGGTGAAAATTCTCGCCCAAAACTTTCAAACCCCCACTTTTAAGAACGTTAAATTAAATTATATTTTGTACCCTTTAAAGTTTACATTTGCATTTAATCGGACATGTCATAATTTGTTATACTTCATTCTGATTAGTGAGAGTTATTGGAGAATCTCCGTGCTTCTTGTTTTCCTTATACTCAAATTTAAACATGTAGTAGATTCATTAGATCTCAAATGAAGCTACAAATTGCTACCAAATGCTACATAATTTTGAAATTATATAGGAGTAAATGGTTTGAGAAATTGAGCAGTTGGGTTTTGGTTGGGTTTCCGTCTGATTTATAACGATTTTTATCTGTAAGTATTGACTTGAAGCTTGCATGATTACGCAATAACTAATGGGCTAGAGTACATTTGCCCATAATGCAGCATTTTAAATTTTAAGAAGAGACCAATAATGGGTATTCCTGAGTCTAAGTTGTACCTCTTTCCTTTTGTGGCCTCCTATGATTAGAATAGTTAGTTTGTGCTAAGGGGTGGGCCTAAATGGTTGTGCGAAAGGAGAGATTATAGATCAAAAGGAAAAAAAGAAAAAGAAAAAAAAAAGAGCTAATATATGAGTGAGAGCGGAATCCAATCTTGTTCCTGTCTTACGAAAAAAAGGATATTTGTTAGCGTAGTCATGTAGTATATAGTTTCTTGAAAACATAGTTCTTTGAACCGTTGGAACATGTGGAATAAGGATGTCAAGTTCTCTATCGCCTCCTTCTTCATGATTTGTATGGATGGAGTCACAAAAATGAGGAACACAAACAAGGATTGATGTGGCCGATGTTGGTGCCACCCTCGGCCTCGCTAATACCCCCGACCCCTAATCACTACTGTTTCTCTTATTATTTTTCAGATACATTGTAATTTGTGTTGTGTAGTTTAGTGTCTTTTCGGTATCATGGTAGAGGAATAAAGAAAGATTGAATGTTGTGAAGAGATGATGGATAATGAAAAAGACTACCATTATTTCTTGCGTGATTGGGTGTTGGATGGTAATAATTAAGTATGAGCATGCATGCACATGCAATAAGCTTCTCCACAACTTTACTAAATAAAGAAAGCAAAATTTGTTTTAATTTTAAATTTTGGAAGAGATATATAAGAACACCCGAAAGTGAAAAAGGTGGGGGAGGGGAAAGGTTTTGTCAAATGTGAGGAAAAGATATCTTTGATTTTGAATTCGAACAGATCTTTGATTTCCAATTTAAAACAACACAATTATACTTTTGTGTTGGTCACATGGCGTTGGAGTTGGGGACCTCTCTTATGTTCACCTTCTCTGTAGCTTGTATAGCAAAAATTGGGGACTGAAAATATGGAATTTTAAATTTTAAAAGGTCAAAAAAGAAGAGAAGGGTTTGCCCACAAGTCATAGAATTTGAAAATAAGAATGTTAGCAGTGTTAAGACCATCTAATAAACATAAAATTAAAGGAAAGATAAAAGGTCTTTTTATTGAAAATAATGAATGCGAAGTTACAATAAAAAGACCCAATAAACTTATATAGGTTTACAAAGAAAATCCTAAAAAAGAATAAGCTGTCTCTTGTTTTAAAATCCCGAATAATTTTAAATTTGCCACCATACTTAATGATGAGAAACGTGCCCGCAAGGAAGATTTTTTTTTTAAAATTAAAATAAAAGCATCTATGCTACGAAGAACTTACGATGTTACAGTTCCAAAACGTGAAAAGATAGCATGCAAGTCCTCATCCTACATGCAAAATCAGAAAAAGAGAATTTAATCCAAAAATATCAACTAGGGCAAACAAAAACCCAGAAGGCAATGGCATGTTGGTTTTTTTTTTTTTTACAGGAAAAAACATAAACTGAACTCATAAAATCACCAAACACAACCTAAAAAATATTCAGTCGTTAATTTGAAATTCCAGTTTCTTTCACTTCAATTCAGTGCTTCCAAACACCATCTAAAATACTCTATTACTTAAATTAAATGTTGAGTACATTAACATATACCCCCGTTCTCCCTATCCTCCCAAATTTGGAAAAAATGGAAGTGCAATTCTAGTTCCATTTAAATGCTCCTAAAGACGGCACAAGAAGCCCTAAAACTTGAAATCTTTTTTTTTTTTTTCTTCTTCAAGAAATTGTATTTGTCATTGGGTCTCTTTGTTTGGGGTGATGTATTCACTTTTTGGAATGGCAGAAATGTATTGGGTTGTTTCTGTAGAATTTCGTAGGGGTTCGACTTACATTTTGTTCATTTCCCTACTTAATATAGGGGCCGTGTAAGTATGTCCAAACTTAAGACATTTTGTCGAACATTGGTGTGCAATCCAAATAAAGTTTAAAACATGGTGGGGTGAAGGATTCAAAAATTAGAAACTAAAAATCACAAACTGTTCGTGCAGAATATACAAAAATCAGAAACCATGCCGGTCGCAAGTGTTAGGGAGGAGGGAGAGTAGAAATTGAATTGTGTCGATGAATATCCAATTTAGCCAAAATTCCGTAATTTCAGCGTGGTTGGTCAATGTAGGCTGCGTGAATTGCGACGAATGTTATAGGAAAAAGATGAATTTCGTACTTCTTATCATCCGCCGGCAGAGATCAATAGTTATATTACTGATTGAGTTATTTCGTTGCCGGTTTGCAACTTGGATTTGTCAGACGCAGGGGATTTAGTACGACAGTTAGGGCGGTTTGATGCAAGAGAGTGAGAGAGAGATAGCGACGTGAGATCTCATTTCTAGAGAGAGAATCAAGAGACGACAGAAATACCAATGCTCAGTGTAGAAGTCTAGAGAGAGACGACGACAGACGATTGAGGTATGCACCATTTCTTTCTTAATTTTCACCATTTCTATAGAAATTTGCGTCGTTCAATCTCTGCAGAAAAAGATCGGTTTCCTTGGTCTCTCTCTCTCTCTTTATACTGTCATCCACCAAACCTTATGGATGTGGACTTGCAACAGTGGCCTCTAAGATTTTGACAACTTCTCTGGTGCCTCCACCAGCAGAGCACCCCCTGCGTTCCTGAACTGCATCGATGCGTTTGAGGCAAAAAAGGTAACAAAATCTCTAAGAAATCCCTAGTTCTACACAGAGCACTGGTTTAGGGTGTGCCATATGCCGGTTTGTTATGCGTCAATTAGTTCGTCTTGGAAACGAATGTAAAGTGAAAGAGACGAAGAGGTTTGTCAATTTACTGGGTTTCGCAGCCGTTTGATTTGGGGAGTTTATTGAAGTTAAAGGTCGTATTGGACAGGTGTCGTTTGGTTGGACGTTTCGTTGAATGGACAAGGGCATTATAGGTATTACAAAATGTTCCAAAACAGTAATCGTTACTTTTAATGGAAGTAGATTTGGTCAATCATTGCCACAACTCATGGTTTAACATTATCAAAAGACCTTTTTACATTTTGAACCCCTGAAGTTTGACCCTAATCCTTCATTGGTCCCTGTGGTACATGTTTGGCACGCCAATTCATGACGGACGAAATTATCTTTTTGTTTTACTCTTAAAATTCAACTGCATATCTAAACTAAATTGGAACGATCAAAAACCTTTAGGGGTAAAAAATAGAATTTCACTTAATTCATTTCATCTTCATCTACCCTCCCTCGTCTCACCACTGGTACCCCCATCTGTGCTCCGGCTCGGGCTCCGGCGAACTGCTCCAACTACCCACAACTCTCTCTCTCTGCTCTCTCAATTGTCCGACTGAAATTCAAAAAACCCAGAAATGGTGTCCAAAATAATTAAGAAAACCCTAACGAAAACAATCAAAGATAGAAGAAGCCACCACTGCCATGGCCGAAAGAAGTCTCTGATCAAAGGCACCGCCGCTGTAGCTCTGCCGTGGTGGTCGCTTCCATCAACAAGTCCATCTACACTTGCCACCGCTGCCTAATCAACATCTTCTCCAAATTCACCCGAATCGGAACCCCCAGACGAAGCCCCAGGAAGCACGGCTACCAAGCGCTCAAGGAAGTCTCTAACGACTCAGAGAACATCCGAAGACCCGTCTTTGCTGTAAAAACACCGCTTTCGCCATTGTTTTTGCCGAAGAAGAGGACCATTTTTCTCGATCTAGACGAAACCGAAGTCGTAATCGGAACATCGACACTTCTCAGCTCCCTCCTCGTATTCGAGCGCTCAAATTGATGATCTCGATTCAAAACCTCAATATCCACTCTTCTTTGCATAAATCAATCAGTAAGTTTATTAGGGTTTTTTCGATCTTCATTTTCTTGAATTAGCTTAGATCGAAGTAAGAAACCTATAATAATCTTATTGTTAAAACCAAATTCAGTAAAATGTAGGGATTTGACTTATGTTTGCTAGCTGTAATAACATAGTCAATTCGTTGATGAATTTCTACGAACACTTGGCGAGAAGTTCGAGATCGTGATCTTCACGGCAGGGATCGAGGAATATGCGTCGCTGGTGCTGGACCGGGTCGACCGGAGGGCGGTGATTTCACGCAGACTATATCGCAATTCGTGCAAGGAAGTTGACGGAAAGTTCGTGAAGGACTTGTCCGAATTGGGGAGGGACTTGAGGAGCGTGGTGATCGTTGACGATAAACCCAATTCATACCTGTTTCAGTCGGAGAATGGGATTCCAACAGACCGTTTACCGATGATCTCGACGACGAGGAGCGTTGAAAATTGATTGATGACATGAGACGCCGCACCCGAAGTGAGAGAGAAATCGATTCTTAGAGTCGTCATGTCAATACATGATTGAAAATGACAGAGAGAATTCTTACATGAGGAAAATCCTCAGGGAAACTCGACACTTAGTGTCGTTTCGTGACCACATCCCATTTGGGACTGCCGATGAGGACTATAAAACTTCCCCTGAGAAATTTACTTCGGATAAAATGTGCCTTAGTCGTAGACTGTGTGATCTCATATCATTTGTGCGATTATATAGCCCTAAACTTAGGTTTGTTAATCGTTCGAATAGTGTAAAATATAATAAATAAAATTATTTTAGTTATTTTTGTAAGTTTATGAAAATGGAGCAAAACGACGTTAAGATGGGGCAAATCGAATTAAAAACGAGTAATCTACAACAATCTGAACAAAAAACCAAATAAATTAGAATGAATTGTTCGATCCCTTAACAATATAAAAAATTGAATTATTTTATATGGTTTTGTAGGTTTTTGAAAAGAAAACAAAATGACGTTGATTTGGAGTGAATCGGATAAAAAACGAGCAAACCACGGCAAGCCGAACAAAAGCCGAACTAGTCGAAACAACAAACAAGCCAGGGACCCGCGGCTTGGACCAGCCGCTACAATGAGAGGAGCCAAGTCGCCGGCGCGACTTGCACTTTTTGGAAGCTTGGCTTTGCCACTAGGCCACTTGAGGCACTCCAATTTTAACCAGCTGACATTTTTGACCCCCAACTTTTTCCAACCTGTTTTGAATGTTGCTTTCACTCCACTTGGTTTCGATTTTTGACCATTTTACCCCCCAAGGCTTCTTTTTGGTGCCTATAAATATAACTTGAGGTTGGACACAATTGGATACACATTTTCTTAGTCCATTTTCAAGTTATTTTGGATATCAAGGAGTCTTGGAGATGATATCAATTTCCAATAAGGTTTTGTTTTCTTTTTCTATGTATTTCTAATTTTTCTTATACTAAGATTGATGATGAAATCATGTATAATTAATTAAATTGTTGTATTGTTTTGATTCCAAACAATTTGTAATGAAATGTTTAAGATTTTTATTTCAATTAAATAAATGATTTCATCTTTAATATCATGTATTATTGATTGTTATGAATTATTTAATGCTTGAATTTATATTGTGAAACAAGTAATATCTTTTGATTATATGTTTTCCATTAAATTGTATACATATAATACTTAAGAATTACAATTTTTAAAGCAAAGAAAAACCAACTTGAGATTTACGTCGGGCTTAATTTCTAAAACTATCATTAAAAATTTGGAGTTAAAACAATAATAAGAACTAATTAATTATATATTGGTAGATTCTGAAATTTTAGTATCTATCCATTTTCAATCAAGTTAAACTAGTTATTTCACTGTTTATTTAGTTTTCTATTTCTTAAATCACAAAATAAAATCATCTTGAACTAGATTTTAATTAAATTAAATTGGATTGATTGATTGAGTTTTTCTATAAAAAAATCCTCGTGAGATCAACCTCACTTCCATTAACCTTTGCTACAATTGATTCGTGCACTTGCGAGTATTTTTAAAATAAGACAGAATAAGTTTGTCACAACAAGTTTTTGACGCCATTGCCGGAGATTGCAACCGAAAAGATTTGGAATCCAAGTTAATTTAATTCTTCTATTATTATTATTATTATTATTATTATTATTATTATTATTATTATTATTATTATTTCTGTTGGACAGGAGATTAAGTCACATACTCTATTTTATATTCTTTATTTCTGTTGGATAAGAGGCTAAGCTACCTACTCTTTATTTTATTGTCTTTATTTTCTGTTGAAAATCGGCAGGCTAAGCCACCTATCTCTTTTATTTTATTACTATTATTATTATTATTATTATTATTATTATTATTATTATTATTATTATTATTATTATTATTATTATTATTATTTCTGTTGGACAGGAGGCTAAGTCACCTACTCTTTATTTTATTGTCTTTATTTTCTGTTGAGAATCGGCAGGCTGAGCCACCTACCTCTTTTATTTTTATTTATTTATTTATTTATTACCGTTGAGATCGGACGGCTAGACCACCACCCTTATTCTTTATATTTTGTTTAATAAAAAAAACATAAAAAAAAATATTTAATTAAAAAACATTATTATAAAAATTGTTACAGATTGTTTATGCATGCTTGGGAGCGAGATTCAAAGAATCGTTTAGTTAGGATAAGACTATCTTTAAGTGGAATTGAACGTGAAACTTTATAAAAATTGAAGAAAACGTTGAGAACCCAGAAAGACCTGCAAATCCACTAGCACCAGAGAAAACTCTTCTTGAATATTTTTCTCCCATTTCAGCCAACTTTCCCTCCTGTATAGTTTTACCACAAACAACTGCTTCCCACTTTGAGCTCAAACCGTCCATCATCCAACTTTTGCCATTTTTTTGTGGGTTAAAAAGAGAAGATCCATACATGCATGTTAAGGAATTTCTCAAGCTATGCTCCACATTCCGATTCCCAAATTTTTCTGATGAATCTGTTCGACTTAGACTTTTTCCAGTCTCTTTAAATGATAAAGCAAAATCTTGGTTGAACACTCTTCCCCCAAGAACAATTACTAGTTGAGACCAACTTGTTAACAAATTCCTATCTAAATTCTTCCCCATATCAAAAACTGATCACCTTAGGAGAGAAATATTTGAATTTTACCAAAAAGAGAGTGAAGAATTTTATGAATGTTGGAAAATATTTAATGATATAACTTTAAAGTGTCCCCACCACGGTTTTGAAATTTCTAGGCTTGTGAAGTATTTTTATGACATTTTAACCCCATTAAATCGTTAAATGATACAATCAATGCATGGTGGAAATTTTTTGTAGTTGCGTGGGCAAGAAGCTTGGGAATCTCTTGAAACATTATCTATCAACTCTCAACAGTGGAACTGTCTAGATTCTAGAGTCAAACCTAAGGCTTCGAAGAGAGAACAAATTTATGAGGAGAGGGATAATAATGATGTAAAAACCAGTCTAACCAATTTCACTGGGAAAGTTGATGCATTAGTCTTGAGCCAAAGCATAAATTGTAAAACTGAGGTATGTGCCTTATGTCAAAATCTGTCCCACATCGCTCAGTTATGTCCATCATTGCCAACTTTCCAAGAAGCCTATCTTGAATAGGCCAATGCACTCAATTCTTATGGAAAATCATCTGATAACCCATTTGCTCTCACATATAATCCAAATTAGAGAAACCATCCAAATGTTTCATGGAGACAAAATCAATCTACAATGAACCAATCAGGGCCTCAAATTAATACCCACAACCAAAACTTTCACCATTCCAATCCGCCATACCCTCCAAGAAAACCATCTTTAGAGAAAACCTTACAACAGTTCATGCAGTCAACCCAACAATCTATCTCTAAAATTGAAATGCAATTGGGTCAACTAGCAATTGATGTAGGAGAGAGAGAAAAATGAAAGTTTCCAACCCATCCCAAATCCAAAAGGTCAATATGAGGTAGGATCATCGAATCCTAATAAGGAAGTTAAACCCATTACTACTCTTAGTTCGGAAAAACTTATTGTCAAACCTGATCACCTGCCTGAACTTGAGAAAGAGAACCTTAAGAGCCAACCTGAAAATTCTGAATCCAATGACTTAATTGAAAATCAATCATTGCCTTACCTTCCAAAAGTTGCATTTCCACAAAGACTTGTTCCAAAAGAGAAAGGTACAAAATATAGTGACATTTTAGAGGTGTTTAAGCAAGTTCGCATTAACACCCATTTCCTTAATGCTATAAAATAAGTGCTTGACTATTCAAAATTCTAGAAAGATCTTTGTACAATGACAAGAGAAACTAATGTTCCAAAAAATGCATTCTTGACTGAATAAGTAAGCTCTATAATCCAGCACAAAACTCTTGCCAAATACAAAGATCCTTGTTGTCCAACAATATCCTGTGTAATTGGAGATCAAAAGATTAGTCGAGCTTTACTTGATTTGGGTGCGAGTGTGAATTTGTTGCCATATTCAGTTTATGAGCAACTCGGTCTAGGAGAGTTGAAACCCACATCTATGACACTCCAATTAGTTGATAGGTCTGTGAAAGTTCCGAGAAGTGTCATAGAAGATATTTTAATCAAGGTTGCTAAATTTTATTTTCCTGTGGATTTCGTTGTTCTTGATACCCAACCAGTTGAAAACTTGAATACTCAAATTCCTGTCATCCTGGGTAGACCATTCTTAGCTACTTCTAATGCAATCATCAATTGTCGTAATGGTGTCTTGAAGTTATCATTTGGAAATATGGTTGTTGAATTAAATGTATTTAATGTTACTAATAAATGTGTGGATCTGGATGATTTATCTGAAGTGAATATGATTGAACATGTTACACCCACTAAGTCTATCAATTCAAATTCTGTCACCACAGTTGGACCTTAAGCCCTTACCCGATACCTTGAAATATGTGTTCTTAGGACCATCAGAAACCTTGCCTGTTATCATAGTATCCGACTTAGATAACGAACAGGAAGATAAATTGATCAATGTCCTCAAAGATCATAAAGAAGCCATAGGGTGGATAATTGGAGACATTAAGGGTATTAGTCCATCTGTGTGTAGGCATAGAATTTATTTGGAAGATAATGTCAAGCATAGTCGTGAGTTCCAAAGACGATTAAATCCAAACATGAAAGAGGTTGTTAGAGCTGAAGTGATTAAATTTTTAGATGCGAGTATCATTTACCCTATTTCTGATAGTTTGTGCGTTAGCCCTGTTCAGGTAGTTCTTGAGAAATTTGGTATAACAATAGTAAAAAACGATGAAAATGAATTAATCCCTACCCGAGTGCAAACTGGGTGGCGTGTTTGTATTGACTAGAGGAAACTGAATGTTGTCCCCAGAAAATATCACTTTCCACTTCCCTTCATTGATTAAATGCTTGAGAGATTGGTAGGTCATTCCTACTACTATTTTCTTGATGGTTATTCTGGTTATAACTAAATTTCTACTGCCCCTGATGACCAAGAAAAAACCACTTTCACTTGTCTGTTCGGAACCTATGCCCTTTGGCTTATGTAATGCTCCAGGTACTTTTCAACAATGCATGATGAGTATTTTCTCTGATATGGTAGAGCGTTTTCTTGAAATTTTCATGAATGATTTTTCTGTGTTTGGGTCTAGTTTTGATGAGTGTCTGCACCATTTGAAATTAGTGTTAGTTAGATGCAAAGAGAAAAATCTTGTGTTAAATTGGAAAAAATGTCATTTCATGGTTAATAAAGGGATTGTTCTAGGTCATGTTGTTTCAAAATATGGAATTGAGGTTGATAAAGACAAAGTTGATTTCATTTCTAATCTTCCACCTACATGAACAGTAAAAGAAATTCGATCATTTTTAGGTTATGCATGGTTTTATCGTAGGTTCATCAAAGATTTTAGTAAGATTTCTCGACCTTTGTGTAGTTTGCTTGCAAAAGGCATCCCTTTTGTCTTTGATGATTCCTGTTTTCATGCATTTGAGAAACTGAAACACTTATTGACTTCTGCTCCAATCATTCGACATCCCAATTGGAACCTCTCTTTTAAAATCATGTGTGATGCATCTGGTTATGCTATAGGTGTTGTTTTGAGCCAACGTGTAAATAGGTTACCGCATGTGATCTATTATGCCAGTAAAACTCTCATTGATGCACAACTGAATTACTCCACTACTGAAAAAGAATTATTTGTTGTTGTGTTTACTCTAGACAAGTTTCGATCATACTTGATTGGTTTTAAAATCATTATTTATTCTGATCATGCTTCATTAAAATACCTTCTTTCCAAGAAGGATTCTAAAGCTTGTATGATTAGGTAGATTTTATTGTTACAAGAATTTGATTTAGAAATTCGTGATAAGAAATGATCTAAAAATGTTGTTGCTGATCACTTGTCTGGGTTGGTAGTAGAATCTAATAATGAAAATTTGTCAATCAAATAAATTTTTCTTGATGAACAACTCATGTCTATATCCCAATTGCCTTGCTTTGCCGATATAGTTAATTATCTTGTCACTGGTCATATGCCTAATCATTGGAGTCACCAAGATAAAACTAAATTTTTGACTGAAGTAAAAAGATTCTTTTGGGATGATCTTTATCTATTTAAATATTTCCCTGATCAAATCATTAGGAGATGTATTCCTGAGAGCGAACAACAAAGTGTTATTTCATTTTGCCATGATCATGCATGTGGAGGTCATTTTTCCTCAAAGAAAACCGCTGCGAAAATTCTGCAGAGCGGATTTTATTCTTTTGAAAGACACTGATGTGTATTGTCGCTCTTGTGATCGATGTCAAATATTATGAAGTATTTCTCTTAGGAATATGATCCCCTTGAATTCAATTCTTATTGTTGAGTTATTTGATGTTTGGGGTATCGATTTCATGGGTCCGTTTCCTAACTCTTTTGGTAACCTATACATTCTTGTTGCTGTTGACTATGTGTCAAAGTAGGTAGAATTGCTTGTAAAATGAATGATCATAAGGTTGTGGTGAAATTTTTAAAAGAAAATATTTTTTAGCGATTTGGTACACCACGTGCTATCATCAGTGATGGAGCGGAAACATTTTTGTAACAGGCATTTCGAAAATTTGGTAAATAAATATTGCATTACTCATAACGTTTCTACTCCTTATCATCCTCAAACAAGTGGTCAAGTGAAAATTTCAAATAGAGAAATTAAGCACATTCTTGAAAAAACGGTTAATCCTACAAGAAAAGATTAGTCTTTAAAGCTACCTAATGCATTGTGGGCTTACCGAACTGCTTTTAAAACCCCTATTGGAATGTCACCTTATAGACTTGTTTACGGTAAAACATGTCACTTACCTGTTGAGTTAGAGCATAAAGCATATTGGGCTATCAAACAATTAAAATTTTCTCTAAATCAAGCAGGTTTTCAAAGGAAACTCTAATTAAATAAGTTAGAGGAGATTAGGAGTGATGCATACAATTTGGGAAAACGATATAAGGATCAAATGAAATTTTTTCATGACAAAAACATTTTGAGAAAATATTTCTTTCCAGGTCAAAAGGTCATTCTGTACAATTATCGTCTTCATCTATTCCCTGGTAAGTTGCGTTCTCGATGGTCTTGTCCACGTGTTGTTCTACTGTTTTACCCCACGGAGCTGTCGAAATTGAAAATTCAAAAAATGGTGATGTTTTCAAAGTTAATGGCCAAAGGTTAAAAGCATTTTTAGAGTTAAAAAATCCCAAAGTGGAGGAAACGGTCCTCGAAGATCCCATTTATCAAGATTAGTCCTTCTTTTGATAAAACATCTGGCTGAAGACGTTAAACTTAGCGCTGAGTGGAAGGCAACCCACTGTTGTTTAAAAAAAATATTATAGTTTTAACTTTTATTTTGCTAAATTTCCATGAGTTTTGTAGTAGACAGGTACAAGCATTCAAACCATACAGTTCAGTTACACCAGGTAGTATATTTCCTTACCAATTTTGTACATTTCTCATAGGACAATGCAAGATTTAGGTTGGGGGGGAGGGGGGGGTAAATGCTTGTATTCTTTCTGTAATTTTATTTCGTACTTAGTTTTATCAAACGATCCTATGATAACATATACGTCGAATAAAAACTTGAGTTTGCTAAATAATTATTGGAGCATAACACTGATTTTTAAAAAATATTTCATTTTTCAACTCTTGCATAAGTACTAACTTTCTCTTATTTTAAATTTAGTACATAAACTGATTTGCTAAATTTTGATATGATAATAACATATCCCTGGAGTTTAAATAAAAAAAAGTGAAAATAATAAAATTAATTAATTAATTAAAAAAAATGTTTTTGCGTTAAAAAAATAAAAAAAATCGGTCTTAATAATGAAATTTCGCTAAGTAATCGGACCTATTGCCTCAGTAAGCTTTGAGTGTTCGCGTCAAAATGGGGAGGCAAATTGTTAAGTCAATAAGTGCCTCGTTAACTTCGAAGCCTAAGTTGTTTGAGTTATTAAGTCTGAAGGGTGCCTTAACACCTAATGCCCCGAACCAACTGGGTTGGGATCATTGGCCCAACGCTCGCTACATGGACATCTTAGAAAGAGCAATGGGGTTAACATTGCACAAGTTATTTATTTAAAGAAAATTATTTATATATATATATATTAAAAAAAAAAAAAAGATATACTCAAAAATGTTTTTATTTCAAGGAACATTATTTGATTGTTTAAAATCAGTTGACTAGTTACTTGTACTAAGTTCATTATAAAAGAGAGTTAGATATATATTGTGGGTACAAAAGTAGATATTGTTAAAAATCATGTGATATAAAATCAATAATTATTTTAGTAACTCTTTTATGATCTCAACTTAATATGTTAACATTTGACAGGATTGATAAATTTTTGAAAGGAATATAAATTAACAAATTTGGATGTTTGTGGGTAACATCTTTGTAAACCCTCACGAGACTATACTCATCCATTAGGGGTAACCTAGGGGTTTAAAGGCTTGCTGCATATACTAAATGCAATCGTGTCCCCTACGAAAGTGGCTTTTTATTTAATTATTATATTAGTTTTGCTTGAGGACTAGCGAAAATTACTGTGGCTCGATGATGCCTGTTTCTTTCTTAGGGATTATGGATTTCAATTCTTAAATTTTGGATTTTTCCCTAGTCGTAGCTGGGGTGAATCTTATGAAGAAAACTCAACGGAGAAATCTGATATAATATGCCCCAGCTCTAATTGGGGCGAATCTTATCAAAGAATCTCGACGGAGAATCCTGATATAATGTATCCCAACTCTAGTTGGGTCGCAGGAATATGTATTGGGCGTTCAGGAGAACGCGACAGAGCCCACATGGGTTGCCCATGTATCCTGAATTGAGTGCGTGATTTTTAATGTTCAATTAAGACTTGAAACCACGTTGGGTCACTTATGCATTTTGATTTAAAAATCATGCCAAGTCGTTGTTTCGGACAATGATCATCAGATGACTGAAACCCACCTGGATTATCTACGTACGTTGATTTCCTAGGTTGGAAATCATGTCAAAATGTAGTTTGGCCCTCGCGGTGTTGATTTTCATATTGTCGACCGAACCCACAAGGGTTTCCTACGTACCTTGGTGATCTACCACGGATCAGGTCACAGCGTAGTTCGTGTACATGCTTGTTGTTTTCGTGACAAAAGGAGTGAAATCAACTTCTCATGGAAGTTAAGGGACTTATTTGGAGATGCGTTTGATACAAGGCTAAGAAATGTCGTGAAGTCGACACTTCTCTAATTTTGACCGGGCTTACTTGGGTTTTCTACATACCTTGGTTAATTACGAAGGATCAGATCGAGACGTAGTTCTATACTTTTCAATTTCTATTTTTTAAAGTTGACGATCAAACCTGTAAAGGTTGGCTATGTATCCCTGTTTTCACAGGGACTCAGGTTCACACGTAGTTCATCATTGTTGATGAATGATTGATTTTTTTTATTTTTTATTTTTAATTTAAGAGGGCAACCAAACATGTATGTGGGTTGCCTATGTATCTCAGATAACTTGGAATCAATTCAACACTTAGTTCATCCTAGTGATGGTTGATTTTTATGATTTGGGCATTTCATTTTACGTCACAAGATGGAAATGGACATTGTTTCCATAGGAAAATCCCTAATAGGGTGTAATATGCCCCATTCTCTGATTAGGGCAATGATTGGATGAGTTCTATTGGGGAAACTAATCCAACACTTCTTGTTGTGTGATTATGATCATTGTCTATGTAAAATATGCCCCAACCTGGGAGCTGAGGAGGAAAATGATTAGCCACTGGATGAGAAGCTAAATCCGTTCGCCTTGCTATTTATCGGAGGTGATGAAAAATGAATTCGGGATTATTGATGTGAATCTCTAAACATGCTTGCCGGCATGTTTATTTGATGTTGAAGGAAAAAGATTCCCAAAGTGGGAAGTTAATTCTTAGGATTTGCCCGTTAGTATAACACCCGGGCTATTTAATCTTTATGATACCAGTGAGTATTTCATAGGTTAAATTCAACTGTCCATTTTGCTTTATTGTGAAATGACATGATTTGATTCTAATTTGACTCTTTTTTATTTGACCTGATTTTTATTTGACCCCTAAAAATACTTTTTATGACGACGTGCAAAAACATATTTTTTATGACGACGTGACTCGAAACAATTTGAACATGCCTAAAGAGTCAATTAGAGAACATCTATTGACACTCCATGCGTCTCAGTAAATATTAAATAGGTCGGTGGCCAGTCTGATTCGAAATAAACAGATGAGGGATAGAGCTGAACAGTCCCAATGCGCGTTTTCTTCGAATTTGTTACTACTTCCTCTCAATTTTCTTCAAGTTTCATCCATCAAAGGTATATCCATGATATTTAGATCATTTTCCACTTGTTTTTTCAAAGTTTGGATAGATTTTAAAACCATAAAGTTA
Organism: Eucommia ulmoides; assembly: GCA_016647705.1. NCBI lineage: Eukaryota > Viridiplantae > Streptophyta > Magnoliopsida > Garryales > Eucommiaceae > Eucommia > Eucommia ulmoides. The sequence goes on along the minus strand of CM028340.1, from coordinate 30,164,835 downwards.
GGCTTTTCTCCATTTTTTGAAGAACCCTATTTCTTTCAAAAACTATGCATTCCCTTGCATTTTACGATTTGAATACTTAATGAAATGAATTATTTTGAGTTTATTTGATGGTTTATAATACAAATGAGTATAGTTTTTCCCTACCCCAAGTGCTTTGGCGTTTTTTAGCATATGGGATGGTGCAACGTCATTTTTCTTGTTCTTATGCATGTAAATAATGTTTAGTCATGTTGAGAAGGTAGTTTGGGTATCAATTTTGGTTAAGAAGTGTTCATGTATATAGACAAATACTCTTGCGCGTTTTTGGACAATTTGTTTCACGTTTCCCATTTTAGGGTAAATGTGTTTGAAAATTACTTTGAAACAATTGTTGTTATCTTGATTTTGATCTTCCTATCATATGAAAATGACATTTTAGTCTTTCAAAGTGACTTTTTTTCTTCTTTGATTTTTTATACAAAAATTATATTTTTCTTCTTTTAGAATGAGAAGTTTTTTTTTTCCCTTTGTTTTTGTTGCTGTTTTAGATTCTTGAATATTTGTTTACCTATTGTCTTAAGTTCTTTGATTGTTTAATTTAGTTTTTTTCTTGAAATATCATGGTTTCTTGAAATATCATGGTTTAATATTTTATGTTTCTCCATTGTGAGATGAGTTTACAACTTGGTATATCTCACTTTTAGTGGTGAGAGTTTTGAACTTGAATTTCTCGATTTCACCTTTGTTTAGGTAATGAATGAAACATATTTAGTGTAAAGAAGGTAAAACGTACCTATAGACAATGGAGGGATGAATTCATTCCCTCATTCTTCGTGTTCGGCCAAGGGTAGATCGTTAGAGGTTTGTCTTGGCCGTTCACGATGGTTCTTTGGAATATTGGAAGCAGTGAGTTCGACACACCTTCCTAAATCCGAATAGTAAATTTTTAAAATATCAACTTTATCCTCGAATCAAAATCTAAATGATAGAACTTGATTCTCTCTTTTCTTTCTTAGACGGTAATATGTTAGTGGTAGGTTCTTCGGGTGACGGTGGTCGTCGTCCTTCTCGTTCTTGTGGGAAAGACAAGGCCCCTGATACCCCAGTTAGGGGGAGTGCTTCAAAGTGCTCTTGCGGTCGGCCTATGGCATCAGTACTTAGAGTTTTTATGATGTGCCTACCCATTCTTCTTCTATTGTCGATGAGTCTCTACAAGAGCCTCGAGTTGCTGACCCGTCGACAACTGGGTCGTCAGGTGCTTCTATAGGTCATGGGCTTGTTTGGCCCTTCTAATGCAATTGAGATGGCAACGAATCTAGACTAATTTTCTCCAGAGAGTGAGGCACCTAATGAGGGCATTCCAGAGGATTTCCCTGGAGACGATTTCGAGCCTAACGATCTTGTACCTCAACCTTTTTTGTGATATATCCCTCACCTTCAACACGGAACGGCTCCAGCATATAGTGCTTGGGAATCAGTCCCTAGTAGGAGACCTTCGAGATTATCTTTCTAACCTACATTCTGCTCAGGTTCTTCACTAAAACCTTTCTAAATTTACCTTTTCTTTCGAAAGAACAATATCTTATTGATTTGCAGGTTGATTTTTGTATAGGACGACCCCCATTGCAATGGGAATTTTAGAGGGGTCATGGCTATCTTTTTATACTCTATACTCAAGGAGGATGTATCCTGACTACCGCTCTTTTCTCTATAGATGTTGTTTTAGAGATTTCCTTACTATTCAGACTTTCCGCATGGATCACGGTTATCCTAATGCCTTGATAGGGCGATGGTTTTCGACTACGAATTCACTTCACTTGGTTTGTGGGGAGCTAATGCTGATGCTCCTCGATTGGGTGATGATTATTGGAGTGCGCTTCCAAGGACAAGTTGTTTCGTTGAGGCAGACATCATGGGCAGAGGCAGAAGAGCTCCTTAGCAAGATTCCTGCAGAGGCGAGGAATAGAGAGTGCATGCGGTAGAATCGTCTATTGGTTGAGTTGACTTTAGCTGCTTCTACTCCTAAGGACCCAGAGTTGAGGGACTAGTATTGTCATATCTTATTTCTTCTATTATTCGGTGGTACCTTCATGGATTCGTTGAGTACTACCATCACTCTTTATTTCATGGGGACTCTAAGTGATTTGGCTAGCCTAGATGAGTTTGACTGGGGGAGCTTTACCTTTGTGGCATTCTTAAAGGCTATGCGTACACGTGTTTCGACTCAGGTTGGTAGTGTGACCGGATTCTGGCAGTTTTTTCTAGTGAGCTCATTCTTTTCTTATATCTTTAATTTCTTATTTTTATTCTTTTTATTTCCCTCAATTATCGTTGGTTTTTTTTTTTTTTGTTTTTTTTTTTTTTTTCCGTATTAGACATAGTACCTTCCCTCTTGTCGCCTGTACTCCACTGCAGAGGATAGCTTCCCCCGTAGGGCAAAGTAGCACTGCTCAGTCTTGGAGGAGGGTTTTTCTTTTGGAGACCACATGGTGGCCCACACTTAGTTAGAGTTCCTAACGCATGCTGATATTATCTGGCAGTCGTATCATCATGACCCTCATTGGGTAGACATGTTTTATGAGAAGATTTCATGGGCTCAACGTCGCATCTTTATAAGGACATTTACTTAGAAGATGTTCATGGGTGAGAGGGCCACGCCTCAGCTTTCTGGAGAGTTACGCCAGCCTCTTTATCCTCCGACCATGCGATTTGGGTCTTATGTTGATTTTGCTAACCTTGAGAAATTCAATCCAGTGGTTCATCTCTAAGTCGTCCAAATTCGTTCATCTTTGAAAATGGTTTTTCAAGGGCTTTTCTAGGTGTCGGTTTTGAAAAAACTTCTTCGGCTGAGATTTTTTGTTAAAAACGGAGTCGCCACCTAGCATAGGGTTAAATGGTGTGCTAGGTCACTGGGATTTTGAAAATTTATTTTTCCTTTGAAATAACCCATATTTTGACTTCCATAGGTCTATGTACCAAAGATATTCTTTAAGTTTGGGAGTTGCTTAAGCTCGAGGAAGGTGTTATATACCCCAAGACACTCGTCCAAAGACGGTAACTCAGTCTAACTAGATATTCATTGTTAAACACTATCCAAATAGTTTTCTTTGATTTACTTAAACAAAACAATTTCCTTTTTAAAGTTTTTACTCTTTTATGGTATTTTTCCATGATATTATGGAAAGGAGGTAAATATTACAGCTAATACCAGTCAGCGACACCTAATACCAGTTTATATATACACAGAAATGTAAATATGCAAGCTATACTAAATGAAATGAAAACTAAAACTAAATTATTTGGATATGTAACCGAACCCACACGTAGGTTGGCTATGTATCTCAAATGAGAATCAGGTCTTTACGTAGTTCGTTCTTGGTTAAGGTAGAAACTATTTTTTATCGCTTAAGGTGACCGAACCTGTATCATGGCCTTCCTACATACTTTGGGTTTACCAAAGATCAGGTCAAATGTGATTCATTGTAGTTAGGATAAAGGATACGGTTTCCTATTAAAGGTGTGACCAAATCCTTATGGGTTGCCTACGTACATTAGTGGTTACCAAAGATCAGGTCAGACGTAGTTCGTTCGTGTTACTTTTAAAAGGTTGGTTGGTTTTAGTAAAAGACTGGTTTTGTTTAGCTTCGAATGAATTTGGGAGGAAATGTAAGATTCTCAAAGAGTTGATAATCATTATCAAATCTTTTCAAAGATTTGGTAATGATTGGTAATCATTACCAATCATTAGCCTCCCTCCAATCAAATTACTTGCACATGGGTGCATTTATGACTTGATGTAACGCATTCGGTTCGGTTTAGTGGCTAAGTATCGATTATGATGGCCTAAGAATTACCCAAGAGGGGGGGGGGGTGAATTGGGTTTTAACAAATTTTACGTTTAATTAAATCTACTCAATATAAACTAAGTGTTTATGTGATTTGTGTCAAGATTACATCGGATATTCAAACAAGAGAAATAATCACAAATACAAATAGATGCAAAAATGTAAAGAGTAGAGTTAAAGAGATTGACACCGATATTTTATAGTGGTTCGACAAACACCCTTTGCCTAGTCCAGTCCTTCGAGGATTTCACTATTCTTTGATCTTCTTACGGGTGAAGAACAAACCGTTTAAGTCGCCACTTGAGAAGTGTGTATCTCAAGACTTTATAATCTAGAGTGAATATATTTCACTCACAAATCTCTACTCTTGAGTAAAACCCTTACTCAAGATTTACAATGAATATTCTTACCGTCTCACAAAATGAAGCTTCAACATTCACAAGATATAGAACTCAAGAATCTATGTGTGTGAAGCAAATGCAACAAACACTCAAGAAATATGAATCAAGAAAGAATAGAAGTGTTATTGGATGGATTTTAGCTTGGAAGCCTTTGGTAGTATATCTTTGATCTTTGTAGCTCAAGTTTGAGTGATTGATACTTGGTGAGTTGAGAGTTGGTGATTGATACTTGGTGAGTTTCTTGGTTGGTGAGTATTGAACTTCTAGCTATCTTCCTCCTTTTATAGATGTAGAGAACTGTAGGGAGGATATTACAATTAGAGTGTAGAGAGCTCAAGTGATTGTTGCATGTGATCTCTTCAAATGTCAAGACATACGAGGCTCCTCTCCATTATCTCTACAGATTTGTCAACATTTCATCTACTTTTTTCAACCTCATAAATGTTAGATATGTCTAATTAATTGCAAATGATCCATTGTCCAATTTGTCTTTGAGGTAGTGAAAAAATACAACAAATTATTCAAGATATTCAATGTATATAATTGAGTATGGTTAGTAATAATGAATGTAGATAAATCATGATAGAGAAATTCAAAGTTGGGTAGGAATCAATGAATATAAGGCTCATCAACTTTGAAATATGTAGCAAGTTGTTCAAGATAAGATGTCATTCATATTGTGGAAGACAAGGCATGAGCTAGGATTTAATAAGCTATCCTACCACTAAGTCAAAATAATATCTTTGTATTCCCACTTAGTTATCTTGACAAATTCAAATCTAATACTTGTATTCATACATGATTATGTATTTGAGCATGTGTATACAATATGTCTAAAACATATTATACATGTATACAATCCAATTAAGCACATACAAGCATTTCAAGCATTTGAACACTCAGAATTCATTTAACATGATGAAAACAAAATTTTCATACCCTTTGAGCCAATTTGTCAATTAATCATATAGATGTAATGATAAACAAATCAATTGATCATGCATATATCATGTAGACATGTTAAATTAACATCCCATATCATGATTTGAACGTTCCGAACAAAATATGATATGCAAATCCAAATTTGAGTTCATGACAAAATTCTGCATTTTGAGTTCTAAAATGTTTCAAGATGTTTTGATCAATTCCTTTTCAATTCAACATTGTATTGATCAAATTGAATGATTAAAGAATGTTATATATTCATTATAAGGAATATGAATCATCATACAACAATTAAATCAAACATACGATGCCAAAACGTGAAGCCAAAAACAGGGCAGGAGAGAGAAAGACTACTGATATTTTTATAAACAGCTATTGTTTTATAAGAAACACATATCCAAAATTTTCCTACTATGCACAGATATAAATTTTATGGAATTAGGGTTCCATATAAAGAGGAATCACCTTATTTAGACTCTAAATGAGTGAGATATTATCAAATGAGTGAGCAAAGGTCTAGACAAGATTTTCTATAAAAATCAGCTACTGACTTTTGTAGAAATGTTGAAATTTGAACAACCAAATTAACTTGGATTGATATTAAATTTATATGGTTTTAAATATATTTGAATTAACTTTTCAACCATATAAGATTCATCATATTTGGACAAGTAATAAAAGAGATACAGCCAATTTACTACAGAAGGTCCATTCTGATTTTTTGGACAACAACAGTTCATCGCTCGTTCTTGGTTTTGATTGATGTCTATGATAATTTTTTACCCAAATACCTTAAAAAAACTTATTTCAATGATGTTCAAAGTGTTTTGATGATCCAAATATACACCTTATGATCACATAGAAACCAAGTTTAAGCAATTTGAGCATTTTTGTGATCAAAATATGAAATTTTCAATTAAGCAAGGTATGAACAATCTTATTGCATGAATCATAATATAATAATTATATGGACATGTTCAAAATATTATATCAATTATATTTGAAGTATTTTCACATTAATATCATACAATGTACTATTTAATCACATTAAATTCAAGTTTAAGCATATTAAGCACATTTGTGATTAAGATGTGAATTTTCCAAATTTGCATGATATGATAAAAATATATAATACACATTATGATATTTAGGTATATTGGACATTTTAGAAACAAAACATCACAAATGTATGCATCCTCGGTATGTGTGTGCAACCTATAGAGTTCCGAGTTTAATATCTTGAGTAATGTTGTTGAAATGAAAAATTGCATTATTTAAATCATACCTTTGGATTTGAATGCATATCTATGATGTATTTCCATAATTTATGGATGACCTATACTTGAAAATATTGTTAGTTCATTTAAAACGTCAAATGAGGCGCTATCGTCAAAATCACATTTTTCGGAGATCCTGTAATTGAAACCGCTTAGGCTAACAAATTAGTTTCATTATTGTCATAAAGCGTATGTTTTTGCACATTCAAAAGTATGATTCCAAGGTTCATTGTATCTAGTCTTGAGGTGTCACTTTACATTTAATTCTAGATGATGAGTCATTACTTGGAGGCCACACATTCGGTTCATTTCGGATGGAATCGGGTTAACTTACCTTGTAACCGACGATTGATTTTCAAGTCCTTAGTTAACCATAAGATATTTTGATAAAAATATATTCATCCTTTAAACCTAGTCATTCCTTGTCATCACAAGCATTTATTGCTTGATGGGATGTGCATTTAATGCTTGGGCTAGGTGGCAAACCAACATGATTTGGTTTCATACGGGTAGTCACGATTCAAGGTTTTCGGTTAACTCTAAGATATTTTGCTCAAAATATATAGATACCTTGAATGTAGCCTATCCATGTCATCCCAAGCAATTAATGCTTGACGGGATGGGTGTTTAATGCACATTAAATGCCTAAGGTGGCGAACCAAATCAGTTTAATTTCGATAACGGTTGGTTGCACCCTAAGTGACTTGGTTCCCTTCTTTATCCATTTAGTAGAAAACTTCTAGGAAGGTTTATTGATCATTTCAAGGCTCCTTATATGGGTCTTAAATTATGGCTAGGCCCTTAATCCATTGGGCCTAGGATGGTTTTGTCAAGACAAGCTTGAATTGGTGTAAACCCAAATCAAGCCCAACCCCTTAATCATCCTTGTGATTTAGGGATTTTTCATGACCTTTAAAAGCCTTGATTAATGTCTCTTGGATTGTTTCTTGGTGTTATGTTATGTAATATGCATAAATGAAATGAATGATTTTGGTGTTAAACCGACAAGATTCAGTGAAAGTAAATGTTTCAAGGTCAAGGTAGGTGGCTGAGTTAATTGTGTGAAATATCCTATAAATTAAGGGTAGTGGCTAATTTTTATCTATATTAAAGATGATATAATGAAAATCAAATTTTAATAAAGTCATTTTAGACCACGTTAAATTATAGGAATTTGGAGGTTGACCGGAAACTTTTATTTAACTGTATTTTGTCAAATTTAACAGTTTTGTGTTTTTCTCATATTTTTGGGTATTTTTGTATATTATACAGTGTTATCTTAGGTAAAACTTCATTCCCTTTAAATCTAAGTTTAAAGTTTAACTTAACTTGTACTTGATTCAACACTGACTGGGCGTAACAAAGTGCGGTGTCTATAGTCACTACTATAGAGACTTGTTCCAGAAATTGAAAAGTCTTACACAAGGTTCAAAGAGTGTGGAATATTACTACAAAGAGATAGAGGTAGCCATGATTCGAGCCAATATGGAAGAGGACAAAGAAACAACTATGGCTAGGTTTCTAATCGGGCTAGATCTTGACATTACAAATGTGGTGGAGTTGCAGTATTATGTTGAGTTGAATCACATGGTGCACATGGACATCAAAGTGAAGCAACAATTGAAGCGAAATGATTCCACAAGGGTTGGGCAGTAATTGGGTTCCTCTTCTTCTTGGAAAGCAAATTGAAGCAAGAGGAATGAAAGGCCTAATTTTCAACCCAAGGTCGAACCTTCCAAAATTCACAAAGCTGGAGGTACACCAAACCAAGGTAAAATCGATTCCCAAACTTCTAGAAATATAGAAATTAAATGCTTTAAGTGTTTGGGAACAGGTCATATAGCATCTCAATGTCCGAACAAGAGAGTGATGATTATGAGAGATGATTGAGGTATTGAGACTGAAGATGAGATGGATGATAATGGGAGGACGCACGTGATGTTGAATACTTGGTTGATGGAGAGCTTCTGGTTGCAAGGAGAGCTCTTAGTGCACAAGTCAAAGAAGATGAGACGATACAATGAGAGAACATCTTTCATACTAGATGCTATGTCAATGATAAGGTATGTAGCATGATTATTGATGGGGAGAGTTGTACAAATGTGGTTGGCACTAGTTTGGTAGAGAAATTGAATTTACCAACTTTAAAACATCCTAAGCCATATAAGTTATAGTGGTTAAATGATTGTGGAGAAGTTAAAGTGAATAGGCAGGTGCTTGTATCGTTCTCCATTGGAAGGTATAAAGATAATGTCTTGTGTGATTTGGTGCCAATGCATGCGGGGCATATTCTGTTGGGAAGACCATGCCAATTTTATCGGCATGGTCTTCCCAACAGATACCAATAGATACTTTTTTGTACTTAATAAGAAGCCAATTACTCTTGTATCGTTAACGACAAGGCAAGTTTATGATGATCAAGTGAGGTTAAAAAGAGAGAGTGACAAGAAAAATAAGAGTGATAGAAGAAAAAAAAAAGATTGAGAGAGAAAAAATAAGAATGTGAGGGAAAAGAAGAGAGGAAACAAGTGAGTTTTTATGAGAGAGAAAATGAGATGAAAAAAAAAAAAGCTTTGTTTTCAAACCAACCTTTGATTGTACTTTTGTATAAAGATGTTTGTTTTACCACTAATGATCTTAACTCTTCTCTTCCTAGTGTTGTTGTTTCTATTTTACAGGATTTTGATAATATATTTCTCGAAGAAGTGCCTAATGGTTTGCCACTAATAAGGGGAATCGAACATTAAATTGATTTCGTACCTGGAGCATCCATTCCAAACAGACCTGCATATAGAAGCAATCCCAAAGAAACAAATCAGCTTCAAAGGTAGGTTAGTGAACTTATGGAGAAGGGGTATTGGTAGCGCGGGAAAAACACGCCGCTACTTACACTCGCAAGTATACGAGGTCTAAGTTTTAGTATAGTGTGATCGTTAAGATCGGGTTATCGTATCCACAGGGATTGTTATCGTTACTATCGAATACTGCGTTTGTCGTGACCTAATTTTATCTAGGAGAAAAACAAATGTATTTAATTAATTAAACTAATACTAATATATCCTAAATTAACTACACTATATTATGTTAATATGTTTTAGGGTGAAGAATTGTATAGGGATTAACGTGTTTACAAATACGTGTTCGATTCTGATTTACTCGCGTTTACGTTGTTCGACCTATTTGACAACCTCGGTACGTAAACTCCGCCGCCACCTCTTCCGAGTGTAAGACGGGAGAATACATGACTTCGAGTCAACGGAGAAATCCCCCTCAACATCTTAACGACCCTAGGTCATGTGAGTCTCGTCCAGCGTCATTGATTGCACACAATCCAACTCTCTCTCGGGTTATTGGATCGTTGCGTTGTATTTACCCTATCGACAATCTCCGTTCTAAAACTCCTTCGCCACCTCTTTTGAGTGTAAGACGAGGGATATAACGCGACTTCGAGTTAACGAAGAGGTCCCCCTCAACGTCTTAATGACCCTAGGTCACGTGTGTCTTGCCCTACGTCATCGATTGTCTACGATTCAAACCCTGACCGGGTTATAGAATCGTGGCATTTGTTTACCCTATTCCGAATCCGGGGTTTTGTCAAAACCCCATATTCTCCATTTATCAATCCAATCATAATAAACAAACAATACGATAAATACAATCAAACTACGAAGAACAATCACAAACAAAACACTGAAATCATCCAAACAACGTATTTATAAATATTAGGTTAATCCCTACTACAATCCATATTTAACTCGGGGCCATAGCCACATATACAATGAAATAACGAGCTAAATATGTTCACATGCTCCTAAGATAAAGAAATAAGGAAAAACGATCGAAGAACTTAGCCTCGTCCGAAGATAAACCGCTAAGAACACTCAACGATCGATTCGTCGTCTTCTCCACTTCGGGATGCGAGTTCCACCACTAAAATTCCTAACCCTTAGCTTAAATATAGCCTAAGGGGCTCAAAAATTCAAGAGAGAGGAGAGAGTTGTGGCCAAAGGGGGAGGAGAGGGGATATTTATAGCAAAAATATCCTAAAAATATCTAAAGGTTGTGCAGGGCAAATCCGCCTAGGCGGTGGAAATTCCGCCTAGGCGGAATTAGGTCGGTTAAGTCAGATCGCCTGGGCAGTGAAATAGGCGGTGGACTGGAGAACATTCTGTTGAAATTCTGCCTAAGCGAAGAAAACTTCGCCTAGGCGATCGGCTGTCAGTAGCCCTTCTTCGTCCTCTACTGGATTTTTACCTAAGTGGTAGAAATTCCGCTGCGGCGGTCGTCCGTCAGTAACATTTTGCTCTTCTTTGCATCTTCACCGCTTAGGCGGTGGTCTGGACGCCTAAGCGGTGGGCCTGTTTCATCTTTTAGCCTCCGAGCTTGTTTATCCACCGTAACTTCAAACCGCTTTTGTTCGATCTAATCATTTTAGCTCCAGTTTCCTATCTTTTTGATCCACACACCTGAGTTATACAAAAAGTATAAATACTAATTAAAACATAATAAAAATAACTTAAACATATTTGAAAACTAACCAATTAGGATTGGAAATAGATAGGTTTTTCACACCTATCAGGTATATACGTGAAAACATGAGTCCTTGTTCGATTCTCGTATTGCTTGTACCTAAGAAAAATGGTACATAGAGAATGTGTGTGGATTGCCACGCCATCAACAATATCACGGTAAAGTATCGACATCCCATTCCTAGATTAGATTACATGCTTGATGAATTGTATGGTTCTTGTGTGTTTACTAAAATTGATCTTAAAAGTAGATATCATCAGATTAGGATAAGGGATGGTGATGAATGAAAAACTGCATTCAAAACAAAATATGGTTTATATGAGTGATTGGTTATGCCTTTTGGGTTAACCAATGCACCTAGTATGTTCATGAGATTAATGAACCATGTTTTGTGTGTTTTTATTGGAAAATTTGTGGTTGTATACTTTGATGTCATTCTGATTTATAGTAAAAACTTAGATGAGCATGTTGAACTTTTGAAACTTGTTTTAGATATTTTGAGAAAAGAAATGTTGTTTGCTAACCTCAAAAGTGTATCTTTTGCATGGATAAGTTTTTATTTCTTGGTTTTGTTATTAGTGCTAAGGGAATTGAGGTGGATGAAAAAAAGGTTAAGGCAATCAAGGTTGGCCAAAACCTACAAGTGTGGGACAGGTAAGAAGTTTCCATGGGCTGGATAACTTTTGTAGGAGGTTTGTGAAAGATTTTAGTAGCCTAGCCGCACCTTTAACTGAAGTTATCAAAAATAATATGGGTTTTAAGTAGGGTGATGAGCAAGAAAAGGCATTTAATTTGATTAAGGAAAGATTGACTAATGCACCTTTGCTTGCTTTACCTAACTTCACAAAAACTTTTGACATTGAATGTGATGCTTCAGGAATAGGTATTGGAGCTGTTCTAATGTAGGAAGGGCATTCAATTTCCTACTTTAGTGAAAAACTAAGTGGGGCAACCATGAATTACCCTATATACGATAAAGAAATATATGCGTTGATTAGGGCATTGGAGACTTGTCAATACTATCTTTGGCCAAAAGAATTTGTGATTCACATGGATTATGAATCTTTGAAACATTTGAAGGATCAACAGAAGCTGAACAAGTGACATGCCAAGTGGGTGGAGTTCATTGAAATGTTTCCTTACGTGATCAAGTACAAGCAAGGTAAGAAAAACGTTGTGGCGGATGCATTATCTTGAAGATACACCTTACTTTCTACCTTAGATGCAAAATTACTTGGTTTTGAATACATTAAGTATTTGTATATTGATGATTCTGATTTTGGTAATGTGTTCAATGCATGTGAGAAAGTAGCGTTTGGCAAGTTCTTTAGGAATAATGGGTTTTTGTTTAGAGAAAATAAAGTATGTGTGCCTAAATGTTCATTGCGTGACTTGCTAGTTAGAGAGGCTTACAAGGGTGGTTTAATGGGGAATTTTGACATATCTAAGACTTTAGATGTTTTGCATGAACATTTCTTCTAGCCTCATATGAAATATGAAGTGGAGGAAATTTGTGAGAAGTGTATTGTTTGTAGACAAGCTAAATCTAAGGTTAAGCCTCATGGTTTGTATGCTCTTTGGCCTATACTTAGTGAACCTTGGATTGATATTTCTATGGATTTTGTGTTAGGATTTTTATTTTTTTTATTTTTTATTATAGAGTTGGGTTAAATACCCTTTGCCTTTAGCCGTCCTAAAGTAACTTCCACTATCTTTTAAAGTAGGAAAAGGTTACTAGCACTTGCTTCGGCTTTCTTCCCGGCTCGAGAATCTTGATAACAGGAATGCCTATCCTCTTTTGGATGACATAAACTCTGCTTCTTTATCACGTTTTCTTCCTTTTAGTACTTTTTTCCTTCTTTATCCGATTTTTCAGCATTTCTGATCTTAGGGGTAGTAAATCATATTTGGTTGATTTCCAACCCTTTCGCCTTCCTAGATTCCCTTTAATTTAGATTTCAGTGTCTTAAACTATTGTCCTTTTGCACCTTTGTATATTTCAATCTTTATATCTTACATGATTATTTAACTAAAGTATGTTTTTTAACTTCCATATTCAAACGTTCAAAAATTTATTTGTTGTCATAAATCTTTTACATTGGGAAAAATTTTGGAATGTGGTAAGTATAATTTTAACATTAATTTGGAACAATCACCTTTATCTAGAGTCGTCTAGTTCAATTCTATCAAGTTCGATATTTAAACTTTTCAAAGATCGTTATTAGGATTATCTAGGCCATGTATGCTACCCGAGGTTTCTTCGATGACTCTGATTCACTTCTTCTGTCTTGAAATAAAGGCAAACAGAATGGGCCTCCCCGAGATGACTTAAAGAAGGAAGAAAAGAATTGATGCAGAAACAAATGTTAGTTATTGACTACTAACAAATGTTGTTTTATCCTAGTAGTGTTGAGAGAGTCATTTTTTTTTCCTTTTATTATGTTTTTTTTTTTTTTAATTTCTTCACTCTAGCAAGTAAGGATCCATACTTCCTATATAATCTATGTAGCGAGCTTTGGGTAGTGATCCTGGTTCAATTAGCCCAAATCACTAGGTATTGAGACACCCTTACGACTTAATACTTGGATTGTATAGAAAGCGTGATTCACCCGATTACTTTTGTGTGATCACACAGTGTGTAAAAACGTTTTGAGACCAGTCTTTATTTTATTGTTTTCTTTTCTTTTAACACATACTTTATGGATTTTAAATTTTGGATAATTAGAGTAGTTTGATTCAGTCTCCAAGTCTTTGTTGATTTCACCCCTATCCCAACTACTTGCCCATTATCAACTACTTTTTGAGTAAAGTCTCACTGTCTTCTTCCAATCTTGATCGTCTTCAATCTTACAAGGCCTATCCTATTTTTTTTTTTTATTTTAAGTAGGTTTTCACGTGTTTCCAGATCTGTTATTTATGGGTAAAATCCTAGTTTATATTAGTCCATCTTCCTTTGTTCATCTGCCTGACCTTTTCAAGAATTTTTCTTTAGCAGGATTAGGTTCCGAGACTTTATCTATCATTCTTCTCATTATGAATCTTCCCGATATTTTCTTTTCTTATTCCTATTGAAGACGTCTTCTATACTATTTCATTGTTCCTTAGACATTCCCGGGTTAGACCATATGTTACGATTCCACATCAAGGCTCTTAAGTTTTCCTTCTAACTTTCTCAAATTTCATTGTCAATATCTCACCATCGTTGGTGAAACCAAACTTTTCCTTTTAATGTTACCTCTGATTATGCTCCACTTTAATGTAAGAATGATATTTATCATAACATTAGTCTTTCCATGGTGTATAAATTATGATAGACAAGTAAATTGTTTAAGGAAAACTAGGAAGAGCAAAAGCAAGATAGATATCAAAATACATTTTAGCTTACTAACCTGTCTTCGCTTAATTCGCGATTCCATTGACATTTATCACCCTAGCTTGGATGAGATCTTCGATATGGTCTTGCAGGGAGTAGCATTGATCGGTGTGATGACCTATTCCTCCATAATGATACTCACAAAAAACATTGGGGTTAAACTGTGGAGAATATGGATTAGGTCGGTAGGGAGGAAGGGGTGTCTGCAGGTTATCACTAAGGTAGTAGTGGTATATTTGGGAGAGAAAAAAGGGAAGTATAGTGAAATTCCTTCATTCCTAAGAAGCTTGAATAGGTTTACGAGTAGTGATGGAGTGAGATTCAGGGGTGAAGACTCGACGCTTGGGGTATGCACGTTTTTCAGCAGAGCTTGGGTATAGCTTCCTATTCCTTGTAGTGTTAGGCTGGATCCTAGACATAAACTATCCTATTTATTTAATGGTTTGACTCAAACTATCGATTTGATCCCACATTTTGGATATCTCCCCTTGGACTAAATCCTGTTTAGGGACTTCATCTTCGAATTATTGAAAGATTGGTGCTTCAATGATTGGTTCCTTGTCAGTCATCCAATCGTTTCCTAAGTTGTTTTTATCATCAACATGATCTTCATACTCATCTTCCCATTTGATGTCAGGATTGTTGACTTTTTTCATAGGCTCTGAATAGGTTACCCAATAGGATTTTTCACAATTCCCTGTGGTGATCCCTTCTCTGTGAGGGGGTTTAGGGTTATGTCTCCATATTCCGGTTATTAAAGTTATTACAATTTGATATTTCTATTATCAGGTCAAAGGACTCGTTCTCATTTATCCTCAGTGGAGATATAGGTTCTTGTTTGATCTTCCCGAGAAGTGGTACCGGATTCTTTTTGTTTAGTGTTTTCTTCAGGGCAGCAACCATTTCTAGCATCTTAGCATTGTATTGTGATGTTGATCCCATCTTAGTGTCTTTAGCGTACAAGCTTTAGGATGACTATTTAGCAAAGGCTATTTTTTAGATGTTTATTTGAGGTGGGCTTTTCGTGTATTATTTAAAGGCGAATGTATTTGTGATTTTATTAAAGTAAATTTTAAGTGTATTATCACAGATAAAAGGGGCATTAATGTTTTAATGTTTGTACTAAGAGCTTATCGTATCGAGTAAAATAAGAATTATCGTTCTTTTCCTGCAGCTTGCTCCCTATTCCAATTTTTGAAAATGTTTTCTGATTTGAGCAAGTTAGCGATGCGTGCGATAGAACAAGAATTCTTATATCGTCTATTATGCCCCTATTTGTCTTAGAAACTTTTTTCTACCAATCTAGCATAGCAATTACATAAATAACTGTACACAGGATAAAAATAAATTTTCTCTCCAAGATAGTGTCCTAAGTAGAACAGGGTTTTGGGTATCATTCTATCATAGGCTCACTCTATGTGGTTCACTGATTTTCTACAAACGCATCCTAGAAAGTTTTGGTTCCCAGATCTTCCAACCTCCGGCATCCTCCCCGAGGGAACATCCACATTTTTGGTTGGTGATCGGAGCAAGGCGAGTTTCGAAGTCGGATCCCAGGGGATAAACCGCATGGCTTTACTTTTATTAACTCCTCTTTCTAGTCCTACAGGGTTTCGGACCTTAGGTCGTCGTGATGAAATCGCACGACTTCAGCCCCTACTGTCGTCCTCTCTATCCCTAAGTTGTTTGCGGCATTGGTTTTTTTTTTTTTTTTTTTCTCATGATACGAAATGTAAAATGGTACCCGTGCGTTGGAGAGAGTTTACAGAAAGTAAATGCAGATATTAAAAGACTGTAAATTAAAATACAAATATTTAAAAATAGTAAAGTAAATACAGTAATAGTAAATGACAATAAATAAATGCATGCAAGTATATAAACAAACATATTTAAAAAAAAATTAAGGAATCATTTATGTTCAAAACCAAAGACAAAATTCTTGGATTTTATTTAACTATGGACATAGATTTAGACTCCCACTATGCTTGCACCTCAAAAGTCCCCACCGGAGTCGCCAGCTGATGCACCCCAGATTTTGGTTGCAAAGTAAAAAGAGAGTGGGAAGAAAAGGAAAACAAGGTTTTTGTTCCTCTCTCTCAAAATCCCCAAAAATCCATTTATTTTAGAAAACAAGTTTTCAGGAGCTTTTCTAGGCACCAGTTTTGAAAACATTCTTTGGGCTGGGATTTATGTTAGAAAAAGAATCTCCACCTAATATTGAGTTAAATGATGTGCTAGGTTACTGGGGTTTTAGAAAAACATTTTTTTGTTTTAAAATGGCTGAAGTTTTGACTCGAAAAACAATAGGTCTTTTACCAGAGATTTCTTTTAAGTTCGGGGGTTGATTATACTCAAGGAAAGTATTAGGCATCCCAAGATACCCGTCCGAAGATAGTACCTCAGTCTAAATAAATATTCAAGTTTAAACAAAGTCTAAGTAATTTTCTTCGGCATTTTTTTGTTTTTATTGTTTTTCGTATTTTTATGCATTTTTTTTTTGTGTAAGGAAAGAAAGTAAAAGTTTATTCATTTGAGGCATCAAGAATAGTTTGTTTATTTGTTAGTGACGATCGAACCTGTAAAGGTTGCCTACGTATCCCAGTTTTCACGGGGAATCTGGTTGAAATGAAGTTCGTCTTTTCAAGATGATTTTGAGTTAGACAGGTGACCAAACCCGTGTGTGGGTTGCCTACGTATCTCAGGTAGCTGAAAATCAGGTCAATACATAGTTCATCTTGAGATGATTTTTGTTTTTGAGTTTATTTGGTTTCGTGCGTTATTGATGTTCTTGATTTGAACTTGATGTTTTTGACATGTTCTTTGATATCTATACTGTATACATGATCTGTGTATCTAAAACTAGCCAAATATGCTATATACAAGTAATATAACGATATCTAAACAAAATCAAAGAGCGATTTAAGAGGATTTACCTAACTTAGGGGAGTAATATTTCCCTAAGTGTTTTTCCTTCTTCTTCTTTGATCTTCTTGGTTGTTATTGATCATTCCTCAATAACTTCTTGAGATCTTGTTCTAAGAATCTCAAGAACAAATTTTGGAAGCCATTTCGATAAGATTTGAGAGTGTTTATGAAGTAGAAATCTTAGGAATTCCCTAGACCCGAGAGAGGATTTCAAGACTATAGAGATAAGGTCTTAGTTAAAGCCATTTGGAAATGAAAAACAGGCTGCCTATTTATAGCCTTGGGGAGCCTGCGCATTCCCAATGCATAGGCCTACCCAGCCTTTTCCTTAGGGGTTGTTAGGTCTAGGTGCAACCCTTTAATGTGTCTTAGTTTCATGGTTTGAAGCAAATTTTGAAGATTTACTAAGATTTTCTATCATTTTTGTAATGATTACAAAATCTTTAAAATATCTAAGTAATTATTGCTCATGATTGCCAATCATTACTCATCGTTGGTCATGATTAGTCATCATTGGCTGCCACATGGGGCATTTAAGGATCGATTAGATGTTTTTCGGTTCGGTTTTTGGTTACTTGCGTTAAATGCACTTGGAGATCCAATGCATATGGTCTCTTCATGTCATTTTGGCATTGAATTCTTGATTTAATTTTTTTAATTTATTGGCATTTAATGCCTTTGATGGGATGGAAAATGATCTAGTTAGTTTTGTAACCATTTAGTTACTTTTCAAGTAACTAAGTTTTCCTAAAATATTTTGATCAAAATATCTTGATTCTTTGAATATAGTCTCCCAAGGTTGTTTCAAGCATTAAATATTTGAAGTGATGTTCATTTGATGGATCATTTGTGGCCGGAATGATGTGATGGGAAACTAAACTAGTTAGTTTTGTAACCGTTAGTTACTTTTCAAGTAAATAGGTTTCCATCCAAGATATTTTGATAGGAATATCTTGAAAAGATATTATCATTTAATTCTCATTAATGGTTCATTAAATGCATGATATGGCCTTGATGTGATGGGCCTTAAATACTTGTCATGATGGCATTTCGGTTTGGTTGGTTCTAAACTGAGTCTTTTGCATTAGTCACTTAGACTAGAGTTGTCATGGTAGTTTCTTTGACTTGATCACGGCTTTTGGATTGATTTATTGAGTATTAATACTTTAAACAAAAAATTAAAGAAATATTTTTGGTGTAAAAAAAGACAAAATCGGTAATAGTAAATGTTTCAAGGGTCAAAAAGAGAAATAAGGGTAATTGGTGAAATTTCCTTAAATTAAAGGGTAGTAACTAATTTTTATTCAAATTAAAGGGATTTCATGGAAATAAACCTTTAATAATGTCATTTTAGTCCCTCTGAACTTTAGAAATTTCGAGGTTGACCCCAACTTTTTACTTATAGCAAAATTAGTCAAATTGATAATTTTATGTTTTCTTGTTTTTTTATTATTTTTTGTAGTATCCAATATAATTTAAGGTAAAAATTCATTCTCTTTAAACCTCAACTTAATTTTATCTAAACTTGTATTTTCGATCTGATACTAAAATGGGTAGGATAAAATGTGGTGTCTACACTACATTGCCTCTTAATTAGGCAGCCACAAATGAAAATCCTAGAGCAACAAGGAAACCATTCTCCTAACTAAAAAGGAAAAAGACTAATTCCTAATCTAAAAATAAAAAAGGGTAATTTGGCATTTATGCCTTACAAATCAACAATAAAATTAAGAGACTATAAAACTAAAGTCTATAATAAATAAATTATCTGAAATTCGTAGTCCATATGCCTAAGCCCATTCAAGTTCACACCTAAGACCATTCACTTTCTTTGATGAGATAGACTAGGACATGATCGTCATTTAGGCCTAATTTAGGCTTCACTATTTTCGGCTCAACCCAAATCTCTTGAATTAACACATTAAACGCTTCTTTGATCTTCTTGGATCTTGCCCTAGTGATAGACTCAACTAGAAGATGCAACGGATCCTTTAATGGTGCTTGTTAGTTCTCATCATTCCCTCTCTATTCAAAATGATTCGACCTCAAATCGTCACTTACATCAAATGGAAAAAGATCAGAAACATTAAATATAGTACTAACGTTATACTCACCTGGAAGATCCAACTTGTATGCATTGTCATTGATCATCTCAAGGACATGAAATGGACCATCCCCTCTAGGATGTAACTTCCTTATTTTTCTTCTCTATATGTTGTCACACACTTTCATGGAATTTCTTCACCATCTCAGGCTTCTTTTGACCACCCAAACTAGTCCTTCATTAACTGGCAAAGGCAACAAGTTCAAAGGAGTTAATGGATTAAAACCATAAACAATCTCGAATGGTAAAAAATTAGTAGTAGAATGAACACTCTGATTATATACAAACTCAATGAACGGTAAACAATCCTTCCAATTTTTTAAGTTTTTTTGAATTATAATATGCAACAAAGTAGATAAAGTTCGATCCACTACCTCGGTTTGTCCATCCATTTAGGGGTGACAAGTAGTTGAAAACAATAATTTTGTTCCCAACGTTTCCCACAAGACTTTCAAAAATAGCTAAGAAACTTAACATCACGATCACATAAATTACTCCTAAGAACACTATGGAGCCATAATATCTCTCTAAAGAACAAATTAGCGATGTGGGTTGCATCATCGGTTTTATTACAAGATATGAAATGTGTCATCTTATAAAACCTATCAACAACCATAAAAATCAAATCCCTACCTTTTGTTAACCTAGACAAGCCTAAAACAAAGCCCATGGAAATGTCCACCCAAGGCGCACAAGGTACAGGAAAAGAAGTGTATCGTCCATATGGTAAGACTCTAGATTTGGCTTGCCTACATGTAACACATCTAGCACAAACTCTCTCCACATCACGTTTTATATTTAGCCAAAGGAAGTGTTCGTGTAACACGTCTATATACCAAAATGACCCCTCAAACCACCCCCATGCGCTTCACACACAAGCAACTCATGCGTAGAACTATTAGGCACATAAAACTTATTCTCTCTAAACAAGTACCCATCCATTCTATAGAACTTACCAAACGTTGTCTTCTCACATACTCCATACATACTAGCAAAGTCATCATCATTATCATATAATCCCTTAACATATTCATATCGCAATAACTTTGCATTTAAGTAGAAACAATGGCGTACATTCTGGATAGTGCATCAACCACAATATTTTTCTTACCTTGTTTGTATTTGATTACATACGGGAAGTTTTCAATAAATTCCATCCACTTGGTATGTCTTCTATTAAACTTACCTTGTCCTTTCAAGTGCTTTAAGGACTCATGGTCGGTGTGTATGACAAACACTCTCTTTTCTCATTTCACTCTTTTTTTCTTATCTTTTTTGAACTCTCGATCTCATAAGTTTTTTTTCATCTCATTCTCTCTTTTCAATTTCATTTGACCCTCATACACTTGTCTTGGAGTCAACGACGCAAGAGTAATGATTTTATTGTCTTTGACAAATGAGTACCTATTCTTGAACCCATCATGAGTGACCTTCATGTCAAATTGTTATGGCCTGTCTAACAATATATGACTTGTATGCATTAAAATAACATCACAAAGTACTTCATCCTTGTACTTATCAATTGAAAAGGAATTTAACAATTGTTTATTTACCCGAACCTTCCCACAATCATTCAACCACTGCAACTTATACGGTCTAGGGAGTTTCAAGGTTGGTAAATTCAACTTTTCGACTAAAGTAGTGCTAACCACATTAGTACAACTTTCGTCCATCAATGATCATACTACATACCTTGTTGTTGGCGTGGCATCTAGTTTGAAAAATATTCTCACTTTATTGTTCTATGTCATCCTCCGTGACTTGGGCACTTAGAGAATGCCTTGCCACAAGTGATTCTCCCTCCATCGGGTACTCCAAATCATCATCACAAGCATCCTCAAGTGGTAGCATATGGTCATCATCACTCTTGTTTTCGATTTCCACCTCTCCATCAATATGTGTTATCATGTCCTCCTATTTGGGCACTTTGAAGTTGTGTGGCCTATTCCCAAACAATGAAAATATTTAATATCATGGTTACGAGTTTGGATTTTGATTTTACCTTTGTTGGAATTGGGGACATCATCTCTCTTTTTTGGTGGTTTGGTTTTGGACTTTGAAACAACCACTTTGTCTTTCCTCCTATTCGGCCTCCATGAAGTAGAAATCTAAAAAGTATTGAGAGAATAATTTTTTTTCACTGGGGAAACTAGCGTCTCACGCCTTTCTAAATAGTCTATGTAGGGAGCTTTGGGTAGTAATCCTGGTCCAGTTCGCCCAAGTCACTGGGTGTTGAGACACCCTTACGACTTAATACTCAGACTATGTAGAAAGCTTTAATCAACCAGATCGCCTTCGTATGACCACTCAGTGTTTAAAAACTTTCTGAGATCAGTCTTTTTTTTGTTTTTCTTTTCTTTTCTCAACACATACTAGCAAGACATTACATAGAGAGGATGGAAGAATTTGAGTCAATCTCGAGGTCTTTGCTGATTTTTTTTCCCTATCTATGCTGGTTCTTCATCATTGATTTCTTCCTTGTAGTGTCTTTTTGTTTTCTTCTAGCTTGTTTACTTCTTCCTTAGGAGAAAGATTGTTCTGGTTGCATGCCTTACTCCTCTTTAGAATTTTGGGTAAGGCTAGGTCTCGCAGGTTTCTAAAAACTTCTCTGACAAAACCTCAATTTTCAGAAACGCGACCCTGGCTACTTGATTTTCCCTTAAGAATAATTTTCTGGCCACTTGCTTTTTTTTTTTCTTGGGCGCGGCTAGGTTCCAAAGTTTCTTCCTTCTTTCTCAAAGCTTCTTATGAATGATATTAGCCAAAGGTCGTTCTTCAATTGTTATGAGTTCTTCTTGATAGGTACGTCAACTTTGATAGGTACGTCAACTACAAGTCTCATATGGCTTCTTCACAACTCCCGGGTTGGAACATATATAACGATTCCACATTAGGGTTCTTGGTTTTCTTTCTAACTTTCTCAAACTTTTTGTCAATATTTCACCATCGTCTGGTTGAAACAATATATTTATTTTAATATTTTTCTTTGGATGATGGTCTAATTTAGTATTGAAATCATATTTTCATAACTTTGATTGTTTGCGGTGTGCGAATTACAAAAAATTAATTAATTTTTTTAAGTTAGAGTATAAAGACTTGAGTCGACCTTATATAAAATAAGCATGCATTTAGTGATGCATAGATCTAGTACACATGCGCACACGATAATGCCTAATTCATGGAAAAGTACTTAAGAAATTAAAGGCAAAGACAAAGATATATATTGCCCTTATAAATTCCCTCATCTTTTGAGAAGCTTATGACTCCTAGTTTGATGAGATCCTTGAAGCAGTGCCTGAGGTTGTAGTATTGGTCGGTGTGATGTCTAGCCCCTCCAGAGTGGTATTAACATAAACTACGAGGGTTTAACCTCGAATCTTGAGGGTTTCCACAGTGAGGGAGAATTCGTGGTAACAGTCTATTTTTGAAGCAGTAGCTGTAGATTTGAGATAGTAAAACAAGAAGTAGGGTGAATTGTCTCTTCTCTTTAGGTGTTTGAGCAGGCTTGAAGATTTGATAAGGTAATTGAATTTGAGCTCGAAGTTCGTTACGGGTTTAAGGATAGGTAATCGGATAAGTAAAGTATAGAGAACAGATGAAAGGTTGGTGTTATGGGTGGATAGCGGTCCCGATTATTGGGTCATATGTAGGCTTCCATCTTTTGGGGTATTGAACTTACTACAGTGCTGAAAAACTAGTAGGGGTTGTTTTATCTCTTTGATTGATTGTTCCATGTAGTTTATCTACTTCCTTATTTTGAAAATTTCTCATTGGATTGAGTTTTCCTTAGATTTGGGGTGTTTTTCGGGCTAGGTAGTTCTTGGCTTGTGGCGTTGGCCTAAATGTTGACTGAGCTTTTGGTTATTTTGACTTCGTCTCCCGTATTTGAATTTTCTTAATCAATGTTGTCCTCCTGTCTAGCAAAGCTACTGTAATTTTCTGTGGCAATCCATTTTCTATGAGGGAACTTCTTGATTTGTGTAAATGCCCCCAATCATTTATCTAGAAGGGTATCTTCAAATGGCGGTGATTGGTTTCTCTTTTCTCAGAAGAGAGAGCCTGCGTTCATCTCGCTTCAAGCTTGTTTTAGAGAGGTAACTCTTCCTTGCATCGTAGAAATCTTAGAGTTGTTTTGAGTTCTCCTTGTAGAGGGAGAGATTGGGTCCATTTTATGATCTTGTGAGCGGATCTTGGATGTCATTTTAGCAAAAATTACTCAAAACAAATTTTCTTGGATTATTAAGTAATTAGAAACCTTGGTCTTAACTAATGCACTATAAGGATTTTCTTATGCAAATTATCCTTATGCATAATTGTATTCTTGTCTATGTATGAATAAGTCTATATGAATGAATGATTATATTTGTGATGTATGTATGCAGTTCTAGGAAGATGGAGCTCTAGTAGGCAACTTTGAGATATGTTTTGGACAGACCTCGGCTTAGACTTGGTTTCATAGGACAAGAAGGGTAACTTGGAATTTTTAAATCTTCTTTGACTTTGAAGTTATAGTCATCTAGGATTATGGCGTTATTGTCTTTTCTTTTTTCAAAATATGAATCATTGCTCCTAGGACTCGATGAAGGGTCTAAAACACATTTGAATTCATGATGTCTCTTTAAGGGTGAATCTATTTTGACAATCTAACGAACAAAGCTTAGTTGGATTCTTAACAAAATAGGTTTTGACTAACTTAAGCAGTTTTGAACCTAAATTATATTGAATGAATTATTGGAACAGGCCCTATGTACATTATTCCTTATGGTGCATGATTCCTATCATATGGGCTTAAGAGAAATGACATCACACTTAGGACGTGGCATGTAAATTTGAGGGAGATATGACCCAAGGTATGTACATTATTCAGATCCCACTATCTTGATTTGACATGGTGGCGACATTTTCTTGTATCTTGGTAAACTTGGCGCGGTTTTGTGTAATCGATGTAGATTCCATCTTGTTGTCTTAGTAGGCGAACCTTTAGACTGATTTTTTAGCAAAGGTTGTTTTAAGATGACTTCTTGAGGTAAGGTTTCTTTGAACAATATTCAAAAGGTGAATGTATTTATGAATTATCAAAGCAAGCTTTTTATGCGTATTATTTTACATGCAAGAGGCATTCATGATTCATATGAGTTTGATGTTATATTAAAGAGTTTCTCCTACTAAAAATAAGGATTTACATTCTTCTGATATGCCTTGTTCAGTAGTCCGATTTTGAAAGTTTTGACATTAAACGAGCTTGCGAAATATGAGGCAGAACAGGAATTCTTATTGTTGGCCTAAATGTCTACCCAATAGGGTAGTTACAAAAATTTAAGCAATAAATTCAAACACAAATAATCAATTTTACTAAATCGATTATTATTTTATTACACAGCGGAAATATGTTTATCTAGATGCACACCCAAATAATCAGAAATAAAATAATGCAGTATATAACGATATATCCTGATTTGGTAAACTATTCTTACCTACATCTAGTCTCCCAAGCTCCACAGAGATTCACAATCCACTAAACTCTGATTCCTTTCACATACAAGAACCAAACCCTTACAATTTTTTTCATAGGCTAAAGATCAACCTAATTTTTTTCCGAGGTTCAGAATTAAACCAAAACTATCCTGATACTTTTCGTAGGCTCAGAATCAACATTTACAACCCTAATCATTTTCGCGGGTTTAGAATTAACCTATCACTCTAGTACATTTATCCTTTTCGCAGGCTAAGAAATAAGTTTTACAATCACTCAATTCTATTACAGGAAGAATTAAAACCTAATCTTTTCAAAGGTTAAAGACTAACCTAATCGGTTTGTAGACTAAAGATCGAACCCTAATCTTTTTTCAGGTTAAAGATTAAACTCCAATATTTTTCTCATGCTAAAGATTAAAACTTAGCTACCATGATTAGACACCATCCCAATGTGTCTAATCCACTCTTCCTCACAAATACAAAAAAAAAAAATATGTTTCTTCTCATAGGAGCTTCTACCACCTCAGAACAATTATCCTCAATTAATATCTCAAATACAACGTGAAAGAATTTAGTGAGAACACAAATCTGATTAAGATAATTTAACACAAAAGTAGCACATAATTAGATTTCTCAAATAAAAACCGTTTTAAAATATTTTCATAAAATTAAGTTTGAAAATGATTTTCTCAAATAACTTATCCAAAAAATAAATCAAAATAATATAAGAAAGTAAAATCAATAGCTTGGAAATATCTCACCGGGATTCATCAAAAATTATTATGATTGCACGATAATGAACACGAACTGGTGACCCAAAAACACTGAGTACTTCGATCAGGAACTCTTAATAATTTGAAGTATGAATTTCAGCGAAAGAAACTCTCTTAGAATAGCAAAATCTAAATGTTCTTGATGCCCATTTCTAAATCCCACATATCTATATTAATAGACCTAGAACTAGGCTTATAACCGCTAGTTTTCAAATGTTATATCATTAAATGACGCATCAAGACCACATATATCATATATATTCAAAATAAGTATTTTATCAATTCAATTTGGCCCTTAAAACTTTTTCAAATCAAAATCCCTTAGAATAGAAAGTATTTTATCAATTCAATTAAAAATAAATAAATATGTGGACCAAATAAATAGAAAAAAACTTACTATATATATCCAAAATACAATTAATTCTCTCAAAAACCTCAAAAACCTCACTTGAATTAGTCAATTTGATCCAAAAACGAAGTCAACCAATAGTTTAACTGCAGACCTTCGGTTGAATTAGTCAATGATTCTTCTTTTTAATCAAATTTTTTTCTCATTTCAACATATGGAACATTTAATCTGAAACCATTCTATAAAACCATTAATTTCATAAAATATCAATGTTTAATTATTCATCAAAATATTAGGTTCAACACTTATGTTGTCAATTATGCCCCTTTATTAGTCCTAGAAATTTTTCTACAGATCCAAAACAACGACAGATGTATAAACAATGTACGTAAGGTAACATAAAATTTCCCTCCAAGATAGTGTCCTAATGCAAAAAAGGTTGTTGGGTATCATTCTATCCTAGGTTTACTCTTTGATGTTCATAGCTTTTCTACTAACGCATCTTAGAAAGGTTCGGTTTTCAGATCTTCAAACCTCTGGTGTCCTCCCAGGAGGAACATCCATCATTGGTTGGTGATCTGAGCAAGGCGAATTTTGAAATCGGTCACAACGTGGTTTTGCTTCTACTGACTCATCTTTTGAATCCTACAGGGTTTCGAGGCTAAGATCAGCATGATGAAATCGCACAACTTCAACCCCTAGTGTTGGTCTCCTAATGACGTCCACGACATTCGGTTTCTCATAATATGCAAATGAAACATGGTGCTCGTGCCTTGGAGAGTACAGAAAATAAAATGAAGAAATATAAAGACAGTAAAATAAATTGCGAGAAAATAAAGGCATGAAATAAATACAAAAAGTAAAACATGCATGAAGTAAAACAGGAAATAAAAGCACTCACACTTAGTTTGAAATTTAAAAATAGATTTAAATTCCAACTAGGCTTGACCCTCAAAAGTGCCCAGTAAAGTCGCCAGCTGACGCACTCCGAATTTTGGAGAAAAAAAAAACGAGAAAAGAGAAAAACACGATTTGGTTTCCTCCCTCTAAAAAACCGTTCATTTTTAAAAAATAATTTCAAGGGCTTTTCTAGGCGCCACTTTTGAAAAAATTCTTTGAGCCGAAATTTGTTTGAAAAATGGAGTCGTCATCTAGCATTGAGTTAAATGGTATGCTAGAACACCAAAATTTTGAAAATCATTTTTATTTTAGAAATGGTTCAAATTTTAACTCGAAAAGTGCATGGTCTTAACCAGAGATTTTTCTAAAGTTCGGGGGTCAGTTATACTCGGGAAAGGTGTTAGGCACCCCAAGACATTCGTCCAAAGACGGTGCCTAAGTTTAATTAAATCTTTAAATTCAAACGAGTCCAAGTAATTTTCTTCGATTTTTGTTAACACACTAATTCCCAATTTTATTATTTTATCTTCTTTTTTTGTTTGTTTATTTTTTATAAAAACAACAACAGATAAATTAGAAAATAAATAAAGAACAAATATCCATCTTTTAAACCGCCTATCGAATACAGAAGAATCAACAAGTTTGAACCCCGGGAGGATTTTTATTGTTTACTTAAGGTGGTTTTGACAAGTTAGTATACATTTTTAAAGAGAAGAAAAAGAGTAAAATAATTTCAAGAAAAATATTTTAGTGAAATGTGAAAAAAAAAAACCATGTATTTTAAGTAAAGAAAATATTATTAAAAAAAAAAAAGCGCAAAAGTTTTAACTATAAAAAACGAAGTATATAAAAATATTTATTTATGGAAATAATTTATAAAAAAAAATCAAGAATCTTCTTTCTGGAAAATCTTAAAAAAAATTGTTAAGAAAAGAAATTTTAAATTTTGCTAGTTTTGAAAGACAGTTTGAACTAAAAGAGAAAAAGAGTTTGGAACAGACATTTTTGGAAAAATATTTAAAAAAATCTTGAAAAATATCTTTGTGAAAACTTAAGGAAGAAGTTTTTAAAATGATTTAAAAGAATTAGAGAAAAACAACAATCTTTTCTAAATGAACTTTGTTTAGGAAGCCCTAAAAAACCATTTTAGAAGAAGAATCTGTCTTTTCCAAGAATGAGTTGGGAAAAAAATACTTTTTAGAAAAATGAGAACAAATTAAAGAAAAGAAACATATTTGTATAAAACAAATAGAAACGGTTTTTCATAAAAATTTGTTGAAGGCATCTTTTGGGGAAAAACATAATAACTTTTAGTATTAATCATTTTTAGAAAAAAAATGTTTTTTTTTAAAAGACAAGATGTAAATCATTTTAAGGAAAAACAAGTTTAGAAAAATACTTTTAAAAAGACACTAAGTTCAGAAAAACACTTTTTTAAAGACTTCAAGTTTAGAAAAATACCTTTTTATAACTATTAAGTACATAATTTTTATTTTTTTTTAAAGACGTGAAGTTTAGAAAAATATCTTTTAAAGACATTAAGTTTCGAGAAAAATACCTTTTAAAGACAATCCCTTTTTTAAGAAGAAACTTAAAAATCATTTCTAAAAAAAAAAAAACAAAGGTTTTTTTAAAGAGAAAAAGTCCCTTTTTGTGATAACTTTCTATGTAAAAACTCATTTTTCATTTTTTTTTTTCCAATTCCTTCTTTTTTTTTTTTTTTTTTTTTTTTTTTTTTTTTTTTGAAAAATAACGACAAAACATAAAACTAAAGGTGAAATGGACTTTTGATTTCTATGTGATTTTTTTTTTTTATCTATTTTGTAATATTAAAGAGTAATCTACGGCGAAAATTCATCCCTCTAAACCTTGGTTTAAAATTTGTCTGAATTTGCTCTTTAGACACTATACTTTTCAAAATTAAAACGAGCAAGACAAAATGCATTGTGTACACCCTAACAGCCTTCACAATTCAACTCACCTCCTATGTTCAGCCTTCAACTGGAGATCCAACAATGTTCGGCCGTCATTTCCCCTCCCTCATTTCCTCTTCATCTGTTCAGAGCTTCAGCACAAAACGAGTATGGGACAAAATTTGAACACCAAAATTCTCTACACATGTGAACTTCTCCTCCAGTCATTTCATCGTTTCCACCGTTAGAGATCAACAGGTGAGATTCGACCCAACACCCATTTCTCTATCTTATTGAGCGTTATTTGATTTCTCTCTCTCTTATTGAATGCTTCGATTTCAGGAATCTCTCTCTCTCTATTTATCCTAAATTTTAGAAATTTCAGGTATGTTTAACTAAACCTCAATCCTAATTTCTGAACCTCTCTCTTATTTGATGCTTGGACGGATTCGTTTTTAGTTCATTGCATTGATTGTTTAACTAAATCTCAACCCTAATTTCCGAATAAGTCTTATCACTTCTTTGATGGTGAAATCCATTTCTCTCTTCATTTTCCAAAATCAATCTACTCGTGTTTTCTTTGATGGTGTTTGTTTAGTTTGATTTAGATGGCGTTTGTTTAGTATTTTGTTTAGTATTTATATTCTCATAAATCAGTCTATTCCCCTATTCTCTTTGATGGCGTCTGTGTTTATTTAGATGGTGTTTGTTTATTGTTTCTATTTAGTATTTTTGTTCTAAGAAAACTTGGAACATGTATTCCATCTATAAACAATTTTGTTTTGCTGACAAAAAATTGTTTTAAAAATCTCTCTGGGAACACAAGTGAAACATTTTTTTTTGTTCCCAAAATTTCTATTTATGTTCCCAATTTTCAGGAACAATAGTCTACTTACAAAAATGGAGTGAAATTGGAAGAAATTGGTTTTTGGTTGATTATTTGTTTGGGTGCTTTAGTGCAGATGTGGGGCTAGTTGGGTGGGGGTGGGGGTGGGGGTGGGGGTGGGTTGTTTTCTGTTTAGGCAGAGGGATGTGGGCACGTGGGGCTGAACATGGGAGGGCTAAAAGTTAGCGAACGTGGGGGAACAGAAATATATAGGCTTGGAAGGTGTGTGCAGAAGAAAATGAAACTGTATTTGACCATAAAAACGAGGGAAAGAGGATTGGACCCTTGACCTTAATGATATAGACAATTGGTTTACCAACAACAATCAACCCTCAACTAATGCTTAACTGAAATTGTCCGCGTCAATCTCTATCTACTAACGCTTACCACTCTTTAGAATTAATCCAAACAGTTTTTCAAGTCAGATAACATTAATTATTATAATTCATTAATTTTATATTGTAATTTGTTTTTACTAATATGTTTAATTTGACAATTAAGATTATTGTTACTCTTCTTTTTTGACCGACTCATATTTGTGCGTCTCTTCAAACATTTATAAATATAGTGAAGAGAATTTATGGAAGATAAATTTAATATTTTAATTAAAAAACATGAATTTGATTTCATTTTAATTAATTTCATTTAAATTTTTGATAAACTTTAATGCTAATGTGACAATTAAATTAATTTTAGTTTTGTGTATTAAGATTTCTTTGCTATGTGATTTTAATGCAGTTCGAGAATTATAAAGCCATTTACAATACAAATTATGCATGTTAACGTTAATTGTATGTGTGCTAAATTTACAATACAAATTTAAAATTAGACACTTACATTTTGCCTTGAGGCCCATTCTCTATAAGATTATATTACTGTTTTCCCAATCTACCTGCATGATAACTCATAGACCACTTACCAAGTTGAACTAAATTGAAGAAAATATACAAGGGGATGCCATGGAGTATGACCCAGTAGAAACTTCAACAAGAAAAAACCAAGTTTGGTTCCCAAAAGTAACAACAGTGCACCATGCAGATTCTGCTAGCACAAAGTCGCCTCTTTGATCATCTAGAACATGACCTCCTTACTTCAAGTGGAGCGTACCAGTATTGGATTAAGGTTACTGAGAATATTCACCTGTCAATCAAGCTTCTAAACAACGAACATTCCCATGCATGTCGACTGACATAATCCGCATCTATTAGAGCACAACTTCTTTCTAGATTCTGAAATTCCTCCTAGTTAAAGACCCAAAACTTTGATCTTCCAGATTAAATAAAAAGCAAAGGACAAACAGGAAAGAACAATCTCAGCCACCTAAAAGAGCATTCCTGAGGTTAAAAAGTTCCAAGGAACGAAGACTAAACCAAGGTGAATAATAAAGGCAACTACAACTTCAGAGAAAAGGCGAAAGATTAAACCAAGGTGAATAATAAGAGTATTGATTCCTGGAGAGAGCAGTGCAAACCGAGCGAACTGTCTTCAATTTTGATAGTTGAACATTTTTAAATGATCCATTCATTTTCACCTAGAAGTGATATCACTCGATGATATCATTCTGTTTAACCAAAAAGAACATTCAAAAATATACTAACGTTCAGCTTCACCTCATGATAAACATGACACGGATAAGTAACAGATGATACAGCCAAAATACTCAAATAGCATGGCGATACCTAATTCAGCACCAACACCAAGAGCAATATTTACAAGCAGAATAATTAGAAAGAACACCAGGAAATCCCAACAGGGGATTACTATGAGCTGCAAAAAATGAATGATCTCCCTAGGATATCTGAAGTAGCTGGTGCAGACTGATAACGATACTTACCCTAAAACATGAAAATAATTTGGTTAGATCATCAATATGAGGTAAATTAAAAGAAAAGAAAACCAAATTAAAGCATAAAAATTATTGCTGAAAACGACTCAAATCATAGAAAGTAACAGAAACATTCTGTTCCCTATCCATTCCTACACCCATGACTGCCCTATCCATTCCTACACCCAACTTTTGACTTTCATTCTGATGAAACTAGCTGAAACATATGGCAAAAAGATGTATGCACTGTTCATCAAAATTAGCTGCCTGAAGGAGAACCTGATTACGCATCTTCCATATGTGCCAAAAAGAGACCGATATAAAAATTAAAAATTACATTGGAAAAGCACCATTCTGATCCTTACTGGAAGTTAGCCCCCGTCTTAGAACCATACTGAGATGTTTACGGGGCCACTATCAGATCATAATCCAAATCGGTTGGTCAACCATAAGATCCTGATTTTCTCAACTTCAATTAGCATATGTCTTAGTTGTATATTGGGTTTCACCAAAAATTGATACCATCTTGTTCCACCAACAATACAAATGAATTTTATTGAGCACTTACTGTATGAGGACACAAGATTTTGACGCAAAGTATGGGGAAAAAATGAAAAGTTATTTATGCATAATCAAACTTTAGTTGCCGCAAGTTTAAACCACATAATAGTTGCAAGTCATTGCTACGAGATTACGTTGTTGCACTGTGAACGGCAACGAAGTAAATCTATGAGTCTAGAACGCTGAAATCAGGACCGACATTGGGAACCTTTGAATTTCGTTCGCAAAATTCTGCAGCGATACTATGGTCAGAATTAAAACAACGGAGGTCATGATTGAATTGGCCGATGTCTGAAAAATAAATCTCAGGCATGTGGAGGAAGAAGTCTCCATTTTGAAGACGGACGGACGTTGGAAAGGGACACAAGTTGGACCAGTGCAGGTCAAGGTACCGGAACTGGAACCAGAACCGGAACCATTCTTCGGCACTAGAAACGCCAAAGAATTGGTGAAATTTCTATGGGATGTCGGAAAGTACTCTAAGGCAGCACATGTCCCAGATCTTGAATGTGTGACAATAACTAGCCTGTACTTATTCAGTGATGCCAAGTTGTGGTGGCGGACATGTGATTCTGATGCCGATCATACTCAGATTACAGAATGAAGTGATCTGAAGAAGGAATTGAAGGAGCAATTCTTGCCCAGCAACACGTTGTGGGTTGCTCGAGAGTCCCTGAAGAATCTGAAACAAACCGGTACCATTCACGATTACATGAAGAACTTTTCTTCGAAGATGTTGGACATAAAAAACATGTCTCTGATGAGAAGAGTTGTTCAACTTCATCTCGAGATTGCAACAACAGGCACAAGTAGAACTTAGGTAACAAGGTGTGTGCGACTTGCCTACTGCATTCAATGCAGCAGATAGCCTTGTAAACTACAAACTTACCAACAGTGGTGATCAACGAAAGCCGTTGGCAAGGACAAGGAGAAGTATGGTGGCTCTAAAGACGGGAAAAATAAATCTCGTGACCAAAAGAAAGGTAAATTGGGTGATTCCCAAAACAAATACAAAGGCGATGGACAATCTCAGTTCAGAGACAATAAGAACCAGGGTTGCTTCTAGTGTAACGGTCCCCATCGTATAAAGGATTGTCCCAAGAAGGAGAAAATCAGTGCCATAGTTGCTGAAGACTCAAAGGATGACAATGATGATTTCCCAACTCAAGTCAACCCCCTGCAAATTCTTAGCACCCTTCGGGTCAAGAAACTCCCCTCTCAACAATAGAGTTTGTTGTATGTTGTATGCTGTTAGGAGATTCCAACTTAAAACCATATGGCATTAAGTGAAGTAACTCCTTTCATATATAGACTATTTCGGAATGCCTCACAAATTCAATGTGGAATTCCAACATCCACCCTCACTTGCAGCCCCACCTTGCACGTGATACGATCAAACAATAGAAGAAACAAGACTAACACTCAAATAATCAAGGACAGACAAACGAGGCTTCCCAAACTTAGCTCTGATACCAAGTAAAAAGCAAATGGGCCTAACCCACGCTCAAAAAACGCATTGAGAGGAGAAGCATTGCCTTAGACTTTATATATAGCTCAAGATCATGCAACAAAAGCGATGTGGGATTCAACATACGTGAAGGCATTAATTAATGGTTGTGAAGTGTTGGCCATGGTGATACTAGCGCAACTCACAACTTCATTACTGATCGAGAAGTTGGAAACCTGAAGTTGGATTTCGTCAAAAATCCTAGTAGAATCACGGCGGTGAACTCAGAAGCTAAACCTATTTGTGGCTTAGCAAGTGTTAATCAAAAGATTGGATCATGGCAACAAAAGACAAATTTAACGGCGGTGCCCTTGGATGACTTTGACGTAATCTTGGGTATCGAGTTTTTGGTTGCGTCCAAAGTCACAATCATGCCCTACCTCAGGGGATTGTTGATCGCCGATGAGTGCCAAACATGAACCCAAGAAGGAAAACGGAAGGTTGACATCAGTGTTGTAAAGGGCGCACATGGGGCGCGCCTTGGGGCGCAAACATGCGCGAGGAGCAGCAAAAGTGCCCCTTGGCGTTTGGGGGGGGGCCGCAAGTCTCGCTGGGCGCCATCCAGCGACGCGCATGCGAACTGGGTGTACGCCCTCATTAGGTCTGTAGTTTTTTTTTTTTTCATTTTTTTTAATGTTGACTAGTTCTGGGCTGGGCCCACATCATTTAAAAAAAACCTTGGTAGAGAATTAGCACCAGAATGTTATAAATAGAACGGGGGAAATGGCTACGTAGCCTATGCACTACAAAAGAAATATTCTACACAGAATCTCTTCAGCACAGATTTAAATACTCAAGAATTCTGTTTCAAGCTCTCTCCCATTCTCCAAAACTCTTCAGCAAGTCTCTGAATTCATCTACAAGTCTTCCGGAGCAGAGAGAGAGAAAACCAGAAAATATCCTGTAGTCCATTGCTCTGTTTATCAAAACCAAGTATTCGTTTTCTGTTTTTTGACTTTTTTTTATTATATTGCTCTGTTTATTTTCCTCTGTAATTTATTTTTTCTATGAATTTCTGTGTTTTTTTATATTCTTTGGATTTTCTTATTGTAATCTCTGTTTTTTTCTTCATATTGCTTTGTTTTTTTTATTTTTCTAATTTTTCTATTAACTTCCGGTTTTTTTTTTTTTTTTTTTTTTCTGAATTAATTTCCTCGATTTTTTAATCATGTGAATAAATCTGTAACTCTGTATTAATTGGGAATTGGGATTAATTTCCTCTATTATTTGTTTTTCCTTTGTTGGCACTTGGGATTTATTCTATTTCATAATTAAATAAATACACAAAACTCTTTCCTCTGTTATTAATTTATGTTTTTGTTTTAATTTTTCTGAATTAATTTCCTCTGTTTTTCAATTTTGTGAATAAATCTGTAATTCTGCATTAATTGGGACTTGGCATTTATTTTATTTCGTTGGGAATTGGGATTAATTTCCTCTGTTATTTGTTTTTCCTTAGTTGGCACTTGGAATTTTATTGATGAATTTACATAATTTTTTAGTTTTTTTATGGATAATAATTCTGAAGTCGCACCTAAAGAAACAGAAGGAGAACATAAGAAGGATTTTGCTTGGAAGTACGCAATACAAGTTACATGAGAGAAATATCATAGGTGCCGATTTTGTAATCATCAAAATAGTGGCACTATTAATAGGCTTAAACAAAATTTGGTTAGGACACAAAGGGATAAAAGCATGTCCTTCTGTTCCTGAAAATGTTGTGGAGGAATGTAAGAAGGCATTAGAGGATTCTCAGAAAGTTAAAATGCAACGAAATTTAGTGCTTCAAGAGATACGTAAGAGTCGAAGTTAGTGGTAATTATCAAGATCCAGTGGATTTGGAAAGCGGGAGTAGTGGTCTGATGTTGCAACCAAAAGCTAGGGGTCCAATGAACACTTTTGTTAGTAGCCAAGCTCAACAAGCCACACTCAACTCGAAATGGAAGAAAGAAGAAAGAAAAGAGGTCTGCTGACTAATTGGACGCTTTTTTTTCTCAAGTGGATTAGCGTTCAATAAGATTAATGACCCATACTTTGTGCCAATGTGTGATGGAATTGCCAAATATGGGCCGGGATTTGTTCCGCCTACGATGCATGAGCTGAAGACGTGGATTTCAAGAGATGAAGTTACAAACATCAATTCGAGCCGGAAAGAACACGAGAGAGCTTGGGCACAATATAGATGCTCAATAATGTATGATGGTTGGACAGATGGGAAAAATAGATGCCTTATCAATTTTCTTGTGAATAGTCTTGCTGGTACATGGTTTTTGAAGTCCATCAACGCATCCGTTTCTATTAAAATTGGAGAGTTGTTATTCAAGTATCTTGATGATGTTGTAGAAGAAATTGGGGAAGAAAATGTGGTGCAAGTTATCACAGATAATGCTACCAATTATGTGAATGCGGGAAAGAGGTTAATGGAGAAAAGAACAAAATTATATTGGACTCCATGTGCAACTCATTGTATTGATCTAATGTTGGAGGACATAGGCGAGTTAAAGGTTCATCAAGATGCAGTTACAAAAGCCCCTTAACCTTGGCGAAAAGAACATGGTGCCACCTTTTTAAGTCTTGTGCTATGCCAATGATCAAGATTTAGCATTGGCCTACACCAACGAAGTCAACCGTGGGTTGGGCCCTAACGTTGACTCCATTATGCCTCTTTGGACATTTTAATGTCTATTGGTGCCGTTTGAATTTTTTGAGTTGTATTATAAGGGGGGTGCCCCCTCTCTACATACCCTCGGTGTAGCATAAACCTTATGGGTGCAAAGGGGCGTCAGCACAGCAAGGCAATGTGTATCCAAAGACCAAGGCATGAAGGGAAGTCGTGGGCAAGGCTTATCCAAGATTCTCAACACGTGTAGAAAATCGGGACACAGAGTGTGTTGTCAAAATAGGGCGTCGCAAATCAATGCTAGAGGCATTGGGGGACATCAAGGCAAGCACAAGACGATCCTAGGCTCACTGCTAGGATCAACATTCATGAGTGTCAACATGATTGGGCACACTTGGGCGTTGTTGGACGATGTTGGTGGATATTGAGTCTCGCTAAAACAAGGCGCAACTCTAGGATCGGCATCCCAGGCACAACTCTAGGAAAGGTTTCATGATGCACAGCGTGCCACCAAGGCGAGCATTAGCATGAGGTCAAGCTAGCAAACCAAAACGTGGGTGCAAGACGCGGTCTAGTCAAGACCATGCTGACGGCATGGCAAAGTGTTGACGAACAATCACATGTTTTGGGAAAAGAACGACACAGTGGGCAGAACATACACATAGTGTTTATCGTTAGTGACTAAATACCTGGAAGTTGTGCTAGGGAAACCCAAGTGTCATGCAATATAGCACGCGCAGATCATGTGACGGGCAAATACGAAAGATCCCTGTAGATAAGGCAAGGTATTGCCCTATTGTGATCAGGACAAGTGTCCAAAAAAGTGTGCTTTATGTGCCCAAGCAGTTGTGGTTGTCAACTGTTGCCTACTCCTTAAATACTTGTTTTGCATGCCTGGTTTAGCAGGGAGTTTGTTCCAACGAACCAAACTGAAACTGTAGACAGCGGTTCCTTGTTCTTAAGTTAAAACAAGGTTGGATTTTGCCTGTAATTTCTGTTCGCCTGTGTGTGCGCGTTTGTGTTCTCTGTTTTCGGTATATAGTGTTGCGTTGTGGGAAGATCACTTGCCTAACTAACTTCGGTGTCAATCCCACCAACACAAGGTTAAAATTCGAAATTGAAAAGTTTAACCCTTTGACACCTAGCTTAATAACTGCAAGTTCATGAATATAGGAGCTCACGTGTCCAAGCAGAAAAATTGTCCTAGACCTAGCACAATTGCAGCAAGTTTGAAGCATTGTTTTAAAAATTGGACCAGCAGATACAACCGGAAAACCTATGAACCAGCTCTAAAAAACAAGTCAGTTAGACCCTAAAAATGGATAATTAAACCGTCTATTTTAAGGAAATCCAGAAGACCCAATGAATTAACAGCTAGACCCACCAAACGGGAGTGAGTTCTTTTGACTTGAGGGAAAAACCGCTTGGAAGGATTCTTATCTCAAAAAGACAACCAAATTTCCTTGAGCGATCTTGTGTCCGGATAAGATATCAAATTTCCAACTTAGCCTTTTCGAATAGCAATTCCTTGAATACTTTTTGAAGACTTCTGATGTCGGATAAAAAATTAGTCCCTTTCTCTCATTGCTACCTACTTCATCACTTCTTCACATGGAGTTCTTATTTAAGAACCATATATATAGTAATCTCATTTGTGGTTAGATATGGGCTGTGTTAAAAGACACTTCGTGGACCCACCACAAGGTAGGCAGTCACGTCTCACAGCTCTTGAGGAAGGCGCTCACCCTTTAAAACATACATTTTTCTTGTCTTGGAATACATTAAGGCTTAAAAAAGGATCAGCTTTGCACCTTTGCCTATTCAGTTTAGGCTTTAGAAGAAAGTTGTCTTATTTATTGTTGACAAATTTCACATATTTCTAGGAGTTGACATTTTTCTGAGGGAAGATAAATTGAACTATATAATTTAATTATTTTTAGTTAATATTGGAGCTACAGATACCGATGTGGTTAACCATACTACTGTATTTTTAGTATTTTTTTTTCTATTTTTAGAGTTATATTTATATAGCTTAGAAAAAAGGCAAGGCTCATGCCCCACAAGTTGGGGCTTACGCCTCGCCTCGTAGGAGACTTAATCGCATTGCTCCTTATGCCCACGCCTTACAATACAGGATACGGGTTTCATCCATTTTACAATTTTTTTCTCTAATATAAATAATAGTTATATTTATGAATTATGATATAATTATGACATCATTGTTAGCCGCGGTTGACCCGCTACTTGAACCAATAACCCGAGACCCGGTCTCTTTTACCGTTCAATAAAGAGTCCGGTTTTAAAAACATTGAATTGAAGCAAAATGGCTGCAAATTTATACATATAATAGCTGAAAGTTTACTATTGTGTCCTACCTGCAACTTGAGGCGGTGTTAAAGTTTTGGCCAGTTTCAGCAACAACTAAGCAAATTTCAGCAACAAGTAGGAAAGCTTCAGCAACAGAAAAGAAAGTTTCAAGCAATAGGAAACTTTCAGCCACTTCCTAATGCACCAAACAAAAACATGTCTTGAACATTATCTGAAATACTAAACATAGATGCATAAAACTGTGCCTCAAACATTGTCCAACAACTTGCGAAACAGAACTTCAATCAAAAGGATACCTACCTCTCAAGTAGTACGACGCATCACCCAAGCTCTTTGCGCTTCCGGAGGCATGTTAAGGAAACTATCCCTCCATTGCGCTTCGTTTGTGATCCTATCCACCGCAGCAAGGTACTTATCAATGTCTTCGATGCCAAGAGCGTTGAGAGCTCTCATGCAATCCACTTGCTTTTGGTTGACTGGCTCCTTTATGACTCCAACTTCCCCATTACCAACGGATCCGGTATTTGAAGAAGACTGACCTAGTACCCTATATTCGAGGAGCTCGGTTATTCTTTTAGAGGACTCAGCAAAGGTGTTAGCAATTGCATTGAGTGCATTCCCAACCACGGATTCCCAATCCTCACGACCACGCTTCCCTTTCGCCTTTTCAACCTTCTTAGAAAGCTTTGCCTTCACTTCAAATACCTCTTCATCAGCCACACCATTATCCTTTGGGTCATAGACGGGGTTGGATTCATCTGATGAGGATGGAGGGCTGGTAGATGCATAGGCATGTTCACCAGGTGTAGCAGTTTCCCCATAAATGACACACAACTTCCCAAAAAGGGGACAACCATGACGCTGGAAGTATCTCGCATGCTTGTTGACCTATTACACAGAGCAATGAAACAATGTGTCAATTGTGTAACGAGTCAACAAAAATTATCAAATACAATTTATCAAATAACAAAAAACACATACCACAGCCAACCGCTTCCACTGATCATCAGATGCAAATATTCTACCAGTGGTCGGATCATGTGTGAACCCTGTCCCCATCGTCTCCTTAAGCAATGACTTGAAGCTCCTATAGATCTCTCTCATCTTATTGAACTTGTTCCTAAGTTGTTGGTGGTCATAGCTAACCCCAATCCTTCGATTCATTTCATGTTTAATGTGTTGCCAACTCTCTTTCGTGAATGTAGTTGTGGTCCTATTATTCTTAATAACTTCAGCTTCCATAAGTTCAACAAAAATAGCCACGTTTTTGTCGTTCCATAAACCAGGCACTCCTTTACCTCTATTTGGTCTTTCATAAGTAATGATAACATTGTCGTCACCACTCATCTGACCACTGTTGGACATCTATAATGCTAATAAGGTGTAAGGAACTAATAATTCTAACACAAAAAATAACGCTAACATGAAGGAAAAAAAAAAAAAAAAGGACAAAATAAGGAGGGGGAAAAAAAAAAGGAAAAAGGGATCAAAGCAAGAAAAAAAAAAATTGATGACAAATTGCTAATAGTATCTAGAACATGTGCCATATATGCCAGTAGACTTTTCCTCTTTCCAATCTAAACATCTGTTTATTTGTTGCCAGCCACACAAATCGATCGACTTTTGTTATGTTTACAAAAATAAAACTTTGTTTAGAAAATATTTGTGAGACATAAAAAGAGGTTTCTAAGAAATTTTCTCTGGGCCATTCAATTAAGAGATTTAGGATTCGAGTGAATGATAATTTATCATTCACGAATACAACAGTCCGGTAGAATGCTAGGATCAAGATCTATATATAAAGGAGTTCTGGATCAAATATTCTAAGACATTCTTAAATAGGAATGATCCACGTATCAAGAAGTTAAAGAGCAAAAACGAAATTTTGGGCTATTCAGTTAAGAGATTATTAAACTTTATGTGAATGATAGTTTATCTTTCATGAATACAGACAGTTCAGTAGAATGCTAGGCATCAAGGTCCATATGCAACAGAGTTCGGGATCAAAAATTGTACGACATTCATAAACAGGAATGAGTATCAAGAATTTGAAGATTAAAATCTGAGTTGAACAAGAATGATCCATGCTTCAGAATGATCTACATATCATGATCCAACCACATATGAACCAAAAAAAAATTAAACGTGAAAATAAAAATAAAACAAAAATTCGAAGCCATTATTGTACATCCTGATCAATAAGGTTTTGACATCAATGAAACAAAGCTAACTAAGAACTGAACAAAATTAACAAATCACATTCAAGTATAATGAAACAAACTTAGCTGATTTTAACTGTTCCAAATTTTAAAGAGAAAGTGTGCACTTTCCAGCAGATCTTTGTAATTTCGGATTTTCTATAAAAATATTTATTAGAAACACAAATTTAAGTGACCTCAGAACCAGAATATAAACTTGGCTTAAATTTACATGCCTATTCCAAAAATCAGAAGATCTTACCCCCATGCTGGTATTTCCTGAATCTGACTGAGAGTCACAAAATAAGATATTCATAACCGGCAGTCCTAGACACCACCTTTTGATAAATGTACACCCATTTTCAAAGATAGATCTGAATCATTTATGAAACTCCTATTTCATTTACCCTTCATCTACTAAAACAGTAAAACCTAAATTCTTCTATTTCCTTCAACCTTCAAACCCCCCCCCCCCCCTCCCAAAGACCTCTCTCCTCTCCCTCTACATATATATAAGAAAAAAACAAGGTGTTAAAATTCCAATCTAGATCGTTTTATAATCAATAAATTGATCCAAATCTTAATAGGATCTTTACTTGGGTAAAATCATAACATTTTCCGTAGGATCCCTGCAAGAATGAATCCCAAAATCTCCAAGTTGCACAATCCTAATTAATTACGTTTTCCAACATATATCTCGTATGTCTTTATAAGTTTTGATTTATTTTATATCTTAATCACAAAATAAATATGTTTTTGTTTTTTGAGTAATGAATAGCGCCAGAACTCAAAAAATCTCATAAACATACCTATTTTCTTTTCTTTTTTTAAAAAAAAAAAATCATGTGTTATGTAACATATCAATTCATCACAATGAATTTTCATTACAACAGTAAATTAAACAATCGAATTGATTCTCCATTCCTACTGCTAGTATTAAAAATATAAATTAATGAACATAAATACTTATTTTTGATGTTGCATATAATAATAATATGAAAAATGATGTTTTGGGTATAATCTTGTTTCTTTCAATATACAAGTGCAATCCAACTTACGATTCTATGATCCAATTTTGGCAATCCGAAGTACAATCCAACTTACGTTACCGATTTTAACAACTTGATAAAACACACTCAACTCTATTGATCTATGTATTTTTTATTTTTTTTTGCATGCATATATATATATATATATATATATATATATGTATATATATATATATGTATATATATATATATATATATGTATATATGTATATATATATATATACATATATATGTATATATGTATATATATATATACATATATATGTATATATGTATATATATATATATACATATATATGTATATATGTATATATATATATATACATATATATGTATATATGTATATATATATATATACATATATATGTATATATGTATATATATATATATACATATATATGTATATATGTATATATATATATATACATATATATGTATATATGTATATATATATATATATATATATGTATATATGAGGCTTGGGGTAAGGGAAGAAAGAAAGAAGGGGCGCCAATGATTAGTGGGGGTGGGGGCACAATGTATTTGTTTCTTTCTTTCTTTCTTTTTTTTAACAGGTTGGGTGGGGGTTGGAGGGGAGCAGCGATTAAAGATGGAAAGAATGGATGAGAAGAAGAAAAGATGTATTAATTAATAAAAAAATGGGTGTACATTTATCAAAAAAGGAGTGTCTATAGTCTATATTAAACCACCCTTCAATGTACATATAATTTGCAAAAGGATTAATTACATTGACACTCCCTCCCATTTCATATTTATTTTTTATTTTATTTTTTTTCTAAAAAAAAAAAGCAGCTACAGACACTGCCTAACATTTAAAAACTACCAAGCATGTCCCCCCGTGCGGGAATTGAAGATGAACGCAAAAAAAGGTGTACATCTTAATAATAGAGAGGTGCACATTTATCAAAAAGGAGTATCTTTAGTCTACAGTCTACAGAACCACCCTTCAATATACATGTAATTTGCAAAAGGGTTAATTACATTGACAACATTTTTAAAAAAATAGTACACCATATAAAATTTAAAAAGTACCAGGCATGTCCAATGTTAGAGATAAAAAAGTGAAGAAGTGCCTATATAACGCCTACTTTTTCGTCTAGTTTTAAATATGATAATAGAATAAAATTATTTTATTGCAATGACTACTCTACCCTTAATATAAATAACTACTAATTCATACATCTAGGCACTTTATTCTTCCGATTAAAAAATAGAGAGTACTGATGTCAAGAAAGATTAGGCATTGCAAAGAAAAAATGAAAAAAAAAAGGTGACGTAATGGACTCTTAGTCTATATGATTAAAAACAGAGGGCACTTACGTCAATAAAAATTATGTATCGTACTTTAGAATGGTAAATGATAGGCACCCAGTGAGATTTACTTATTCCAGGCGCAAAGGGTAGTTGGACAGTTAGGGCTATGGAATCTGTGCAATGGGGCAATCAGTTGGAATGGGAATATTAGTTAGATTTGTTGTATTTTCTGTTGCAAGTTTGTTGAGAATATTTTCTGTTAGTAGGTTGTTAGGCATTGGAAGGTTAGCTCCTTTTAAGAAGAGAGAAGAGAAGAGAGCAGGTATCAGATTAATATTGTGTAGTGAGCTTTGTTCTTGAGGAGAGTCCAAGTCTCTCGAATACTTGGAGAGAGTTTATCCATTTCCATTTCAGTGTTTCTTCAATAAAATTCCTATTCAATTCTATTTTCATTTCAATTAATTGGTTGGAGCTTATCAGTAAACTTCATTGCTGTGTGCTGACATCACCTTAAAAGGGTCTTATGGTCAACCATAACAAGATGATGAGGGATTTGTGGTAGTTTCCTAATGTCAAGGGGTCCATGTGGTGTTTTAAAAAATCACGGGGTGTCAGGGGCATTAGCCTTTGCAAAAGAATGTTACAAACTAAAAATCAAAAAAATAAACGCAAGACAAAAAAAATCTGTCCAGAATTTGAATACAAAGAAAACATAATAGAACAAATTCGAAGGTATTTGGGCCTACAAAAACAAAACTTAGTGAACTAAAATTAAACAATAGAGGGAGATATAGAAATCTGTCAAGATCAATCAGGTTCTCTACACCCAAATCAATTCTGAAAAGCACAAATCGATTTTTCATATACATGACAAGATCGTGGACATTTTGCAATTTAAAATAAGATCCATACAGAAAAGAAATCAAATGGATACAACAA
The DNA here is from genome assembly GCA_016647705.1 of Eucommia ulmoides. Classification (NCBI taxonomy): domain Eukaryota; kingdom Viridiplantae; phylum Streptophyta; class Magnoliopsida; order Garryales; family Eucommiaceae; genus Eucommia; species Eucommia ulmoides. The sequence continues at coordinate 30,120,858 of CM028340.1, read as the reverse complement.
TGCATGAACTCATATCTATATATAGAATAGCCCAACCCATATCCAACGAATAATATCTATCTAGACCACACTCTTCTAAACTTGTTGATCTTATCCATCGAGCTAGAGTGAGAGCAAGACAGAGAGAGAGAGAGTGGGAGAGTGGGTTAACTTAGCCTTTGTTGAGAGGGAGAGAGCGAGCAGTTACAGAGAAAATTTCCAAGACAGAAGTGCAAATGAACCCTAACTAAATAAAACCAAAGTGAAATGAAAAAACTGTGTACCAGTGTTCTAAATATCAGCCATCATGTAACGGATTTTTGGTTTACCAATACCGGCACAGGCCAATGTATTGGTGAGAGGGAGATTCTCAGCCATATCAGGCTGTTACGGTACCATAATGGGCTATAGAGTCATTACATTAACAGTAACAACTATTGCAGCTCAAAAATCGGCTTTTATGGGTGTGTTTCTAAAAAAGAAAACCTGCAGCATACCTCTGAGCAGTGAGGCAACCTAGAGCCTTTGCTCAAAGATATATATAGCACTTGAATATGTTTTATTTTACTACTAGGCATGTGCATAGGAACTCATTTAATTATTAATGATGGTGTTGTAAAAAATAGAAAGTGTGAATTTAAAGATCAAAGAGAGAGAGAGAGAGAGAGTGACCAGGGTAGACTTCGTAGAGGATAAAAGAAGAGTAAACATTGACCCCAGCATTTTAAAAGGCACTGCCGTTTTTGCCCGAGGCGCGGCGGTCTAAACACACCTCACACATCATAGAAAGACCCTAACCCTTGGAGGCATACATTTTTTTTCCATCTTGGATTAGGTTGAGGCTTAAAAGGATCTTCTTGTGCTTTTGCCCGTTGAGTTTAGCTTTAAAATAAAATTTCTATCTTATTGTAGACACATTTCACAAATTTTTAGGATTTGACATTTTTTATGGGTAGATTAACTCAACTATACAATTTTATTCATTTTAATTAATATTGGAGCAACAAACACTGCTAACAATATTGTTGTATTTTTAATATTAATTTTTTTATTTTCATAATAATATTTATATATTTCAAATATTTTAAAAAATTGCAAGGCTTACGCCCCACCCCCTTGGAGCTTATGTCTCACTTCATAGAGAATAAATAGACTCAACTTACGTTCTCGCCTATTAAAACACTGATTGGGCCTTAGGCTTGATTTAGAAAAAACTATTAATCCAAAGTCTTATTGACAATTTAATCCATCTATCAAAATTTCTCAACAATCTGAAAATTGGGCTAATTTATTATATAGCCCAACCAATATCCCTTGGCTAAGACACTTCTTGATTAAAAAAGAAATTGAAGATGGGAAAGAGAAGAACAAAGAAAGAGAAGACAAATCCGCTACCTTTGGTGACCATGGGGATAGATTTGCAGTTGGTAATGTAAAACAGACGATAAGGTATGACTCATGCGATGGCTTCTAATTTTTGAAAGAGAGAACGGATTGAAAAAGATAACATACCATAGGAGAGATAACAATGTAAAAAGTGCAGGTTGAGCACTTTTTAGAGATTAACACTGCAAGCCAACAATTCTTCTGGGTGAGAGGTAGCGTGAAAATAAGATGTGAGAAAATTATGTGAATCAACTTTGCTCGGATTTGTGTTGAGATTGATGCGAATAGGGAGTTGATTAACTCTTTCGATCTGGATCTAAAGGGAGAGTCAGATGATTGGGGAAGCGATGAACGAGAATATTATTGAGATTAAGGTGAAGTATCGAAGGGTAACCAAAGATATGCACACAAAGTGAAGTTTTGGGGTGTACCAATAGTTTGCAATGCTCTGAAGGAGAAGCAGCTGTCTAAATCTCAGGAGTAATGGGTGGTTGTTGGGCAAACTTGACGGTAAATCCCAGTATGAAGAGGTCGATGATGCAGGATCTAGTTACTAAACAATCAGTGATTTGGCTAGATAAGAGACCTCCCACACATGAAATTGAAGTGACAAATTGATTCCGGGAATTGAGTGAAGAGTAGGTTAATGAAGTAGGGATGGTGACTATTCACTGTGCGAGAAAGGTTATTGGAAGCAAATGCAAGGATTTTGTTTCGGACGTTCTGCATCTGTGTGAAATAGTTATTGAACTCTATTGTACGCTCTACATTTATTTTCATAAATGATATCGAACTTGTGCTTTTTTCTCAGTAAATATTTATTGCACTACATTTCGTGAAATATTTACAATATATATTTTTCGCAATTTCACAGAATTTTCACTTTGAGAATGTTCAGTCAAATTGTGCATTTTCGTGCTCACAGTAATTATTTATTGCGCATATTTACAGTAATTATTTTTCACGATTTTAGAATTTATACTTTGAGAATATTCATAGTTAAATTGAACATTTTTATCGTCACTAGTAAAAATGTATTGTAACATTAACTACATGCAAATTGAATGTATTAGTTTTATGTTAGTGAAATTTTAATTTGTTGTAAATTTACTTGGTATGATTTTAGAAAAGATTAAAATTAATTTTAAATATAAAATCTCCTTTTTTTTTTTACCAAATTAATATAGTTTCTTTTGGTGGGGATCAACTAAGGCCACTGACTCGAACTTACGTATGGCAAGGCGGAAAAATAATTAGTGTTTCTCTTTCTAAATTAGCAATTATAGTTGTTAAGTAGCCATTATTTTCATTTATATTTTTTCCACATTTTTAAACAAAAAATCTGCCCAATAATTAATTATCTCAATTATTGGGATTTTTTCTTATTTTCATTGTGTTATTTCCATTTTCAGATTAATTCTATATAATGGGGTTTTACTGTACTAGAACTCTGGAAGAGACAACTTTGATTATTGATTATTGATTATTGAACTATTGAGCAAATATTTCTTTTTTTCATTGTTTCTTTTATTTTCAATAGGCCACCTTCATTAATTGGTATTCAAAGCACGTTGATTTTTCGCGCTTCACCTGCATACCAAAAACCTTAGCCACCACAGATCAAAAAACACAGGATGTGAAACCACAACCTCGTGGCTGTTGGTTGACTTTGCCCCTGTTTCAGCCCCTATCACCATCATCCGGCCACATCAAGTACTAATCAGACCAGACAACACCTCCACGCCTCTTTCTTGATCACGCCAACCTAAACCAAAGGCTGCCGACAACAACCAAACCAACCAAATCAGCATCATTGGAGGCCTAACAGGACAGATCAGACCTGGTGTGTAAATTTGGTTAACACCCGCAATTGGTCCAGTCAGGGCACACATGGAAGTTTATTGCTGAGGAGGTCTTGAGTACGGAGTTCGTTGTTCTCTGGACAGTCCTAGGTCAACAATTCTCAAGTCCAAGATCTTATTTGCACAAAAATCCACAGGTGTGTGCCCAGCGAAGTCCATCCGGCATGAGAATAAGAGAATGGGGAACAAAAAAGGCAATTATTGCTTCAAGTGGGTAGTTGAGCATTACTTGGGGCACTGAATGTCAAGCTATTTATAAGCGAGGAGAACAATTGGCGTCGTGAGATTAGAGCTCTATGCACGGTTCATTAAGATAACTCAGCGTATGGCCAATGAGGAGGTGCATAAGGAGATTAGGCCATTAGGCCTTGTCCTTCGACTTACCAAGACGAGCCCCATTGGTTGGCCCAAATGAACAGGAGGTAGGGCCCAATCAATAGGAACAATGGAGCCTTTATTGGTGGCCTAGAATGTCAATGTTCAGAGGCCGTTGGTCGAAGACCAACTCAGAAGCCTTGGTGGAGAACCCCCCAGCGCTAGTCGTTGGGCAGTGTGCGCCAAGATGAGGTCAGCCAAGTCATCACCAGTCATACGAGACTGGCATCATGAGGTCAATATTATGAGGTCGGTGATGGTAGGACCCATCGAGTTCGGGGTTACCCTAGTCGCAGGTCAGTGAACAAAGCAGGACATGCAGATGGACATCATAGGGTTACTCAGTTGGTGAGGTGGATATCATCATGAGACCGCTCTATCATGTGTAGGTCTCTGAGTGGAGGTCGGTGGGCGATAGATTTTCCCCACATCAATATATATATATCATTGTTTATTTTCGTATCGCATCCATTTGATTTTGTGGAAGTATAGTAGTTTTCATTTAAATTTATGAATTTAAAAGAGAAAAAGTAAAAAAAAATATACATATATAATATTCATTTTATCTTTTTGTCGCATTTAGTAATTTCATTCATCAATATTTTCCCTTTATGACCATATAGGAGTAGTAATTTATATTAAGAACATTTTGGGTTTAACATCAGCACTCCTTTTTAAATCCATTCCATGACTCTTCGTGACTTAGAAAAATCTCATAACTCCATTCAACATGAAATCCAAACCATGCAATAAATTGTAGCTAACCTTCAAAATTCGGTTAATCACCTTCGAGAGGAAGTGAACCAAAATCGAGATGATTTATATATAGACCTCCATAAGCGACAGACTAAATTTCATACAAAGATCCACATTGAGTTAGGTGGCCTAATCAACAAGTCTCTCAACTAGTTGAGCAACACAAGAATAATAGGGCTAAACATATGGAAACGCAACCAGAAAGGGAAAATAAAGTGGAGTATAGCCTGTCTCATCACAATGCACATCCACCATTCCACAACTCAATGCCCATTACTCCAAGAGTTCAACATTTGAGTTCTTCACCTAACTTAGCACCCTCCTACATTCACCTTAAGCATGGAACGAAGGAAATGGAGAGTAGACCCAGGGACTTTGATAGGAGATTTCCCCTCAAGAGCCATCACCCATAGCCCTTAAACATCCATATGATAAAATTCCTGAATTTTTAGATATACCCACTTGAGAAAGAAACATGTGGCTATCCCTAACCTATGAGAGCCCAGAGTCAACCCCATCAACGTCGCTATACTATTAGGATATCGCTAAAAAAGTGGAAGTTAATGTTCTTGTTTCGATGGTACCCTAAACCCTAACATTTTCCAAGATTGGCTAAATGATTTTGAAGATTATTTTTAAATGGTATGAGATATTAGACAACTACATGGTAGATTGCCAAGATGAAACTTATTGGGTTTACTAAGAGATATTGACAAGGTGTTCAAAGAAACATAGAGCAAATAGGAGAGACACCTATTACCCATTGGGAGAACATGCAACGTTGACTAAAAGAAAAATATTTCCCGACATGTTATATGCAACAGTTAATGCACCAATTGCTTAACCTTAAACAGTTGTCCTCTAGCATGTCTATTTAACAGCCTAATTTGAGGAATTAATGATGATATGTGCTATTGATGAGGCATCATGGGTTCGAGTCAACAAATTTATTAATGGATTAACACCCGACATTCAAAGGAAAGTTTCTTTCCATTCCCCAGAATCACTAGAATAAGCGTATCACAAGGCTCTATAAATAGAGAGTTTCTCTAGACTTCCCGATCAAAAAAGAATAATATCTCAAACATGAGAATCGTATTAATCTAGATCTGTAACTTTTGAGAAATCACATGGGACTAATCAATCACAATCTCCTTCTTTAGCACCCAACGGTAGTTACAAGCCCAATCAGAACCTCTAGGACAAGCTCTAATCCTAGTCACAACATCTACCAGAAACCTTGTGTGACTAACATTAGGGATCTCCCCTCCATTAAATGTCACAATTGTCATGGTATGATTCACTTCACTTTACTTTATCTACATCGAACCTTGGCCATAGGTATTGAGGAGGTAGAACCCCTAGATGAAACAGAAACTAACAAATAGTGGAACCTTTTGAACCATAGAAGAGGAAGAATAACTTGGGGATGCGTCTAGAAATGCTTCCCGTAAAGTTAAGAGATGTATCATTACCACACCTACAGACTATGACGCTTAGAAACATACTAGTATTTTTCACACTTATGACAAGTGTGGGGATAGAATTTGCAAGTTGGTTACCAGTGGAGGAAGTTCAATAAATGTGGTATCCAAGTCCCCTATTGCTAGGTAAAAGCTAAAACCCGAGCCACATCCTTGCCCTTATAGGGTTTTCCTAGGTAGATAAGACATCTTACATGTTTCTGTGACTTGTTTAGTACCAATCAAGATGGGTGACTATTTCACATATATTTCATGTGATGCTTTACCTATGGATGTTGCTCACATTCTCTTAGGCCGCCTATGGCTCTTTGACGTGGACGCAAAAAACTTCGGTAGTGGACAATACTTGTATCTTTCAACATGCTCGCACAAACATCATTTTAAAACTAGCCAAACTCAATCCAAAAGAAAGTCAAACGGAAAATGAGTCATGTTCTCAAACCACCTAATAAGAACGAACATCATCTCTTATCTCGCCAGAGGTTTGAGTAGGATCGTAAGGGCTCGGTTGTCCTACTGCATTAGTTGGAAAGGGAGAAATTCGATTTCCCACTAAGGCAAGTGGTGATCTCCTAGAGAGGTCATAAAATTGTTAGGGAAGTTGGCAATATGACACCCGAAGAATTGCCTAAAGAATTACCACCTATGAGAGACACTCAACATGCCATATATCTAGTACCAGGATCCCAATTGCCTAATTTCCTGCATTATAGGTTAAATCCCAAAGAACGGGCAGAAATGAATAGGTCATATAGATGAACTCCTCACAAAAGGACGAATTCAATATAGCCTTAGTTCTTGTGCAATTCCTCCTGGAGAATGTGTGTAGATAGTCAAGCCATTAGGAATATCACAATCAAGTACAAACTCTCTATCCCTATACTTGATCACTTACTAGACCACATAACAGGATCCTAATGGCACACCAAGATTGACCTATGAAGTGATACCACCAAATCAGGATCTATCCCAGGGATGAATGGAAGATTTTCTTAAAGGCCCAAGACGGCTTGTATGAATGGTTAGATATGCCCTTCACATTTTCTAATACCACTTTTATGATGGTCATGACTGAGATTCTACGCCCTTTTGTTTGAAATTTTTTTGTGGTCTACTTTGATGATATCCTCATTTATAGCATATCTAGGGTTAAGCACATAAGCCATATTCAATTGGTTCTCGAAACTCTAAGGACTGGCAAACAATATGTTAATCACAAAAAAAGCTCATGTATGCAATCACAAGTGCATATCTTGGGAGTCATAGTGTTTGCTCATGGCATGTTGTTGAGTTTGAAAAGGACAAAGCCATTAGTCAATGGCCAAAACCTAAAACCATTTCGGATGTTTGTAGTTTTCATGTGTTAGCCACTTTCCATCGATGCTTTATTAAAGAGTTTAGCAACATTATGGCCCCGATAACTGATTGCATGAAGAAGGGAAAGTTCAAATGGATTAAGGCCGCATCTTTAGCTTTCCTAGTCACTAAGGACAAGATGATCGAGGCACCTATCTTAAGACACCCCAACTTTTCTTAAGGTCTTTGAGGTTGCTTGTGATGCGTCTAACAATATAATTGGGGGCCTGTTGTGTCAAAAGGGTCATCCAGTAGCATAATTTAGCCAAAAAACTCAATGAAACCAAATCAAAATATTCTACTTATGATAAAATGTTTTTTAGTGTTGTACAAGCTCATCGCCAGTGGGGATATTATCTATTACTCCAAGAGTTTCTTTTGTATTCCAACCATCAAGCACTTGGGTATCTTCAATCCCAAAGAAGATTACTGCCAAGCGTACAGGATGGGTCAAGTTCCGCTACGAATATACGTTTTTCCTAAATCATAAGCCTGGTGTAGAGAACAAAACTACGGATGCCCTTAGTCAGATTTGTATGCTTTTACAATCTATAAATACACATGTCAGGTTTAAAAGATTAAAAGTTGAGTACTCCACTTGCCCAGACTTCAGTGTCATTTTTAATGATATCTCAAAGGAATTGCAACTTCACCATCTTGATTATTTCCTTCGAGATGGTTACTTGTTTCAAAGCACTAGCTTGTGCATTCCCAGTGCTTCTCTTCGCAACTTTTTAGTTTGGTTTTGGGGATTTCACATTGGGGCGCAAGACACTTTGATCGCGACAAAACTATTGCTTTGGTGGAGAACATGTTTTATTACCCTACTTTAAAGAAAGATGTTTCTAAGATTATGTCGCAATGTCAAACGTGTCAACTAGCTAAGCATAGGAAGAACAACACCAACAATGTATACACCTTTACCCATTCCTCCCATGCCATGGAAGGACCTAAGTATGGACTTTGTCCTTCGTCTACCTAGGACGACTTGGGGTCTGTCTTAGTTATAGTTGTTGTGGCTAGATTTTCAAATATGGCTCATTCCATCCCCTGTAGTAAGTTGACTAATGTGTCATGTGTGGCTAAGTTATTTCTTAGGGAAGTTCAATTACATGGCTCACCTACTTCTATTGTGTTCGATCGAGATGTTAAACTTGTCAGTTACTTTTGGAAAACACTTTGGAAGCTTTTTGGTACCACTTTAAATTTCTCCTCAACCTTTCACCCTGAGATTGAAGGGCAAATGGAGGTTGTCAATAGTAGTTTGGGCAATTCGCATCGTTGTCTAGTTGGTGATAAGTTAGGTAATTAGGACTTATTATTGCCTAAAGCGGAGTTTGCTTATAATAATTCAGTCAATTGCTCTACGGGCAAGTCTTTTGAGATTGTGCATGGTTTTTTACCTCACCAACTGACCTCATTCCATTTCCCCTCAATTTTTTCCCTTCTGACATGGCTGAAATGTTGAATCATTTGCCCAACACATTTGTGATCTTCATGTTGATATTAAGCCCAAGATAGCTTTCGGTAATGAAAATTATAAAGTTGTTGCTAACGTTCATCGTAGTAACAAAGAATGCAAGTAGGGTGAGTAAGTGAGGGTCCGGCTACGTCCTGAACAATACCCAAAACACTACTTCAAGAAAATACATGCTAAAGCTACTGGACCACATCGCATTCTTAGTACACTTGGCCCCGATTTTCAGTTTGGAAGACTTTTTACCTTATCAAGGCAAATTCGAGCTTCCTAATGTTTTTTGCAGGTGTTCCTCCTGGGAAAGCTATTAATTCACATTTACCAACGTCACTACCTCTCATTTCACCACGTGCTGACGATCAAATGGAAGAAGTGTTAAGAGAACAATAGCATTGGCTCTTCACAATGAGGATTTCAAAATATCTTGTCAATTTGAAGGGTAGCCACTCTCAAATGCTACTTGGCTTCTAGGTGAGGAGTTACATCAACTTACACCGAATCTCTTGGAGCAATGTCATAACTCTCCGGAAGTGTTTTTTCAGCCAAGGAGAATTGGTGGGGATCAACTATGGCCATCGCTTCGAACTTACGTACGGCGGGAGTGAAAAAATCATTAGTATTTCTCTTTCCAAATTGGTTAATTACAGCTTTAAGCAATCATTATTTTCCTTTATATTCTTTCCATATTTTAAACGAAAAATTCGCCCATTAATTGATTATCTCAATTAATGGGATTGTTTGTCATTTCCATTATAATGGGGCTTTATTGTACTGCAAGAGACAGCTTCATTATTGATGTTTTAGATATTGAACAAAGATTCCATCTTCTGTTTATTGTTTCTTTATTTTCAATTGGCCTCCATCAGAATCCCAACAGGCCAACACTATGATAGGGGCATTTCAGTCAAAAATTTACTGCTAGGGTTCCTAATAAATTTATTTTCATGATGGGCTTTAAAAACTGTATATATGGGTTATTGGGGCCCATACAAAAGATCTATATTTGTAAAAAAGAAAAGTGGACAATTATTTTGAGACATCCTAAAAAGGAAAGTTTGATTGTTATTTTGGGACAAATCATATCCCTATCATCCTTTGGCTGAGTGTTACTTGTGTCGCGACTCACAAAGAACGAACGGGAAGCATTTGTGAAAGCAACTAAATGGTCAAAAATTGGAGATAAAGATTTAGACATGATTAATGCAACAAGAAATAGAGGTTTAGAAAAACCTCATGGTGCAATGCAAGACAGCAACAAAGGTGAGCGGTTAGGTAAGCGTACGGTGTTCCTTGTTGAAGAATTTGTACCATAGGATCACTCAGTTATAGTGATTAGGCTAAGTGTCTGTAACAGCATCAAAGTTTTTTCCTTTTGGGAATACACATAAAAATACCTTATTTCGAATTGTATTCCGTATACGTATATACCTATGTTATGTTTATGCTTATATATGTTCAAAGGGACAGAGGAAATAATAATCGGCATAACTCTGTATCGAGAAGATTTTTAAAACGATCAACTAACCTACTCATTTCCTCTAGGCTAATAGATAACCGTTTCTAAATAATTTCAAAATTAGACTATATTTTGTTTTTCTATTTTAATAGTACTTTTAAGTTGGTGCATATTAATTTGCCTTACTTTGTATTAGTATTATTTAATTTAACAAAAGGAAGACTATATTCCATCTTAGAATTGGACAAGTGAGTGCAATTTTGGGTAATATCTATTTTCTACATTTTTCGTAAGTTGAATATATAAAATCTATTTCACATCAATTAATTATGGCTTCTAAAGGCAATAATTCATGTGCTATGAACTATTTAGCATCCTAAAAATCAACCTCTCTATGTAATCAATATATCTCAGTATCTGAGTGTTGCTTTTGCTTTAGTTGGTGCAGTCTCACTTTGTGTACAATATTACTCAAGAGACAAGTATAAGAGTTGGTGACTCTAGCATTGTTGCAATTCAACAAGACTCGAGTCGCACCAATCATTGTACAATTATTATTTGCCATATTACATTATCTGGTTGTACAATACTACCACACGTTAACTTATATAGTTGCAATGTACAACTACAAAATGAAATTTGATACTCAGGATAAGAGTTATTGTATTCAAGTCATGTTGAGCTTTGTAGGCGAATATAGGTTGAATTTATAAATAAACATGTTTAATGCATAAATGAACAATGAATGAGCTTTAAGATGGGCGATTATCTATTATATTATTCTTTATTGGTCATTGTTTTGAGTAAGGTTTTATGTCCCCCTCATTGGTCGTATCTCCCAATCAGTAATGATTATCCCTTGACAGTTTGGATGGTTTTTTTATCAATAAAACTTTCCTCGCCCCGCCAAGGTTTTTAAAAAAAAAAAAAAGTCAAGCTTTCTCAGGTAAAGCTTGAAACATTTGCCATGTAGTGTGCATGACATTTTAGGAACACAAAGAAGCTTGAACTATATGACTTGTAAGGTATGTCTTAATTAGTTTAACATGCATCTTGTAAACTCCAGGCACTTAGAAAAAGCACAAATCACTAGCACAAGACCATAATTCATATTAATTCAACAAGCATATGATCCTCAATTCTAATATATTATAACTATATAAGAAGATATATCTAATAAATCAACCATATAAAAAATCTAAGAAAGTTCAAATATCACAAGCATTTACTATTCTCATTTATCAAAAAGCAAAAAAAAAGATGAGATAATATCAACCAAATATTTCAAAAACATAGCTCAAGTGCCGAATTAAGAATCAAAGAGATGATAATCTAATATTCATGTTAATCGTGCCATATCTTTGTAATTGAATGGACACAATATAATCTTTTGCAATTTGAGATGCATAACAAAACTTAGAAGTTCTTTTTAAACTAGGCGTGCATTAGATATGATCCAACAATCTCACCCAAAAGTAAAACACATCAATTATGTAGCATAATAATTATACATTACTTCAATCAATTGCACCTTTCTTACTCTCTTACTCTTTGTACCTTACACATAAGCTCCCTAGGCACATGCACCTTGCTGATTGCCCGTCACTTGAAACTATGCAAGGCGCAGGTGGAGATTTTTTGCGCTTTAATCTAGGCGCATCTTTGACATCTAGGAACAAGGATTTTGCATAAGAAATTGATACAAGTAACAAACATAAGCAATCGCGTACCAGTAAAGGGACACAACTATAGACATAATAAACTAATACACACCCAATCATCCCATTCACACTAATCCAGCCATTTAAGAAGCCCTAAACTCACAGAATTCTACTTCTTGAGAAGGCCTTGTCATGAAAGGGAGGTCAGGTTACATGATAATATAAAAGGAAATCTAAAACCAACGAAAAGCAAAAGGTTTAACAAATCAAGTATGAAAATCAAAACTAACAAAAATACAACGTCAACAATGAATTCCTCAAATGGAAACCTTGATACATCCCTTTGTTGGAAGCAAGCCATTGTTAATCAAAAATCTTCAACAATATGAAGTTTTGCAGGAGAATACACTAAGCCACAAAAACTAAAAATTCGTGCAAATTGATTACATCAATACTTCAAAATCCACATTATCTCACTCTCTGGTTGATATTTTACCATCACAATTGAAATCACAAGCTTAACGCTCCACTTACTATTAAAGATAAGGTACACTTAATACTTAGTTGTAATTTCTAATTCGGAATTAACAGTTTGTTTATAGTGTTGTATGTGGTTCCAAACTGTCCCAAAAATAATAAATAGATATTGCATTCTACGTAACTATTTTTTATTCATTTTTAGTGTTGCATGTGGTTCCAAACTGTCCCAAAAATAATAAATAGATATTGTATTCTAGGTAACTATTTTTGATTCATTAAATCTACGCCTACAAAACGGAGTCAATAGAAGCTCAAGGCATTCACTAAACTCAGATAGGTTCTTTGATATGTTGTTGCTTATTCTTGACCTATGTCTCCTATAAATACTTTATTGTTAGAAACTTAGGATTATAAAAATCATTACAAGAAGGGGCACTTTTAAGAGGTCAACGTATCTGTACCAGAAACATATTCAACATGGGCACTCCTAGATATGTATAAAAATGTCAAAATTTGTCTTCTAATACTTTATATTAAATTTATTCATCGACCACAGTTTGAGCACACGAGGGATACGAGAGGACAACCGCAGAACATGACAAGAGATTAGCAATGTTCTACAATTAAGAGAGTTGATTTGAAAATATTATTAAAGAGGATACGAGCCTTAATTTCCAATATATGACAAACACGTTGTCACTATCCTCTGAACTATAATATGAAACGTCGAATTACTAAGTATTATAACAATGTTTGGATGCTAGTGGTGCTCCTTATTTGACATTAGTTTTTTTGTATGGCTCTATGTTGACTAAAGAGAAATTAATTCATTTTATATCATAGATATAATATATATATGTGGGTGTGTGGGTGTTTGTATATGTGTGTACACGTATGTATAAGGGCTACCTAACCCAATGCACAAATGCTCCCACAATTGCGGAGTCTGGGAAAGGTCAGATGTATGCAACCCCTACATACATAAGGGTTCTTTCCAAGATTTGAACCCCCTTGTCGTATCCTAACTGTATTTGTATCTTTCATTTTTTTGGATTATACATATCTCAACATTTGTGTCATGCCATATCAGTGTCAGTCGGTGCTTCATAAGTCACGATTGGTCCAATAATATGGCTAAGTTAAAAAATAAAAACACTTATTACTAACTAAAATAATAAATAAAAATATGAGAACAAACAGTGTACCTTTTCCATATAGGTAGGGTGTAAGATGCAGCAGACAACCCGACCAGACTCAAATGAACCAGCCGAAACAAGCCTAAATCGGGCGGTTTTTTGTCATTTTTCCAAAAAGTGACCTGAACTGACCCAACCAACCCACGAACCCAGTGAAATCGGGTACCCCACTACCCTAACCCAAGCCATCCGAACCCACCCGAAAATCCATTTAAATGCTAACCTATACCAAACACCCCCCCCCCCCCCCCCCCCCCCCCCCCAAAAAACCTATGTCTTTGTTACCAAATGTCCCCCTTATCTCTTAACTTGAAACCCAAAATTAACTAATAATGTAATAGATGATTCCTCACATTTTCAGCTGCCTCATCAGCCCTTCCTCTCATCCAACTCTTCTCATTTCTCAATAAGCAGTCGAGCAGCACAGCCGTATCACTCGTGGGCATCGGCGCCGCTGCTCTTGCCGTCATTGTTGTTCTTGTGATGCTGCTCCTACACCAGCGATGCTTCTCGTGTTCCAGTGACGCTGTTGTAACATGCAAGTTTATTTTCTCTGTTTTTGTTTAGGATAGTGTTTGGATTCAAGGGCTTTGGATAGTGTTTGGATTCAAGGGCTTTGGATAGTGTTTGGGTTGGATTTTACTAGGGATTTTTATTTTAATTTTCTGTTCGAATTTTCTGTTTGTTTTTCCTTAATTCTCTGTTTTAGGCTTTATAATTTTCTATTTCGGTTTCCTTAATTCTCTGTTTTAGTGGTGGTATTTTCTCTGTTTGTTTAGGATAGTGTTTGGATTCAAGGGCTTTGGTGTTTTCTCTGTATTTGTATGTTCTTCTCCGCAATTTTCCACAGAATTTCTTTTTTTTTCCTTTTTTGTCTCAATAAATATTCGGGGGATTCTCCGCAATTTTCCACATTTAAAAAAAAAAAAAAAAAAAAAAAAAAAAAAAAAAAAAAAGAAAACCAAAACCGACAAAATCCGAAGCACCGAACCTGATTGGGTGTTTGGTTAAACCCGATTGGGTTCAGCCGGTTTTGAACCCTCCAAAAAATCGGGTTGGCCCGCTATAACCCGACCTGCTCACCCAATTTACACCCCTACATACATGTACCAAAACACCATGTTAACACTCCACTAGATACTAAAATGTATTATTGAAAGACAAATAGCACTTCTCAGCAAGTTTAAACTAAATCTGTTCCACTTTAAAGAACGAAAGAAAAGAAAAGAGAACCGAGCCAACCGCACTAAACAAATATACATGCTACTAACTATAAGCATATAAATAGAATATTCGACAAATGTTAATGATTATGTGGTGATGAACAAAAAAAGACCCAAAGAATGCATTTCAAAACTATTTTCCGTCAGTTCACTGGCTGCAAAAATTTACTCAAGTACTCTTGAATATAAAAGCCATACAAATGCATAACATAATATAGGCACCAATATATAAAGGGGCAGCCCATTGCATGAAGGACCACCATTGCGGGATCAGGAGAGGGTAAGAAGTACGCAGCCGTAAATGTTGCAGACAGAGCCTGTTTTCGAGATTTGAACAGAGCACACTTACCATTATCATTACCCAAGGGTCACCTTCAATATAGGAACCAATATATATGTAAACATTAAAATATTTAAATGAATTACACACTTTGACGACAGGACTTACCTTTTCCTCAGGAAGTGGAGGGAGAGGGAGAAGGGTCTCAAGAGGCTCAGCACTCTGTATCAGCAGCCATCACTACAAACTCCAATATACCCATGTTAAGGGTCTTGGTGGCTGAAACTTGGAACGCCAAATCTGAATTTCAGAGTATATAAAAGCACCAAAAGAGAAACATATATATAGGATTGGAAAATAAGCTTGTATGAGTTATAGGTACTGTCAAAATTAGACCTTCATTAGCGCCCTTTTGGAGATGCTTGGGATTAGCAGCTTGTTGAACAAGGTTAGGTATGCTTATTGCAAGCTAAGCATCTGCCAGAGGGTATGGTTTGGCATTCACTGCCTCAACTGTCAGCAATTATAGCATATAATCAAATTATATACATCCGACATGTATGTATATAAAATATAATTAACATTACAGGAATGAGAATCACACTGTGAAGAGAAATTAAATGAGAGAGAGAGATTACCATTCTTTAATTGAAGCCAAGAGGGAGAGAAACTAGGGTTTTTCCCGAGCGAAGAGGAGGGAGGTTCGGAAGCGTAACGAAGCAACCGCAATATATCGTCGCGATGATTACATCTACTCCCCAGCTATTTTGGGGCCTTTTTTCCCGAAATTATTTTAACGCTCCTACCACCTAGTTTTCACTAGGGGTGCGCAAGAAATGAAATGAAAAGTGAAACGTAAAATTTAAGGTGGCTTTGGTTAGTGTTCCCACTTTTTTGAATCCAACTGGAATGGGTTAGGTTGGGTTGGATTGGGTTGAGAATTTTGGGAATAGAATTACGTGTGGTAACAACAATTTTTGTTTTGTGCTGAGAACAGAATGTGTTTGGTAACGATTTTATCCTAAAACTAAATTATTTTTTTTTAATTTTTTTTTTTTGTTTGGTGGCGGCCAGACGGCGGCGGAGGTGGCCGGCGACGGTCGCCGGAGGTAGCTGGCGACAGTGAAAAGTCGCCGGAGGTGACCGGAGACGGCGGACGATCGCCGGCCGGCGATGGTCGCCGGAGGTAACCGCCGGCAGCGGAAGGTCGCCGAAGGTGGCCGGAGACGGCGTTCGGACGCCGGACGGTCGCCGGCCGGCGGCGGCGAGTGGTGGTGGTCGGCCGGCAGATGAAGTCGGAAGTTGAGAACTTTGGGTTGAGTTTTTTGGGCACAAAAAGAAACAACTTTTTTTTGTTTCTGGTTTCTTTAGGATTTTGAGAATCAATTCCTATTTTTTGGGTTGGGTTTTGTGCGTTGCCAAACACGTTCCCAACAATCAATCCTTGAATTTTTGGGTTGGGTTGGGTTGGGTTTGGTTAGGAACACTAACCAAACGGGGCCTAAGTTGACCTTCCCACCTTTCTCAACCTAATTGAGATGGCTTTAGCTGAGAATTTTGTTTCCTTTAAAGAACAGAAATGCGTTTGGTAATGACATTTTTTATTTTTGTATTGAGAACAGAATCGTATTTGGTAACGATTTTATCCTAAAACTAATTTTCTTTTTGAGATTTTGTTTTTGTGTTTGGTGGCGGCGGACGGTGGCCGTGCGGCGGCGGCGGCGGCTGTGGTGCCAAACGATGGCCAACGGCGGCTCCCGGACGGTGACAGATGGTGGCCGGCGACAGTCGCAGGACGTGGCGGCGACGGTCGCCGGAAGTTGCCGGCGACGGTAGCCGAACGGCGGCGGACGGTGACCAGCGGCGGGTGGTCGTCGGACGGTGGTCGGAGTTGAGAGGGTTGGGTTGAGTTTTTTGGGCAAAAAAAAAAAAAAAGTTTTTTTTATTTCTCATTTTCTTAACATTTTGAGAATCAATTCCTATTTTTTAAGTTGGGTTGGGTTGAGTTTTGTATTTGCCAAATGCATTTCCAAAATTCAAACTCAGAATTTTTTTGATTGGGTTGGGTTTGGTTGGGAACACTAACCAAACGGGGGGAGGGGGGGAACGAACAAAACAAAGAAACATGAAGACAAACAAAAACACGCAATTTTTAAAATAATTTTTTTTAGACAAATTTAATAAATAAATAAAGAACAAAAAGTAAAACTATAATTATACCCTTGATAAAAAAATATAAAAAAAATAAAAAATAAAAAAATCGTTCAAGTCTCGAGAAGTGATGGTGATGACGAAGACGATGGCAACGATCAGATAAAACAGTCAGCGGTGGAACAGAAAATGGTAAGGGCAGTAGAAGTGAATCAGATCTAGGGTAGATCTAACCACATCTAATTGATCTAGTTAGATCTAAACTAGATCCAGCCTAGATCGGCAAAGAAAGAACTAAAAAGAGAGGGAGGCAAAGAAATTGTTGAAAAGAGAGAGAAAAAGTGGCATCGACGGTGAGATTGAGTGGTGGAGCGAATTGATGAAGCAATTGTCGATGAGAGAGATGGAACGACAGAGAAAACACTGAAGAGAGAGAGAAGGGCATTGGCGGTGAGGACAAAGCGATTGAGCGACGGATCGTTGGAACGATTTTGTGAGAGAAAAAATGGTGAATAGACAAAGCGTTTGAACGGCGAATCAAAACGATTGTCTGCGTTGGCGTCGACGGCGGAGGCGGATGGAGCATCGGATGGCCGGTGATTGAGGATAGAGAGATGCAGTGAGGATCGAGAGGGGAGATGAGTGTCTGATCTGAGCCATACGGCGAAGACGATAGTTAGGGCTAAATGAGATGGTCATTTTTGTCATTAAAAATATTAAGGGGGAGTTAATGTAATTTTTTTTCCTAAAACAGGGGTTATGGACAATGTTTTATGCAAATGATCCTTGAAAAGTTGTTTTATTTTAGAAAGAGAGTTTTGGAGGAAAAATCCTTTTTTTTTTTTCCAAGGATCCTAAAAAATTAAAAGACAACTTTATAAGAATTATTAAATTTTAACTTGTTCAAAAAGTACTAATATATTAATCATTTCAATATTATCTCTCCTTTATATACACAAATTCTATTTAATTTTTAAAAATTTCACTTAATTTTTAAAAATTCACTAAAATTTTATTTTTTAATAAAAAAAATTAATTAGTTTTTTTTTTTTTTATTAAGAATATATAATTTTTTAAATTATGTTGAATAACCCTAAAATTACTTATATAAATTCACTTTATAAATTAAGTGAAAATCCACTAAAATTATAAAACCCAAAAATTAAAGTTAAGAAATGAGACATTCAAAAATCGAACCACTATCAAACAAACCATCACCTTACTACATTCTCATGAATATTCCATTGAAAATCAAACGGAGAACTAGATTAATCGAATTTAAAAATTAAAAATATTTCTATTGAATTAGTAAGTGGATTTATACTAAAAATAATCAAGTAGAAATCTACTAAAAATAATTAAAATGAAAAAGTAACAAATCGATTCGTTTCGTCATTATTTTTTTCCCCCAAAAAAAAACTCAAAATATATCCAAACTGACAACGAAACCCCATCTTCAAACTCCGAATGATATTCCACTCAATGAATTGAAAATAAACTAATCTCAACAATTCAACAAAATAACATGTAAAATACACAATACATTTCAATTTTATCCACATAAATCAACAATTCAAAATATGTACCATTTCTTTAAAAAATTTACTCAATGAAAGTGAAAACATGAGCAAAAAATTACTAGACCTACACAAAATTTTAAATTCCACTTAAAATTACACAATCAGTGGACATCCAATGAAAATCAATCAGTGGATATCCACTCAGCTTTATTAGTTATGTTTGATAAATAATAACACAAACAATTACACAAAGAAATGATGACAATAGCGAGCAATGGATAAAACGAGATAACATTCTAAGTTAATAAGGTTTTTTAAGTCTCAGTGTCAATGCTTCATATATTAAATACAAATCATAAAACATTCTGATATGGAGAAACTACCGCTCATAACTATCAAAGGCTTGATAGCCTTAGTGGGTTGGATCGGGTCAATGATCAAACCAAAAAAATATAATCTGATATATGGTATGGGCTGAGCGCATAAAGCCCATCGGGAAAAAGACCATAGTGGTCCAGTACACAAGTAAAACAGGCCTCGCAAGTAGGCCCAATAATGGGTAATTAGAACCCACGGGGACAAGGCCAAGAATAGGTCAACCCATGACCTCTACGTTCTCCCATGCATGAGGAACGTTACAACTGACTGACTGTAACGACCCATATTTGATGGGACCAATGTCACCAAGATCTTCCCCTAGTTTAATGGAGAATATCGTGACCATATCCCATGCCGTTAGGAGGAAATCACTAAACTGACGACCTCACCAATCAGTGATCTACTAAGTTTATATAAAATGAATGTACTATTATTTTATCTTTACGACTGATTCAAGTGCTTAAGCCTTCTTCATAATAAGATTAACTTATTCTCACACCAGAGGTTCTTTGGCCGATACTACGCTGGTGTCCCCCTTAAGAACTAATCAGTTTTGCAAGCTAAAAAAAATTGAGAAGGTTTTCCGCACGTGAGGTGCTGATTGCACGTGCTGAGAATTTTTGACACCATCTATGGGAAATACTTACAGAAAAGCTTTCTGTCGCAACAATGAGTCAACCACGAGCAAGATGAGCAGTACCAATTCAAAGTAGTGACATACCACCACCAGCTGATAATGAGGTTCCTATAGGAGTGTCGGAAGAGGTTCAAGCTAACCCTCCTCCAAAGGTGCAGAGCACTGATGCAAAGATTGATACCCTTACAGTGAAAATATCACAAATGGTGGACTTAATCAAGTATATGGCGGAGCTGATTGCCAAAAATGACACGTATAATATTATGCTTATGATTATTATTATTATTAACTTAAAATATAAACATGACACGTATAATATATATATATATATATATATATATATATATAACATTATTATTAGTAGTATTTGCACAAATATCCCCTTTAAATAAAGAAAATATTAATTATACCCTAAACTCTTAAAAGTATATTTTAAATAACACAATAGTCCCAAAACTTTAAAAATAACGTTTAACCCCCAAAAATTATCAAATATTATTTATTCCATAAATTTACAAAACAATCCTAAAAATATTAAAATTTGATAAAATAATATTTTCAAAAATACATTTTTTTTAAGGTATTACACAATAACTGGTGAACCATATGTTCCAAGAGTAAATTGGAGCAACTATAGAGGTTTATATAGATGACAGGCTCGTCATAAGCTCTAAGAAGGAGGACCACTTAGGGCATTTGGAAGAAGCATTTGCTATACTGAGGAAGTTCAATATGAAGTTTAACCCAGAAAAATGTTCTTTCGGTGTGGCATCTGGCAAATTTCTGGGCTTCGTGGTAAACCAATCAGGAATAATGGTGGATTACGGGCAGATAGAAGTTGTCCGAAACATGAAGTCCCCCATAACCATAAGAGAAGTCCAAGTGCTGATAGGAAGGTTGGTTGCTCTAAACAGATTCATCTCCAAGTTTACTGATAGGTATGCCCCTTTTAAGGATGTCAACAGTCCAGGTTCGACTCGGTTTTATGCAAAACCAAAACCAAAATCGTTTAAGATATGTAAAACCAAAACTAAAACCAAAACCATCGAATTTTTTAAATGGTTTTAAAACTGGACCGTTTAATTTTAGCCAAAACCAAAACCAAAACCAAAACCGCAAAGTCACGAAACCGTTTAAGATTTTAAAATTTTATAAAAAACCAAAACTGCAATCACGAACCACAATTCACTATTAATTCTAAACATTCTTTAAATCAACACTTTTTAAAATAACTAAAAACCAGTTGCAAAACCAACTACATAAAAACATTCTTAAAAAACATACAGTTTGGGAAACCAACTACATGAAAAACAGTCTTCAACATAAACTAGAAACTAACTAAAGTATAAACTAAAAGGGTTAAAAGTATAAATTATAGGGATAAAACTATAAATACTATATATATATATATATATATATATATATATATATATATATATATATATGTTACACGGTTCGGTTACGTGGTTACTATCCCAAAACCAAAACCAAAATCAAAACCTCGTCAGTTTCTAAATCTAAAAACAAAACCAAAATCAAAACCATTTAGTTGGTTTCAACCCGGACCATTCGGTTCGGTTTCTCTCGGTTACCCGTCGGTTCCTTTTTTTTTTGCTATCCCTAACCCCTTTCTTCAAAATCTTGAAAGGAAGCAAAAACTTTCAATGGGATGAAGATTGTGAACAAGTTTTGTAGTCTATCAAGAACTACTTGGGCTCAGTTGAAATGCTAGCCAAAGTAAACTTAGGCGATGAGCTCTACTTATAGTTGGTGGTGACCTCAGTTGCAATAAGCACAGGACTAGTGAAAGATCACACAGGAGGGAAAAGTCTAGTTTATTAAATAAGCAAGTCGTTAACCCCAGTAAAGACTCGCTATACTGAACTGGAAAAGCTCGCCTTAGCTCTAGTAACTTCAGCTCGGAAGCTTAGATCGTATTTTCAAGCACACGAGATTAACGTGCCAACCTCTTACCCCCTTAGAGTAGTAATGTACATACCAAAGGCTTCTAGACGTCTCATGAAGTGGGCAGTAGAGCTCAGTGAGTTCTTCATCAAGTACAAGCCCAAAACTTCAATCAAATAGCAAGTCATGGCAGACTTTATTGTTGAGTTAACTCCTCTAGGAGAAACTATAACGGAAGATGGAGAATACCCTAATCAGTCAGCTACACCGTGGAAGCTGTGGGTTGATGGAGCCTCAAACATGAATGGCGCAGACATAGTCCTAGAAACACCTGAAGGGGATCAGCTCGAAAGAGCAATGCAACTTGGTTTTTGAACCCCTAACAATGAAGTAGAATAAGAAACGGTAATTATTGGGTTGACTCTCGCCAAAGAATTAGGAGCCCAGAATCTAGAGGTAAGATTAGACTCGCAAGTGGTGGTCAACCAAATAAATGGAGTATACATGGTGAATGAAGAAATGTTACGCCTCTATGTGGAGAAAGTGAAAGAGCCAACTTCCTTACTCCAAGCTGCAAATTCAAAGCTGTTCCAAGAGCTGAAAATGAGAAGGTAGATGCACTGTCAGTACTAGCTTTTTCATTCAGATTTGATCAATGATCTGAACTGGTGGAGTTCCTTGAGCAACCATCCATAGTAGTACCAACCAACCTTTGTGTATGTATAGGCAAGCTAGATTAGGAAAAAGACTGGAGAACCCTTTTAGTTCAGTATCTAAAGGTAGGAATTCTGCCAGACAACAAGGATTTACTTAGAAAGATCCTATACAAAGTGTCAAAGTTTGAACTAACTAATGATAAACTGTATAGGAGATCATTTTCCCAACCTCTATTGCTTTGTTTTGGACCAAAGGAGGTTACCTATGTCCTATAAGAGATCCATGAAGGGGTTTGCGAAATCATCAAAGAGAAAGAACCTCGGTGCACAAAGTACTAGGAATTGGATACTATTAGCCAACAATGCGTATTGATATCATAGAAATATTCTTGACGTAAGGATACATCAAGAAATGCGACAAGTGCTAATGGTTCTCCAACGATATCAAAGTCTCAGCTCAACAGCAGACACCGATAAACAACCCATGTCTATTTACTCAATGGAGAATGGACGTGCTAGGGTCGTTCAACCTAGTGCCAGAGAACAAAAAATACTTACTAGTGGTAATTGACTACTTCACTAAGTGGGTTGAAGCTGAAGCCTTCGTGACAGTAGGGAAAAATAAAGTAAAGAACTTCATTTGGAAGAATGTGATTTGTCGTTTTGGCATTCCAACGATACTCATATCTGATAACGGAACACCATTCACTGGTGACAAAATTGCATGGATGTACGATAAATTGAAAATTCAGCACCGTACGTTTAACCCAGCGTATCTGCAAGCCAATGGATAAGCTGAGGTGACAAATCGTTCTATCAAGGAAGCACTCAAAAAACGACTGGATGATACCAAAGGCAAGTGGGTAGAGAAACTACCAGGAGTATTATGGGCTTACCAGACCACACCAACATCCACCACAGGGGAAACACCATTCTTCATGACTTATGGAACTGAAGTTGTTATTCTAGTGGAGATTAGGTTGTCAAAACGCGATGGCACAATCAATCTTGTGGAGAATGAAGAAGCCATACGACAAGAGATGGAGCAGCTGGAATAGAGACGTGATAAGGTAGCAATAAGTATGGCGACTTATAAGTCAAGAGTGACAAGGATGTTCAACCATGCAATACATCCAAGACACTTTGCAATAGGAGATCTGGTACTCAGAAGAGTAATGCTGCATCGCCCAGAGGCTTATTTGGGTCAATTAGCCCCTAACTGGGAAGAACCTTACTGAGTAACCAGAGTAAATAGGCCGGGACCTACTGGCTAGAAGATTTGGATGGCGTGGCAATCCCAAGGTCTTAGAATGTCTTTTACTTACGAAAGTACTTCATATAAGATTTTTTATCTTTCTAAATTTCATGTTTTTTTTTTTTATTGAACTTTGAAATTTCTTTTTATCTTTATGTGAGACATTCATTGAATGAAGCAACTAAACAAAGTTTTCTTCATCAACTATTGCAAACACTTATTCTTGTCAAACTCTGATCTAAATCATGTGTAAGAAATATTTAGTGAATTGAAACTAAGTGTATCAAAGCATTTGGTACTGAAATCAAGTCAACTCACTTATACACAGATGAGCAGAGCTAATCAATTTACTCTTAAAACACTTATCATGTAAAAAACTAAGTGTGAAACAAAAGTGAGGAGGGCAGGTCAGCTCACTCACAAATAACTAAGCAGATCGGCTCAAACATGAGCATAACCGATCAGCTTACTCATTCACAGATAAGTAGAGCAAATCAGTTTACTCATAAAACACTTAGCATGTAAAAAAACTAAGTGTGAAACAAAGGTGAGGAGGGCAGGTTATCTCACTCACAAATAACTGAGCAGATCAACTTAAACATGTGTAGAACATATCAACTCACTCATTGACAGATGGACAGAGCAAATCAGTTTACTTATAAAACATTTAGCATATAAAAAACTAAGTGTGAGACAAAAGTGAAGAGGGAAAAAACCTCACTCATGCACAAATGAGCAAAGTAGATATGCTTACTCATAAAACACTTAGCATAGTAAAGTGAGCAGAGCAGGTCAGCTCACCTACTACATACGATCAACTGGGAAGATCAGCTCAGATATGGACAAAGCAGATAGCTCACTCATTATGACTGAGCATAGCAATTTAGCTTTCTCACAAAGTAGAACAGTTCATCTCGCTCAGCAAAATAGCTCAGCTCATTCACATAAAAGAGCAAATTAGTTTACCAATTGCAACATTTAGTTTTCAAAACTAAGTGTGGTCAGTATGGACTTATTAGTCGCCAACAAAACTCCTACAAGAACTCCATCAAATATGGACTTCTTGTTTGCAACACATTATTTATTCAGTCAAGATCAAAGTCCATAACACTTGTTCAAAGTCTACATTAACTCTATGTTAAGGAGTGATAAGTTCAAGACTGGAAAATAACAATATCTTGAGCAGGATGGCATAGAACAAAATGAAAGAGAAATTCTCATTGGAATGATTATTTTGATGGTAAAATCTGATTTAATTTCATTTTGTGACTTTGCTTACTGTGATTATGTTTGTGTTTAAACATCTTATTTACTCTAATCAGAAGCCTAAATTGCTTTATAACTAGCTTAGTATACTAACCAAGTTATGAAATAGGGCAGGCAGGAGGGGAACAAACAAACAACACAGTGGCAACACAAATATATCAGAACCCACTTTTTTTGTTCATTAACAAAAAATGGGGGGTATATCGGTACAAAATAAATAAAAAAAGAAAAAGAAAAAAAAAAGAGAAAGAACAGAAGACTGTTCATCATACAACAAAAAGAAGAAAAAAGACCAAAAAACTGTTGATTTAAAAAAAAAAAAAAAAAGTCTGAAACTTCTTTGTGAAAACCATGGCTGATTGGGTGGCGTTAGTCTGACCCTGGAGAAGGCTGGGAACCTTGTCTTTCAGAGTCCGAGTGAGAGAGGTAGACATCATGTTCTTCATATCGATTGATCTTGAGGACCAACTCTCAGATCTTTGCTTTTTTTTTTCCCCATTCTTTTCCCAAAGTTTGTCTCGCTTCTCCTTCATGGAATCGGCATACTCCTTGTGAAAGTGCAAGTTAGTAGACAATTTATGAGCCTCTCTCTATGATTTTTTCAACTGGTCTTTGAGTTCATGAAGCTGCGAGATAGCACGAAAATACACCGCTTCCATAGCATAAAAGACTGCACAGGCATCCTTTAAGGCTCTAAAACGAGGGTGCTTGTCAGTAAGGGGTCTTTGTCGTCAATATCAAAGCCCAAAAATTCTCCCCTAGCTCAATATCTTACTGCCTTTCATTTTGAATGGCTGTAAAAGAAGTTGGGGATGTCCACGATATGGTAAAGAGATGAAAATGATGAGAGGGAGAAAAAAAACGAAGATTTTCTAAAGACTTAAGCAAAAAAGGCAAATGTTGAATGTATATGAAACATCTATGCATGGTTTGGATTTAATTAGCCAAACCAATGAAGATTGAAATGCCAGAGAAGTGTAAACGAAACGTCAAGTAACGTGCATTTATGAAGTGAGTGATGCTGACGGAATACGTACTGTAATCATGACAATATATTTCCAAGATTAATTGGCGGCTACTATTTTAAAACAGGTCATAATTACAAAAGTGTTTATCATTGCAAAAAATTAATTACATAAATTAAAACTAAAAAGACAAATTGTCAAATCAAATGACAACACTCTGGTTAGCAACATTTGGTTGGCCAGAGATTTGTAAACCAGCAGCATCAGATGCAGCATCACCAGGTAGAGCATGAGCTTAATCTAAGCTTTGGACGAGCTGACCAGAAGGGTTTGGATCTGAGTTGCTTGCCGGTACCTTAGCTGCTGACATAGGAGTTTCTGATAGAAGCCCTTCACCTTCAACACAAGGTGTACCTTTTTCGGTGTTAGCACCTTCTTCCTCTTTATCAGCAGCATCTTCCCCTTCTATTTTTTTCATCCAATTCAGTCTTTAGGAAGGAAAAGTCTATCCCTGGCTGTTCTCTTAACACTAGTCTTTAGCAGGGGTGGAAGCGTACCAACTGGATGTTCTTTGACCTAATTTTAAATTCTGCCCAGAGTTCCTTAATCTTTTGCTCAGTCTTTTTTTCCTTTGTTACTAGCCTCTCCAACATCTGTACTTGATCAATGGACCTCAACTGCTCCTAGTTTAGCTCAGCTGAGAGTTGATTCTTCTCATTATGAAGGTGTTGGAGGGCATTCTCTTTCGCTTGAAAGATAACATCCTTAAACTGGAGGTTAGCCCTCAGGTGATCTACCTTTAAGCGTGCTAAGCTGACCTGTCCCTTCAGAGCAAGGATCTTCTCCCTCAAAGAAGAGCTCTCTCCTCTTAGAGCAGAGATCTTTGCTTTAACCTTGTTGTTCTCTGTACAGTATAGCTCGTTACTCATCTACAATACTTCATGTTTTTCGTTGGCAGAGCGCAGCTCTGTTTCAAACCTCTCTTGAGACGATCTCGCCAGTGATAAGTCTATCTCAAGAGTGACCTTCTGTTCTTGGATGGCACATAGGTCTTCTTACAGTCGACTAGACTCAGTCAACTGATGCATGAGTTGAGTATCTAACTCATTCACGTTAATAAAACTTCCTGCCAGCGTAGAAGACACACGGATGCCTTGCAATACAAAGGCAGTTATTCAGAAACCAATATAACAAATTAGAAATTTAACACTTATTAAATATAAGGATGATTACCTAAAAGAGTGCACAGACGAGGATCCTAAAGTGTTCTGCCTTGCTATGGCCCCCAATCTTTTCTCTACCTTTGTTCTAGGACTCCTCGTATAAGAATTTGATCGCATTGTCACATATCTCATGGCGATTAGGAACTGAGGGCCCAACTTCTTTTATCAATTGACACATCTGCTCACGAGATATACCACGACTTCTTAAAGCCCCTTAACTAAAAGCAGTTGTTGTAGGAGAAGGCTAATAACTTATAGAGACAGGCTCAATAGCACGATTAATAAGAAGGCCAGCTGCATGAATGGCAAGTTCTAGCCCCTAATCTCTGTGGGGGATTGGAACTTAGGCTAAAAAAAAGGTTATAGAAACAACCCCACGCTTGTGTTTGCTCAAGGGTTGAGAATCATCGTCAGACTCAGAACCTGCAGGAAGAATGAGACAATAATGAAGAGCCACAGGTTGAGTAGTGGGCTGAACTGTAGGGTTGGCTGCTACTTGAATAAGCGGTTGAACAACAGGCCTGGCAGCAACAGGGGTAGCAGGCTGAGTTGATGACTTCCCAAATGGCAGGAGGATTTCTTTGTAGGTCTTTTTTTTTTTCTTCCTAATTTGCAGCTCTTCCAATTGGTTGAATTGGGATATGTCTATTGCTGGCGGATTGAAAGGGTAGGAAGTAAAAACCTTGCAGGATCATTTTTCTAGGACCAACAACTTTTTTAGCTCGTCCTTAACCTTGCTTATAAGGCCAAGACTTTTGCAAGCTTCTCCACTTGCATAAGACAACCCAAGAAGACGTCAAGACCATTATTGTAAAATTCCTATATTTAAATTGCAAAGAAGGCATAAGTAAAGGAAATTACTCGAGAAATTGAAATGCCTCAGCAAAATTGAAGGCTACCCTATTTCTTCAGGAGAAAATTCCTAAGTACCCTTAAAGAAGAAGTACCGCCTTTGCCAATCTCGTCTCACCACAGTAGTAAGGTCTATAAGGAAGAAGAATCTCTTAGGGAAGGAATAGTAAAATCTCCCAAGTTCAGAAAGAAATTTGAGAGAACCAATGCTCCTAATTATATCTATAGTAAAGAGAACATTATTTACATGAGAAAGAGCAATGGCTCCCATGATCTAACGGAAGTCATTGGGGGTTAATTGAGCAAGGGTAATTTCTAGTTAATGAAAAAGATTGTGGAGGAAAGGAGTAAAAAGAAGTATAAATCCATATTCAAACATCCACACAAAGAGGAATATTTTACCCTTTTTGGTGTTATAAAGACGTTCATCTTCAGATAGAACCCTAATTGACACAGATGAAGAAATGTCGTACTGTTCTCAAAATAGCACAAACCATTTTGTTGGAACAAAACTTACACCATGATCTCCCCAATTAACTGAGGAATCGGTGAACTGAGAAGTCTGGGTTGTCGTTGTTTGCTCTACAAGGACATTCTACGATGAACCAGCCTCAGTAGGACTATTTGATTGACTCAACGACATCTCAAACAGAGCAACAATGATGTGAACAAGTAATAACAATCAAAAGATTGAAGGAAGACAAAAACTTACATAAACGAGAGAGGTGATCTTTTGTCTTTCTTTTTTTAATCGTCTCGAAAATTAGGAGGACAAATGATATGGGAACATTGTCTCACATAACTATCAAAGGCTTGATAGCCTTAGTAGGTCAGATCGAGTTAATGATCCGATCTGAAAGATATAACCCGACACATGATTTGGGTTGAGCGCATTAAGCCCATCAGAAAACAAATCGCAGTGGTCCAATAATGGGTAATTAGAACCCATGGTGACAAGGCCAAGAATAGGTCAGCGCATGACCTCCACGTCCCCCCATGCATGAGGAATGTTACAACCAACTGATTGTAATGGCCTGCTTTTGATAGGAGCAACGTTACATAGATTTTTCCCTAGTTTAATATAGAAGATCGTGACCACATCTCATGCCATTAGAAGGAAATCAAGAAATGGGCAACCTTACCAATGAAACGATAGTGATCTAATAAGTCTATATAAAGGGAAGGTATCATTATTTTATCTTTATGACTGATTCAAGTGCTTAAGCCTTCTTCATAATCAGATTAACTTATTCTCATGCTGGAGATTCTTTGACCGACACCACACCGGTGTTTTCCTTAAGATCTAATTGGCTTTGCAGGTTGGAAAAAAAAACTTGAGAAGGTTTTCAGTACGTAAGGATCTGATTACACGTGCTGAGAATTTTTGGCAACATCACATTCCTCAAATTTACCTTGCATCTATATGTCAATAAACACCTAATCAAATTCAACTTCACATACTTCACATTGTATGCATCGAAAACCCAAAGAAAAATACAAATTGAGAAAAATAAAAATTAATTTCACCTCACTTCCACCCCGTCCTCGTTATTGCCATCAATGTTGTCCACTTCTTTGTCAAAATCAGTTGACCTCACGACCGCCTCCAATATGTAGTCTTCGGTGGTGGTGGAGCAATGAAATAGATTGGTGATGGTTAAATCTAGGCTAGATCTAACCCGACCTAACCAAATCAGAGCAACAATAGTAAATCAGAGTAGAGATGACGACGTATCGGAGCGCGGTCATGGAGCTTCAGAGAAGAGGCTCGGCCACTGGAGTTTGAGAGAGAGAGAGAGAGAGGGTGGGGATGTATTTTGATAGGGTTGGGGCTGGAAATTCATCATCGAATCGAAGTGTAGGTGGCATCCATGGAGCGACGACGGCGAGAGAGAGGATGACGGTAAGCTAGTGCTGAGAGAGAAAGGGGCACCAGTTGAGTGAGTTATTAAAAAAAATGTTGTTTTGATGTATGAACATTAAAGGGTAATTTTGTCATTATAAATTATTAATAGGTGTCTGTGCATAATTTCTTTTTAAATATGAGTTTTGAACAAATTTTATTTGGGTAGGAGTGGAAAAGTTATTTTTTTCAAAAATAGGAGTTTTGGGAGAAAATTCCTTATGTAATTGGATAAATTTTTGTATTTACTAATATATTTGCTTGGTTTTTTTTATCACTTCTAGATCAATTTGTGTCTCAAATTTCTCCCGTTTGTGATGAATTCTATGTAAATTGATTTTTTTTTGCTTGTATGTTAAATAATATTTGTGATTTTTTTATTATAGATTTTTAGGTTGAATTTACATTCTGGGTTCATATGCTTCTTTGGTAGTTGGATGTGGGCTACCACATAGCTGGGATCCACTTGTAGAGCCTACATGCTTGGGTGAGCTTTGAGACATATCCAACTACTAAAAATTTCAGGAAACACTTTTGTAGAGATGATCTCTTACTTCCCCCTGCCCCATGCATTTTTATTTTTATTTTTAATTTTATAAACTTGAATTTATGTTTTCATGAAAACACAACCAACTCTTTCAGTTATATGATGCTAAAACTCAGTTTTTCCTCTTGTTGGAATTGATTGAAATAGGAAAAAATGTGGATTTGTCGGCCAAAATTGAAGAAGGTTTCGGTCCAAATGGGTTGGGTATTCTATCAATCTCAGGGGTAATATATGGATACGTGCTTGATTATATTTTCCTTGATTTCTTATTTTGTGTTTTTCTCTTGAGGCTGTGCCTCTATTTAATAGTTAAGTGATGCAATATTTTTTCAAGATAATTATTTACTTTCACTTGTCTCTGTTTAGTAGTTAAGTGATGCAATATTTTTTCAAGATAATTATTTAATTTTACTTGCCCAAGCTAAGTGAGGTATTTTAAAATCTTTTGACATGTCTTGTACCCAACATTTCTTTATGTGTTAGGCTTTTGATAATGTGTGTGCAATATGTGTTTCATAGGATATGGGAAGAGTGACTTGCTATATGACTTGAAATATAGTTGTCAATGGCAAAAAGCGCACCACGAGCTTTACAAAGTTGGTTGCCTATGAAACCGAACATGTAAAATGTATTTTTCTTTGCTTATAACAATGAAAATGGTATTATTCTAAAGTGAATTATATAGGATAAGTTATTTTAATAGATTGTTGTAAATAGTCATATTAGAATTTAGATGATATATATAGTCTAACCTTACTGGATTTTTTTTACATAGATAGATGAAACATTATTCAGGATGGCCATTTCTCCCTAGGATCTATGTGCATACGCCTTAGTTGGATGTGTCTTGTTTGAGGCTACGTAGGCGCACGCCTTTATGGTTTGAAGCCTAATGCCTTCTATAGCTACTATTATTAGAAAGTATTGTATGAATTATGCAAATACTTGGTGAAAGGAAAATATAGATATTCACCCACATACCCATACCCACAGATAAAATAATATAAAAGATTTGGTCTTCTTTTGTGCTGGGATAGAGTTGGAAATGTCCGAGATGGGTCTTGAATAATCAAGTAATCTTAGGTATCCTTAGATCTGAGAAGAGTCCTTGTTCGAGAAGGGTATCAGTCTGTCCTGGGTTGGGCTACAAATTGTCACCTGCACAATGGACTTGCTAGGGGTGGGCCCAACGTGTCTCTTCCGGCGTGAGAGTAAGAGCTCAAAGGAGATAGTAAAATGCTTAGAGTATTGGAAAAGTAAATAGGCGTCACCTTTTTACTACACTTTCACCTTTCCTTATATAGGTAGTGGGTTGATTAACATTTGGAGGATGAGAGGCCTAAGTAGGGATTAACATCCTGATCTGGGAGCGTGACCACCGCGTGGGTACGTGGGGAGATTAAACTGGTGGGCCTGGGCTTTCTATCCTTCTTGCTAGGGCCCATGGGTGGTGAGTGCATGCAAGCAAACGGATGACCCGACCCACGTTACCAAATAGACTCTCCTTGTGGCCCACCGTGTAAGGAGTTTCTTTCCCTACCCTTCTTGGATGGCCAGAGATGGGCAAATGATATTTTTGTTGAGGAGCTTGTGGGGTCGGATTCCGAGGTGAGGAGTGCTGGCCTAGATGGAGAGTGTTTTCCCCAGCCCGACGGAGGCTCTTCTCGAAGGTAAGAATAAACGATCTCCTAGGATGATCGGCCTGGGCTGAGTCGTGCCCCTGGTTAGCGGAGTCTCCACAATTGTCATTAGTAGGGATGGGTCCCATGGGATTTATAGACACGTGGCAATCTTATATTGGATGCTTGGGGATGACTATTTTTACACTCATCAGTTGCCTCCTAGGACCTAGTGCTAAAAAGAAACTTAAGGCACTAGGGACTCTGCTATGCCCTCTGTTCGAGGTCTTTATGCCTTCTGGAAGTAATTTGAGGTGTTTGTTCGCTTTGGAACCATGGAGACGTGTCGCTTTGGGGTAGGATATAGTTTTGAGAAGAGGAGTGGATTGTCCCTAGATGAGCATGAACGGCCCGCCAGGCCCACACCATTTCGACTTTCCTGACACGCCTTTTGCTTGACCGATAAATGGTGGACACGTGTCCGTACTTCTTTGACTGGCATGCTGACCCAGACATTCTGGACCGTCCAATATTATGACGGTTTAATAGGACATGACCCCTATATAAATGGAACACCCCATGCTCATTTCCACACTTGAGAGATTTTTGGAGCACCTTCTCCTTCCTGATAGGTACCCTCTCTTTTTTTCGTCATGTTTTCTTTTTCTTCTTTTTCATCTTCATCTTCTTTCTCTTCTGAGTCTGGCACAAGCTCGGGGTCTGCTCTCTCTGACCAGACCCTGTTGGTCTCTCTGCTTCAACGGATTGACCCCAACCCAGCCCTACCCCCCAGTTCAGAGGAGCAGCTATGTTCATCCGGCGGTGCAGTCCAATCGCACCCTACCTCAGCGGTTGGGACGTTTAGCCATTCTGATAAGGGCAGTAGGGTTGGTCCTTCTGAGGACCCCACCATTGAGCTCAACTCGAGTCTAACCAACGAGATTGAGTTCAATGCAGACTTGATAGAGGCTTCGGAGGGAGCTCTTTAGCCTCAGGCGGCTCGTTACAATGCTGTCCCTCCAGAAAGTCCCATATGGAGGATTAAGTCAAGAATGACGAAGGTTGAGCTCGGTTTGGCCTGAAGTAATTATACCTTCCCCAAGACAGTAAAAATCTGTCTTCTCTATACAAAGGAGATGGTATGCACTCCTTCCAGGGGCTTTATTATCGTGTATATGGAGCAATTGTATAACGGTTTAAGGTTTCCTATCCACCCATAGAGAAGGGCCCTCTATCTAGAGTACAGGTTGTGTCCATCACAACTCGCTCCAAACTGCTTGAGGGCCTTTATGGCCACTTATGTCATCTGCCAGGTAGAGGGGATCGAGCCATCTATTAATCTGTCCAGGGCTCTCTTCTTTCCCAAATCCATGCCCTCCAAGAAGGGTTGGTACTATATCGCCTCCAGTTAATAGTTTCTTCATAGCCTGGAGTCGTCCATCAAAAATTGGAAGCCCACGTACTTCTACCTCAGAGGCACTGGTTGGAAATTAAGCCCGACGGACAAAAGAGTCTACCCCATCCCAAGGGTGTAGGGCATTGTAGGTGAATTTTGTTTAGTTTTGACTAGGGGTTTCCTGTTCGGTCATTCCTTCTGACTTGGTTTTTCTTGTTTTTGCCTTGCAATTCCTGAGAAGAAAAGTGGAAGAAGAGCAAAGCCAAGCCTTCTAATCCAACAACAAAGGGACACTATTCTCGGTATGGTCTTTAATGACGTTGCGGAGCTGCTGGATTCAACCATTTATGATTTCCACTTCTACCGTGCACCAGGCCTGCCCGTTCCCGTCTTCGATTTAGAAATCGAGAACGGTGAACTCTCTTCCCTTCTCAGATTTTTTCAAACACTTGGCATTTCACTTTTGCTTGATTAACTACTTTCTTATTTCCTTAGTAGACATGGATAAGGAGGCCTTGAAGAGGATGATGAGCCAAAAGGTGGTCAAGAATGCGGTCGAGAAGAGACAAGGGTCCCAGCCCCAAGGCGGAGATCCCCTAGAGGGAATACCCGAGGGTGGGGAGCCAATTGTGGCAAGACACTCCTCCTATGATGCCCCGGGATGGGTCGAGATCATACCGAGGAGAGAAACCCCAAGGAGGGAGTCATCGACGAGCGTGAGAAGGAAAACTTCCACGCAGCCAGAATTAGTCTCCCCTTCCACTACTGAGAAGGCCGACACCAGAGAGGGCCAAGACAGGGAATAGAAAAGTCGTGTATATTGAGGCTAAGGGCCACAAGAAGGCCAAGGTAGAGCGGATCATCTCAGAGGTCTTTACGGAGGGGTGTGTGACGTCTGATGTCCCCCTACCGAGGACAGTTCACACTTCTGTGACCTTTTCTATGTCGGACACAAGTCTCCCCCTTAACCAAAGAATACTGGATTGCCTTGAGTTGCTACCTAGTTTTGTCCATCCAATCATATTGCCTCAGGACCTTCAGAGGATTGAAGCCAAAACAGACATCTTCAGCCCTCCCAGACCATTCAGCCCAAACAATTTCAAAAACTTGTATTTTTTCTTTGTTTTTCTTCTCTTTGCTTTTTTGGCCAACAAGGGTATTTTGTAATGGGTCTCGGCGCCACCAGTTGTAATGACAATTTTAATCAATAAATGAAGCTTTTTGATCTCTATTCGGCAAAATTGTCTCCTTTGAAGCAATAATGATTCTCCTGCCCGATGATGGAGCTTTGCTCCTAGTCTGATTTGGGTAAAGGCTTGGGCTGGCAAGGAATCTAAGCTCAGCAAGGAGCCTGAGTACTGACCTTAGCTCCAGCTCGGTGAAATACTTAAGCTCATCTCGGAACTAGGCCTGAGCCCAACTTGGTCTCTTTTATAGACTTTGACATTTCATTTGTTATTTTCGTCTTTTAACCTTTGTTTAGATTGATTAGATTTTTTTCCAACACCTTAGCTTCTCAACTCTTCCCGATCTCGGTGGTGCTCTGCTCTGTCTAGCCAATTCTCACCACTTAAAGATTTTTCTTCTTCTTTTTCTTCCAATTTTTAGTAAAGCGTCTTGTTAAGGACATCCCTTCACACCAAAGTTGTTCAAGGTTTGTGGTGTATCCCGAGATTGGTGCTTGGTCTGATCTCGAAAAGTAACCCAAGATCAGAGCTTTGTTTGATCTCAGCATGTGTCCTGATCTTGGAATAAAGCCTGGGATCAACACGAAAAACCCTACCTGGTCTCAGAATTCTGTACTTTTGAGCCCATCTTGGTGGACTAATTATGTGAGAGGATTTTATTCTATGCTCAGCCCGGTTTCATCTTAAGCTAGTTATTATACTGGTGTTATAAGTTTTTGCTCAAAAAATTCATGGTTTCTTTTCTCGATTTGTGCCTCTTCTCGGCTGAGTTATCATTCTCAGTTGTTTTACCATATCCATATATTTCCTACCCCCTAGCCTACCATCTGAGCAGAGCTCGGGTGGTAGGATCTGACTAGGGGTGGTACTTGTATGGCTTTTGGCCCTTTCGGTCCTCAAAGGTGAGACACTATAGTTAGTCCTTGTGGCCGGTCATTGGTGGATTCTCATTAGTAAGGCTTATCCTTGAGCCTTTTTGGGTTATCTCGAATTGTCCTTACAAGTGCATCGTCCCTTTGTGTCGCTTGAGCTAAGCTTGGCTATCAGGGGTGGGATGCTTAGTTGTAGGTCCTCAGACCCATTTTATGTTCTGCCATTAGGGGACGAGCGCGATTAGTCCCCGGGTACAAACTATTGACCTGAGTAGGGGGTCTAGTTACACCCTCAACGTCATGTGCTGAGATGAACTTCTTTCTTATTGATAGGCTGGGAGCTGCTCTCTCTGTCCATGATGATACGGAAGGTTGCTCATCCCTACCACAGCATTTGATTTGGGAGAATTAGTTGGAGAGCGGCTCATCCCCGTCCGAGATAGTATGGAAGGCTACTCTTCCTTGTCTTTATAGTTGTAAACTTTGGAGAATGGAGGACTAGTCGAATCAAACACTTCATTCATTCACACGCAATTTCATTACAAGTTTAAAAAGCAAAATTTCTACTACTTTACGGTGCTTCCTCTCTAGGATAATAGCGTTTTAGGTGTTCTGCATTCCAGGGATGTCTCAAAAGGACTTCATCTTCCATTTCCAGCTCGTACGTTTCAGGCCAGGCTATGTGAGTTACCCTATACGGTTTTTCCCAGGTCGAAGCTAACTTGTCGGTGGTTTGATCCTTGGTGGCCAGGGTCACTTTTCCGAGGATGAGTTCTCTAACGTCGAATAACCAAAGATAAACCCTTCTATCATAATACATGGCCACCGTTTGCTAATAGGTTGCTTGCTGCACTCGGGCACGTTTTTTTTTCTCCTCGAGAAGATTTAGGTTAAAGGCCAATGATGCATCGTTATCATCCAGGCTAAAGATTATTGTCATCCTGGAAGAGGGCATGACGATCTAGGCAGGAATTACGGCCTTAGACTCGAAAGTCACTGCAAATGGAGTCTCTCTTGTGGGGGTCCTTGTCGTGGTGTGATATACCCTGAAAACGGGATACACATCTTCAACCCATCTTCCTTTTGACTTGTCCAACCTCGTCTTGAGCCCGTGTAGGATTGTTCGATTAGTTACTTCTACTTGCCCACTGGCTTGAGTATGCCCCGAGGAGGCGAAGTGGGTTTGGATTCCCAGACTGGCACAGAACTCTGCGAAGAGGTTGTTGTCGAATTACTTTCTATTGTCGGAAACAATTGCCTTTGGGATACCAAAGCGATAGGCTATGCTTTCCCAGACAAAGCCTCTAATCTTCTCCTTTGTGATCCGTGCCAAGGTCTTGGCCTTTACTAATTTCGTAAAATAGTCAATAGCGACGACAATGAATTTTCATTACCCGATCCCTTGAGGGAATGGTCCCAGGAGGTCAATGCCTCACTGGGCAAAGGGCCAAGGACTCGTTATGAGGATGAGGATGGTGGGGGGTAGCTGGGCATGAAATGCGAACCTTTGGCATTTGTCACACCTTTTTGTAAACTCCATGGAGTCTTTATTCATTTCTGGCCAGAAGTATCCATGGTAGGTGAGCTTGTGTACCATGTATCTCCCCCCCAAGTGGTTGTCGCACACTCTTTCAGGGACCTCCTTCATTACGTAATCAGCTTCCTCCGGACACAAGCATCGAGATTACGGACCCGAGAAGGATTTTTGGTACAACATTTTATTTATGAAGGTGTACTTAGCAGCCCTGTACTGTATTCTCCTGACTTTTGCTATGTTAGATAAGAGTGTTCTGTGTTAGAGATAGTCCCTAATCGGATCCATCCAGGTTGGTTTGTTGGTAAGGGCACATATGATGGCCTCCTGGTTGGAAACAACTATGCTCGGCCCATTTATATATTCAACAGGGACGCTCATCTTCAGGGTGAATTCCACCACGGAGGGCAGGTTAGCCAAAATGTCTACGTGTTTATTCACTTCTCAGGGGATTTGGTTTATTTGGATATTTTTGAAACTTTCCATTAGTGCCTTCACCCTTCCGAGGTACGCAATCATGCTCAGATCCTTCGCCATGTACTCCCCATTGACTTAGTTTACAACAAATTGTGAGTCACATAAGACTTTGAGATTTTTGGCATTTAATTCCCTTGCCTGCCGGAGTCCAGCGAGAAAGGCTTTGTATTCAGTTTCGTTGTTAGTGGCCCAGAACCCCAATATGAGGGCGTACTCAATTTTTTCTTGGTCCGAGGCAACTAGGACCATCCCGACCCCAAATCCTCCCACATTATAAAAAGCATCCGTGAAGGGTTGCCATCTGTCCGGTCCAAGATCACTGCTTGATCTGAGCTGGGATGGGATCTCCTCTGGGAAAGGTGTATCTGCCGAACCGAGATGGGTCTCCTGCCAAGCAGGGTCTTGACTATCTGAGCTGGGATCTTTTGAGAAGATCATCTCGGCTATAAAGTCAACTAGGAGCTATCATTTGAAGGTTGTCTTGGACCAATAATCAATGTGGAATTGGCCGAGCTTGAGGCAATATATCATGAGCCGACTTGAGTCTGGAGAGTGAAGAACTTTCCTCAAAGATTGATAAGTCAGGATGATTATCACGTGCACATGCGCCTGTAAGTAATGCCTCAATTTCCTTGACGCGATGAGAAGGGCATACACTAGCTTCTCAAACCTCGGGTATCTCATCTCGGTGTTGGCAACTATTTTGCTGGAGTAATATCAATGGCTTTAAATTCTATCATCTTCTTGGACCAGGGCGGTGCTTACCTGTACTTGAGGAGGCAATGTATAGGAACAATTTTTTCCCATCCTTAGGGGTACTTAGAAGCGGCGCCGATGAGAGATAGGCCTTGAGCTCTTAAAAGGAAGCCTCACACCCAGTTGTCCACTCAAAGGTTTTATTGCCTCGTAGTACCTTGAAAAAAGAAAGACATTTATCTGAGGAGCGTGAGATGAAGCGGTTCAAGGCAGCCAGCTTTCTAGTGAGTA
The DNA here is from genome assembly GCA_016647705.1 of Eucommia ulmoides. Taxonomy (NCBI): domain Eukaryota; kingdom Viridiplantae; phylum Streptophyta; class Magnoliopsida; order Garryales; family Eucommiaceae; genus Eucommia; species Eucommia ulmoides. The sequence goes on along the minus strand of CM028340.1, from coordinate 30,082,557 downwards.
TTTGAACTTCTTTCTTCGTCCGAGGTGAGGCAATTCCAATAATAGCACTTATCTGATCGGGGTTGGCATCAATGCCGCGCTGGGACACCATATAGCGTAGGAACTTTCCTGTTGAGACTCTAAAGATCATTTTGTGGGGTTTATCTTCATACGATGGGCTCGGAGCTTGTCAAAGCAGTTTTGGAGATAGGCAATGTTATTAGACGCTTTGGTGCTCTTCACGAGCATATCATCTATGTACACTTCCATCGTTGAGCTAATCTCCTTCTTGAACATCTTGTTCACAAGCCTTTGATAGGTCGCCCTGGCATTACGAAGGCCAAAGGGCATGACCTTGTAGCAGTAAGTGCCTTTGTCTGTGATGAACGAGATCTTGCTCTTGTCTAGGGAAAACATTAGAATTTGGTTGTACCCGGCATAAGCATCTAAGAAGCTCAAGAGTTCATGCCCTACTGTGGCGTTAATGGCCAAGTATATTCTCAATAAATGAAAGAAATCCTTGGGACATGCCTTGTTGAGATCCTTGAGGTCCACACAAAGACGCCATTTGTTCCCAACCTTGGGAGCGTGGACGATGTTGGAGATCCAATCAGAGAACTTGACTTTCTCCACCACGGACGACTTCACCAACTTACCTATTTCTTGTTTAATGATTTTTTGGCGCTCTAGGTAGAATTTCCACCTCTTTGGATGATGGGGATTGGCATGGAGACAATACATGGCTATACTCGGATCAATCCCAGGAAGTTCGTCATGAGACCAGGCGAACACGTCGTAGTTTTTCCTAAGGAGACTAGTGAACTCTTCTCGCTATGTCATGCTGAACTTGGCACCTATCCTAACAGTTCTCATCTCAATGGTTGGGTGAATGGGTGCCTCCAATAACTCTTCGTGGGGCCAAGGATGTGGCTCCTCATCTCGAGGCGAGGGTCGTCTATCGGCACGGTTCTCGGCTTGGACAAGGCTACGAGCTCAGCCTCTCCATTCTTGGGCTTAGCCATTGATTGCTATTTCTATTTCTTGAGCACCTCCTAATGCATGTGCTAGCTATTTTCTGATCTCCTCTTACTTTTCCTACTCCTTTTTCTATGGGGAACTTCATCATTTGATGGTAAGAGGAGCACACGACCTTCAGGGAAAGTAAATATGGTCATCCCATGATTGCATTATAAGGTGAAGGTCTATCCACAATGAGGAACTTGGCCCACACCGTGGCCGATGTGGGCTTAGCTCTGACCGTGACGGTCAGGGAGGTCTAACCAATTGAGCTAACAACGTCCTCGCCGAAACAAACAAGAGGGGAGGTAGTGGGTTGCACAGAGCTTGAGTTCATGTTCATCCTGTCAAATGCCCAAGATAATATCCAGAGCTTTCTCCATCGACTAAAATCATTCCCACCTTATAGTGGTTGATCAGTGTTGATATTACATATTACTAGGGCATCGTCGTGAGGAGTGTGCATCCCTCTAAGGTCGGCCTCTCTGAAGAGGATGACATTGTGTTTGGCGACATTGATCATGCTCACCTCGTATACGTCATCGTCTCTTTACCCTTGCACCTTTTCCTAGAAGAGGTTGTCTCCCCTCCGAGGTCGAGACCGCCATGGATCATGTTTATCTCGCCATTCACACGTTGGTCACCATAATTCTCTTTCCTTTATCTTTTTGGTGGGGGTTGGCTGTGGTTTTCTCTTCTCTACTGTCCCCAGTGCTCATCTTGGCGATCACTCTCCCCGACCCTCCATTCCCTCTACAGACATAATGTCCCAGATATCTTTTTTTTTTTTATGAGGGCTTCTATTTCTTCTTAGAGCTGGAAACAATCCTCCATCGAGTGACCTCGGTCATGGTGGAATTTGCAATATTTGCTGACGAATTTTCCCATAGGTTTTTCTCTAGAGGTGGAGCAGGAGGGAAAAAAACCCTATCCCAGAATTTTCAACGAAGATGGTCACAATGGACGCTGTTAGGGGGGTAAACCCTTGTCGAATCCCTATGGGTGGAGGAGGCCTCCGATCCCCGGGAAAAGGTTTCAACCGCCCCTCAGCATGTAATCTATACGAGCCCTTAGCTATGCTCTGTCTTTCCTTTGCTCGACCTTTATTTTTCTAGACTATTTTTCAATCTCTCTTCACTGTGTCTATCAGATCCACTTCATAAAAAGTTGTGCCTTTGTCCAAGGTGGCAATTAGGTTGGGCGTAGGCCGTGAACACAGGGCATAAGATAACCTTTAGTGCCTCAGCTCATCAATGAAAGCATTTAGGGCTATGGCATCTGAGAGGCCTTCATAGTAGAGGCTCTCTCTATGGAATCTGTTCCATTAATCACCCAAATTCTTTCTGATCTCTTGCTGGAGGGCAAGGATGTGGGTCACAGTCTTAGGCATATGCCGGAAACAGTTGAACCGAGTTAAGAAGAGTTGCTCAAGCTGAGTATAGGTTGAGATCGAGGATGGGGCGTAGTCTTGGAACCAAGTGTTAGCCATTCTTGCCAGGTTGAGAAGAAATAATTTGCACCTTGCTGCCACAGAGGCTGTATGCATATCCATAAAGGCGACAAAAATGGAGAGGTGATCGACGGGGTTGGTAGTCCCGTCGTATGGAGCTGTCAGTGGGCTAGGGAACCTGTATAGAATCACCTCGTCCACGATTTCATCGATAAAGAGGGATATCACCCCTGAGGAGAGCCCAGTTGCCCTCCAGGGCTCGTATATGCAATAACACTACCTTCATCTCAGCAATACGTCACTCCAAAGCTGCTTCTCCCCTAGGCAGTGTTGCGACTTGGCTAGCGACCACTCTGGATTCCTATCTTTCAGCTGAAGGGGAGTGGGTGTCCACCTCTCAAGCACGGCGAACTCTGCGCTTAGAATGGGTGACTTGGCTATACGCCCTTCCCAATTGGGGCTCACGGCAATCCACTATCTGGCGACCCTGTGAGGGCAGCGACGAGGAATCTGAAGTAGCTAGCGGAGCGAGATCCCGTTCCTGTACCAGACAATCACGGGGATGGGACTGATCTCTCGAGGTATGCCCATTCGAGTAGATGACACGATTCGACTATTAGGGGCACTCATCTCCCCTTCACACTAGAGAATTGGTCCCTCCTGAGTCGTGGCCGGTGGCAGGCGGGAAAGAAGGATTTGGAGGTAAGACTGAAACTCGCCTAGTCAGCATTCCAGATTGTCAATCCGCGCTGCCTCCACAATACCAGAAGTTTAGCCAACGAAGACGCCTGAGGGTAGAGCTTACAAGCCTGCCTGGCCCGCTAGGAATATGTTTTCTGCTTCAACCGGGATGGGGACTGAAGCACTCACATCCAGTCTGGGGACTCTTGACATCTCTCTAGTCAGGTTGTTGTTCACTACATTGCTCTGATCTCTCAGCCGTATAGTATGACTAGACCCTGTGATCACCAAGTCTTAGTCGAGTTGGGAGTTGATGATTGGAGGAAGGCTTTTAGTACTGTTCCCACAAACGATGCTAAACTGTTGATGTTAAATCTTGGTCAACAACTACAGTATGGTCTGGTTAGGGTGTTTTGGTCTTCTGCTGTGTTGGGATGGAGTTGGAGAGGTCCGAGATGGGTTTTGGATAATCGAGTAATCTTAGGTATCCTTAGATCCGAGAAGAGTCCTTGTCCAAGAAAGGATCAGTCCGTCTTGGGCTGGGCTCCAAGCTGTCATCTTTACAAAGGACATGCCGGGGTGGGCCCACCATGAAAGGAGTTACCTTCCCTGCCCTTCTTGGATGGCTGAAGACGATCAGGGGATGTTTTTGTTGAAGAACTTGTAGGGTTGAATTCTGAAGTGGGTAGTGTTGGCCCAGGTACATAGCCGAGATGAGGAGTGGCTTCTCCAGCCCGACATAGGTTCTTCTTGGAGGTAAGAATAGATGATCTCCTGGGATGACCAGCCCGGGCTGAGTCGTGCCCCTGGTCGGCGGAGTCTACACACTTGTCATCAGTAGGGATGGGTCTCACTGGGATTTGTAGACACGTGACAGTCTTCTATTGGATGCTTAGGGATGACCATTTTTACACTCATCAATATTATTTCTACAATTTTCATAAATTTAATATAAATGATTTAATATCCGATATATATTTTTTTTTTTTATAAATGTAATATTTATAATTGTCGTATATTATATCTTTTCTTTTATATTATTTTATTGATATAATTTTTATAAATTTAATGGTTTAATATTATTACTAAATTTTAATGTCCATATATTATTTTGATATATTTATATATATAGAAAAAACGTATTGTATTTCCTCAATTATACAAAAAGATATATTCTTCTCCTTAATTAGATATAAAATATATAAGGTTAGACATAAATTTATATTTTTTAGATCAATCTGGACCGCTCTTTATGCGGGAGATAAGGAACGGCTGTGATTTATGTAGGGTTTATGTTCGGCCTGTTTTATTATATAGATTCTTGGAAATTTTTTTATTTAGTCCCCAAAAAATATAGAAATCATAAAATAGACCTCCAACTACCTTAATTAAGCTTCAGTCCCCAAAGATTTTTCAGAAAATAGTCTATGTTATTTGATCATATTTTTTTCCTAATTTATGTAAAATGTCATTTTGTAAGATATAGCAACATGTGAACATTCATATTTTTATTTTTCAGTTTTTAAACATTTAATACATGTGTAACATGGTTGATTGTGCTATTGTGAATGTTCACATTTTTATTTTGCTATTTTTAAATATTTAATACATATTAACGGGCTAATTGTGCTACTGTGAATGTTCACAATATTTTAACATTGAAAATAAACCTTAATGTTAATCCCTAGGTTTTGATGAACAATTAAAAGTTGGTGTTTTTGTGGAACTAATATGTTTGTTAAGTGTTTCAGAAAAAGAGTTCCATTTATTGATTTTGTTGAAGATATCATGAATAAAATGTCAAGGGTGCAAAGATGGATACAGTGAAGAAATGCAGAGTGTTGATGATCTAGAAGAAATTAGGTGAAAATAACTCATTACTCTTAATGCAACCCGAATTAGGATCACACACGACACTATTAAATAAGCTATTTTTTTATTTTATTTTTTTGTGTTGAAATGATAGAGTTTAGGATCCTAATTATTTATTACTTATGTACTCCTTATGTGAAAATTGGAAATGAAAATTAACCTAAGTAAAAATCATGATCAAAGTATAGAAAGTTGAAGTTTAGGGTCAATTTAGTCAACTAAGAAAAGCAATCGGTTAATTGAATTAAAAGAGTGGATTGTGGAGCAGAATTGGTGAACAAATTAACCAACCAGCATTAATCGGTCAACTGATCGGAAGGGATCGATTAACTATTTAAAACAATGAGGTTTTCGGAGCAAAAAATATAGATCATGCATCAATCAGTCAACCAACTAAAGGTGATCGATCAACCGATGTGCTTAAGGGTGAAAAAATGGAAGTCTCTGAACCAATCGGTCAACCAATTGTGCTGGAGCTTGGCAGGGAAAACTCCCTAAATCAATTGGTCAACCGATCGAAGGAGGATCGATCAACTGACTGGGGTTTGGGTTTGGCTTGGTATCTATGTTGAATCAATCGGTCAACTGACTATTTCGGTTGAGATTTCGAGGAATATGGGATTTTGGTAAAAAACTAGCCATTTTTTCTGATTCAAGGGAGAATTTCGGGGGATTAGAACCTACTGAAGATATGGTATATGTATTTGTATATCCCTATTGATTTAGTCCACACAATTATAAATTCTCTCAATTTAAGTAACTAAATACTTTTTATCTTTGCGATTGATAATTGAGAAATATTTTATGGACTTATTTGAGAGTTTTGAAAGTTATGTTTAAATGAATTATCCTAGAATTGAATGATTATGTTATATGGGATCCAAGAATGTCTTTTAGAAGCATATCTTTTGAAAAGTAGCCGTCGGAGGGCTTGATATCAATCTATATATATAGACTTGTAAAAATTGGATAAAAATATCAAGAACATCAATTCTTACGCTTTTCTAAGAGATATTATTCTGACGAGATTTTTCGAGAGAGATTTTGTGTTAAAGTTCTTGTTCTAAAGCGCTGATTGATTTGACGTCATCGACTTAAGCTATCTTGCGATTTTGTTTTCATTCTTCGGTGTTTTCTGGTGAGATCTTTCCAAGTTATTGTTCTTAATTTTGATTTCATATTATTATTGCTTGGATCTAAGATCGTTAAAAAATCGTTTTCAAATTTAAGAGCATAAAAATCTTTTTAAAATGATTTTGTGTGTTTATCTAATTACGTGCTTTAATTTGTGCTACCCACACTTGTTATTAATTATTTATTAATTTGTCTCACATTGAATCTATCACGTAGTAAATTTTGGGACACTAATCGAGTAAAACTGTATTGAGATGGTAGAAGCTCCTTGAGGGAAGAAACTCATTATTTTTTGTATTTGTGAGTTTGAGCGGATTAGACATGGTTGGGTCGATGTCTAATCAAGGCAGCTAGGTTTCAATCTTTTCTGGTGAAAAAGATTGAGGTTTGATATTTGTTCTAAGTATAAAAAGGTTAGGTTATTCTTTTCCCTTGAAAAAAATTAGGTCTTGATTCTCCTTGAATTGAATTAATTTGAGTGAATTATAAAGGTTCAATCCTTACCTGAGAAAATGATACTTGTGCGAGTTGTGAGGCTTGATCTTTAGCTTGTAAAAGAATTAGGTTTTGATTCTTTCTATACTAGAATTAGATTAGTCTTTAGTCTAGTAAAAAGATAAAGTTATTCCTTAACCTAGAAAAAGGGAAATATTAAAGGTTAATTTTGAGTCTGGTAAGAATCGTTGTAAGGGTTTGGTTCCTACCTGATAAAGGAATCAAGGGTTTAGAGGTTGCGAATCTCCGTGGAGTTCAGGGGATTAGATTAGGCAAGGCTTGCTTGCTGAACCTGGATATATCTTAGTGTGTTGTATTATTTACTTTCTTTATATTTTGTTTGGATGTGCACCTAGAATTAAACACTTATCCGCTGCATAACGAAGATAATAATCAATTTAGAAAAATTGATTATATGATAATTAAGTGTTAAAAGATTTAATTGTTTAAATTTTTATAACTACCCAATTCACCCCTCTTCTTGGGTACCTCACTAGGCCAACAATTGGTAGAGCTCAATTAGCTTAAAACATTAGATAACAAAGATCACATGGAGAACCCGATAAACACACTAGGTAAGGTACAGTCTATGCACCGTCCACCTTTGTTTGCAGGTGAAAACTATTCATTCTGGAAGGCTAGAATGATTGTCTTTCTTCAGGCCACCAATTATGATATGTGACTAGCTATTGAGGACGGTCCATTTATTCCTATGGAAAATAGAGTAATTAAGAAGAAAGAGCGGTTGATCACTTCTGATAAGCAGAAGGCAGCACCTAACAACAAATAACGATAGCCAATGACGAAGCAACGATGACAACGAACCAGATATGGAATTTTCTCGATTTGAGAGAGAGAGTGACATCCTGAGAAAATGGTATCGGAATAACAAATATATGTAATCGACAGCGAACCACTAAGTACAACAGATTTGGAACATGAATGGAGAGAGAGAGGGGGAGAACATGAACAGATTTGGAATATAAATAGAGATTTGGAACATGAATAGAGATTTGGTGGGGGTTGCGGTTAGAACGCGAATGGAGATCTGGAACACGAATGGAGAGAGAGAGTGTAATGACCTGATCTTCCAGGGTCGCCACTTGGTTTCTTCGTTTTATTTTTATGGAAAAGTAGAAGTACAAGACAAACTACTCCACCACTACGCTTTCGTTACGCCACTATGATAAAAATAATAATAAGCGTAACGTCGACTTGATATTACACAACCATAACAATACGTACGTAACTGATTGAAATTTTAATATTATAAATTCAAAATTGCAAAATTACACATATCCCAAAATATTCCATAGCAAAATTACCAAATCCTACCTCTTTCTGATTAGCCTGAAAATAGAAAGACAACACCCTCTGACTCTACCTAATACCAGTAGTGGACCCGTCTCTACTTTGAGTACCTGAGATAAAATATGTTATCAGTGTACTGTCTTCATAATATAAAAATAATTTATGGATCAAGTACATTTATCAGAATTCCCTTTTCAAAATAGAAATAAATTCACAATTGAGTAGTATCAAAATCCCACAGATATCATCATAATAAAGTAATTGAATTGAAGTCAACTGATCAAATTATTTTTATATAATAAAATACCCCACATATTTCTATACCATCCATATGATCGTTTCTTCTCACAATTAGGAATTATGATGGTACCGTAACCTGTACAACTGTGCAATCTAAAGTTTGTCTTCAGTATCATGGTCATTCAATATCTCTAATGGTAGGAGCCAACATATGGTATTAACCATCATATCATAATGATAATAATCATCATTAACAACAATAACAACAACCATGTATATCAACCACTGCAGGACTTTTCCTTTTGTCAGGTCATAACACAAGGTCCTACAGGACAATGCCCTTCTATTAGGACAACAACATTCTGTAGGGCATACCCTCATGTAGGGACCACACTATGACATAGTAGAATAGTAATAAAAACCACTTTTCCATATTTAACATTTTACTTGATCTATCTAACATTATAAACTATCGTACGTTCTTGGCTTTCGCTTTCATAGGAGGTTACTGTTGTGCCTAGTAATGATGCAACTATTTGCGAGAACGTTTGCACGTTCTTGGTCTTCGCTTTCCTAAGACTCTGCTTTTTTTTCCCATAGTGTAGATGCAGCGATTCCCAAGAATGTTCGTACATTCTTGGCCTTCGCTTTCCTAGTTTAGATACAACAATGTTCAGGAACATTCCTGACTTTGCTTATTTAGTTTAAATTTCATGTTTTAGCATTAAGATATTTATGTTTCATGTCTTGCAGAACAAAATATTTGTGTCTCCTTCTTTGTCTCTATGAGTAAACTTGCATGACAAAGAGGGACAGTTGTAGACACTGTATTTTGTCTTGCTTATTTAAGTATCGGATCTAAAGTGTAAATTCGGATAAACTTTAAATTAATATTTAAAGAGAATGAATTTTTGCCTTAATTTACCTTTGATACTACAAAAAATCCAAAAAACATAAGAAAACATAAAATCGTCAATTTGATTAAGAATCGGTATAAATAAAAGTTTCGAGTCAATTTCAAAATTCCTAAAGTTTTAGGGACTAAAATTCCAATATTAAAAGTGGATTTTTCATGAAATATTACTTTTAATATGATTAAGTTAGTTTCTACCCTTTAATTTAAGAAAATTTCACCAATTACATTTGTTTCCCATTATGACCTTTTTAACTTTTATTTTCACCGGTTTTATCTAATTGACAAACAAAAATATTTATTTAATTTTCTTATTTGAAATATTAATCTCCAAAATCAAGAAAAAAATCCTTGATTAGTCTAGATTCCATCATGAAACCTAATTACCTAAGGTAACTTGAGCCTAAACATAGTCCATAGCAAACCAAATTAGTTTCCATCATGACTAAACATGGCATTAAATGTCATTAATGGACACATTCAATGAATGCATTAATGATGCATTAAATAGGATATCTTTTGGCAAGATTTGCTAGCAAAATCTCATGATAGAAATCTAGTTACTTGGAGTAACTAGTGGTTACAAAGTTAACTGAACCAGTTCCCATCATGTCCAAGCATTTATTACCCCTCAAATCATGCATCTAATAAATAACTAAATGTCATATTCAATGAAGGCACTAATGGGCATTTAAAGATGAGATCTTTTTGCAAGATTTCCTAGCAAAAATCTAATTATGTAATCTTGTTACCAACAGTAACAAATATTTACAAGGCCAACCGAACTAGTTTGCCATCAAATTGAGCATTATCACTTGCATTTAATGGCATTGAATATGTATTTTAATGGGCATTTATGATCAAAGATATGGCAAGATCTTGCAAGATTTGGTGAATCATTACCAAATCTACATGATAACCTATGCAATCTAGATAAATCTTCATCACATGGATCTAGTGCTAGCATTAAATGGAATTTAAGGGCTTTAACTAACATTAAATGACTATGTGAAACGGGCTGGGTGTGCTTGTGCATTGGTGAACACACAAGTATGTCGTTGCCTATAAAAGGCCGCCTGATTTCATTTGGAAACAAGCTTAGCCAGATCCCTTCTCTCTCCAAGATCAAATTTCTCTCTTGGGTATTGGAATTTTCTAAGCTTTCTACCCCTAAAAACACCCACAAATATTACCAAAAAGGCTCCTAAAAGGTATTCTTGACACTCTTTTAACAAGAGTTCAAGAAGTTGTTGAGGAACAACTAAGAAGAAAGAAGAATATTTAAAGGAGAAGAAATAAAACAGTTATGGAAAGACGACTCCCTTAAGTTAGGTAAGTCTTCTTAACCTCTTCTTTAATTTTAATTGTCTAGTATATAAGTTTTGTTTGTACATGTTGTTCTTGGGTAGTTCTTAGAGTCTTAGATCATGTAATAGTGTAAATAACATGTTTTGTGTCAAGAACATCAAGAACACTATGGTTTGTGCATAACATCTTTGGTTTTGTCAAGAACACATGAAACCGAACTCCAATTAACTTAAATAAAAACCATTAATGATGGACTACTAACTACTAACAACTAACATTTACTTTTACTGCTCTGCGCCTTTCCGCGCTAGCCTAGATCACAGCCTGGCCCAAGTCTCAGGTTTGTGGACTGACACCTTTATATATATAATCCTAGATCATGGACTGACCCTACGTCTTAGACCATAGATTGGCACCCCTTATATATTACTATGTCTATACCCTTGTGGCTAAAAGTCAGAATAAATGGATAACCTCTATTTCTTTGGAGATAAGTGTGCACCTTCTTCAGAAACGTTTCCGTCTTCTTAGTTACGAGTAGGACTAGCACCTATATTATATATTTTATTTTCCTTTTGAATTAATAAAATAAATCTTAACACTGAACTTTCCTAAACAAGTAAGTTCGGGTTAGAGTGTTCTTGAGAAAATCAAACGTGTATATCTACTTACCATTTATGTCATGTTTGTTCTTACCTTATCTTAAATAAACAAAAAATAAATAAAAAAATAAATAAAATCATCTCATAGTGAACTATGTTTCGACTTGATTCCCTGTGAAAACAAGGATACGTAGGTAACCTTTCCTGATTTGGTTGTCAACTAAAATAAATATGTTAAGTTATGTGTCAGAATAAAAATTCCCCCGGGCAAAATTTGTCGATTCTTCCATAATTGGTAGGAGGTCTAAAAGGGAGACATCTGTTATTTATTTTCAATGTTTTTTATTTGTTGCTTTTTGTAAAAAAGTGTTTTTCTTACATAAAAATACATAAAAAAACAAAAATATTAAAAAGGGGAATTATTGTGTTAACCAAAACCGAAGGAAGTTACTTCGACTATGTTTAAACGTGAAAATCTATATAAACTTAGGTGCCGTTTTCATATAGGTGTCTTGGGGTGCCTAACACCTTCTCCGAGCATAACTGACCCTCGAACTTTAAAAAATTCTCTAGTAAAGACCAATTGTTTTTTAGTCAAAACTTGAGTCATTTCAAATTAAAAATAATTTTTTAAAAATCCCAATGACCTAGTATACCATTTAACTCAATGCTAGGTGGCGACTTTATTTTTTAAATAAATCCCGGCCCAAAGAAAGTTTTCAAAATCGCAGCTTAGAAAAGCCCCTGAAACTGTATTTTCTAAAATGAATGGATTTTTTAAGATTTCGAGAGGGAGCGAAACCTTATTTTCCTCTTCTTCCCGTTTTCTTCTTCATTTTTTTTCGAAATCCGAGGTGCATCAGCCTAAACTAAGAATCTATCTAAATAAATCTAATGTGACATGCAATGCGTGAAATGCATGACACTAAAAACTATTTTCCTATTCCTAATTTTTCTTAATTATATAAAATTTATTAGAACTAAACACCCTAGTTTTCTTAACCCCAATATTAACTGTACAAATAATATTATTACAATTTTTTTCTAATTAATGATTTAATCTATGAAAAATATTAACCAACTATTCATTGTATTTATTAGTCAACGAAATACTAAAAATTATCATTTTAATAAAATTTATTTATTTATTCTTTAAATTAAATTCTTTACAAATTAAGTGTTTCTATTTATAAATAGAACTCCAATATATTTCCTAGAACCCACATATATATTTGTATATATACATACATGTATACATACATACATATATATACATACATACATACATACATATATACACACACACACACACACACACACATAGATATGTCTTAAATGTACCTATATATATATATAGACACATATATGCTACACATACAAATACACCCCCCCATATATATATATATACACACATATACATGACACACACCCCATAAATACATAATTATACATATACACACAACTATATATGTAAGTGCGATTGATAGAAGAGAGAGAAAGAGAGACGAAGAAAATTACCATAGATAGACAGAGCAAGAAACCGGTTAATCAAAATAGAGAATTACTTTCTTATTATTTCACTTTTCCTTTTTTTTTTTTATAAGGATTTTCACCATCTCCACTCTTAGTCAAGGTTGTACGTATGTCCATCATATACAAAATAATGGTGGCTTGATATTTGAATGCCACGTTTTCTTTTACTATTTTCTTTTTTTAATTCTTATCTAGTTATATGTTTATATATAAATTATATTAACCCTCTCTTCCATAATTTCAAAATACTATTAATACCCAAAAATAAAAATTAATATACAATTAGCTCCCAAAATTTATAAAGTCAAATTAAAATTAATATATTAATTCCCAAAATTCTCAATACAAAATTTTTAAATATCATAATAACCAAGTTTTAAAGTAAAATTTTAAAATAACAAACTGGATCCGAAGTGTAAATGAATTTTTATATTTAAACAAGTCCAAGTAATTTCCTTCGGTTTTGGTCAACACACTAATTCCCATTTTTTTTATATATATTTTTGTCTTTTTATTTGTTTTGCGTAAGATAAACAAAAACAATTTAGTTATTTAAAGCAGCAATAGATAAAATAGATTTGATAATAAATAACAAATGTCTCCTCTTTAGACCATCTGTCGATTATGGAAGAATCAACAAGTTTAGTCTCAAAGGATTTTTATTCAAAATCTTAACAAAAATAGTTTATTTGTTTTTTAGCTGATGACCGAATATGCAAAGGTTGCCTCATAGGGAATCAGATTGAAACGTAGTTCACTACAAGATAATTTTTTTCCCTTTTTTGTTATTTAAGACAAAGTTTATAAAGCATTTATTTATAAAAAAATATTTTACAAAGACAAAGGTTTATTATTTTTTAGGGTAAAACACTAAGTATTTTCGTATTGAAAACTCTAATAGGAAAAAACTGTTTTTTATTTTTTTACTTTTTATTTCTTTTTTGTTTATTTAAGACAAGATGAGAACAAAAATGACACAAATGACAAATGGATATACACATTTGATTTTTGTTAAGAACACTCCAACCAAACTTACTTGCTTAGACAAGTTTAGTGTTAAGCTTTACTTTTTTAGTCTAAAAGATAAGAAAATATATCATATACGTACTACTCCTACTCATAACTAAGAAGACAGAAACATTTTTAAAGAAGTTGCATACTTATCCCCAAAGGAATAGAGGTCCTCAATTTATTCCGATTTTTTGCCAAAGGGTCTAGACAGAGTAATATATAAAGGATGCCAATCCTACTCGTAACTAAGAAGATGGAAACATTTCTGAAGAAGGTGCACACTTATCCCCGAATGAATACAGGTCCTCTCTTTATTCCTACTTTTAGCTACAAGGGTCTAGACAAAATAGTATATATAGGATGCCAGTCCACAAGCCTGAGACAGGGGCTAGACTATAATCTAGGCTAGAGCAGGAATGTTAGTTGTTAGTAGTTAGTTGTCCAACATCGATGGTTTATTTTAAGTTCATTGGAGTTCAGTTTCATGTGTTCTTGACCAAGCCAAAGATGCTATACACAAACCATATTGTTCTTGATACAAAACATGCTCTTTATACTACGTACATGATCTAAGACTCTTAGAACTACCAAAGTACACTGTATACAAGCAATATAAATGTACTTTAACAAAATTAAAGATGAGTTTAAGAAGACCTACCTAACTTAGGGGAGTAGTCTTTCCCTAAGTATTTTCCTTCTTTTCATTTTTTAAATCTTCTTCTTTATTTTGATTAGAACTCTTGTTAAAAGAGTGTCAAGAACACCCTTTAGGAGCTTTTTTGGTAAGATTTGAGGGTGTTTTGGGGTAGAAATCTTAGGAAATCCCATGACCCGAGAGAAAAATTTGAGCCTAGAGAAATAAGGAATTTGGCCAAGCTTGTTTCTGAATGAAAACAGGTTGATGTTTATAGACCAAGGGTACCCTACGCATTCACCAATGCGCAGACTTTCCCAGCCTGTTGCATATGATCTTTTAATGCTATTTATGACTCTTTGATGCCATTTAATGCTAGAACTAGAGCCATGTGATGAAGATTTACCTAGATTTCCTAGGTATTCATGAGATTTGGTAATGATTTACCAAATCTCACAAATATCTTGGCCATTAATGACCATTTAATGATTTCACACGTGGTATTTAATGCTCGATTTGATGGATTTTGTTTTGGTTTGCTTGGTAAGTACTAGTTACTCTTGGTAACTAAGTTACTTGATTTGATGTTTACTTAAAAAATATATTCTTCATTTAATACTCATTAATACATTCATTGTATTGAGACATTAATGACTATTCATGACATTTAATGCCATGATTTGACTTTCATTTGAAAGGTATTAAATGCCTTGATGTGACGGAAACGGTCCGTTTAGCTTTGTATCCGCTAGTTTCTTCCAAGTAACTAGATTGTTATTAATATATTTTGGTAGAAAATCTTGCAAAAATCCCTTCCATTTAATGCCCATTAATGCATACATTGTATTGAGACATTAATGGCCATTCGTTACATTTAATGCCATGACTTGACCATGACTTTATGGGTCTTAAATACTTTGTCATGATGGAAACTGGTTTGGTTAGTTTTGAACTATGTTTTAGGCACTAGTCACTTTAGGTAACTAAATTTCATGATGGATTCTTGGCTTAATCAAGGATTTGGCTTGATTTTTTTGAGATTAGTACTTTAAAAAGAAAATTGAAGAAATATTTTTGGTGTCAATTTGATGACACCGGTTATAATAAAAGTTTCAGGGGTCAAAACGAGAAACAAAGGTAATTGATGAAATTTCCTTAAGTTAAAAAGGCTAGTAACTAATTTAATCATATTAAAAGTGATTTTCATGAAAAATCAACCTTTAATATTTTCATTTTAGTCCTTCTTAACTTCAGAAATTTGATATTGACTCGAAACGTTTACTTATACCGAATTCAATCAAATTGACTATTTTATGCTTCCTTATGTTTTTGCCTTTTTGTAGTATCTAATGTAATCTACGGTGGAAATTCATTCCCTTTAAACCTTAGTTTAAAGTTTATCCAAACTTGCAATTAGATTCGATGCTTAAATGGGCGAGACAAAACACACCTCATAAAATAGGCAGCCACAATTTAAATGAAACCCTAGGTTTCTTGTGAAAAAAGGGGCGACCACACTTCATAGGGGAAAACCCTAGGTTGCCTTACACGTAAATTATAAGACAAAATAACAAAAAAATGAAAACACTAGTTGGCATTTATGCCTTACAAATAAGTAAATAAATGACCTAAAATAAAATTAAAAGACTAAATAATAAAATAAATAATCTGAAATTCGCTTTTGGTTTCTACCTCTCCATTAACACGTGCTTTCATGGTCTTCTTATTTGGGCATTGTGAAACTATGTGAATTATTTCCAAACAAGGAAAACATTTAATGTCACAATTACGAGTTTAGATTTTGGTTTTACCTTTGTTGGCATTGAGCACGTCATCTCTCCTTTTTGTTGGTTCGATTTTAGACTTTGAAACAACCAATTCGTCTCCTCCCATTCGACTTCCATGAAGTAGAGGAGCCAGAACTTTGAAACGACCAACTTCATTTCATTTTAAGTTGTCATTCCACTTTTATTGCTATATGCACCATGTTCTCCAACTCCACGTAGTGTTGCAACTCCACCACATTGGAAATTTCTCGGTTTATTCTATTCAAGAACCTTGCCATGGTAGCTTCTCTATCCTCCTTGACATTAGCCTAGATCATGTTGATCTCCATCTCCTTGTAGTAATCATCCACTCTATAATAGCCTTGAGTAAGGCTTTGTAATTTCTGATACAAGTTCTTGAAGTAGTAACTTGGGACAAACCGCCTCCACATGATAGACTTCATTTTATCCCACATCTCAATAGACTTTATTTAATCCCATATCTCAATAGGCCTATCATGGTTTTTCATCCTGTTCATCACAAATTGATCCTTCCAAATAATACCATAGTCAAGAAACTCAATTACAATGAGTTTTACTTTTTTTTTTCGGAATTGTTGAGGCACTCAAAGATCAACTCCATCTTCTTCTCTCATTCCAAGTATGCTTCCAAATCGTTTTTTCCTTGGAACGATAATATCTTCATCTTGATGTTCGCTAGGTTTCTATCAACCCCATCTCACCATCTCAAATTTCTTCAAAAACCTCTACCATGCTTTTCTCCCCTTGGCATGAACCTGTCCTATTGTTCAATGAATATTATTCTTTTTCTTTTTCGAACTCATCATCATGGTCTCCATAATAATCTTTCATATGGGCACGTCTTTTGTGCCTTCTAGCAATAGGGACTCCCTAGGGGGGGGGCTCACACCAAGCGACAATAGCAATGTCTTTCCTATTGTCACACGGTTAAATTTTCGCCACAAATTTTCTAATCGAGTGATGGTCTAGTTGCCGCCACAATTAGTTAGCCGCTCGTATGGATCCTGGATAGCCACTATCATACTCACTTAGACGCACTTACACATCCTAGAAAACATTATGCAACACAACATTTACAGCCTTAACTAATCTCATTTTATTAATTAGTCAATACAAGGAAACACACATATAGAATTTTAGCCTCAAGGTAGCAGGTACATCATATTTCACTTTTCTTCCTTCATAAATCTAAAAATACAGTATATATAGGCAACAAAGACAATCGACAACCCTAACTGCTAGGCAAACATGCAATAAACTGCTTAGATTCTTGGACAATTTTCTGTCCAGCCACAAAGCTATCCCAAAACTGCTCCCACATGATCAACACATGCCATAAAACTACCACACTTAACTGATTTTTGCCAATCTGCTAAGTCCTAGTTGCCCAACCCAATTTTCTATTCCGTTACATTTTGTTACGTCGTTACACCCAACGACTTGCCAACTCCGTATGTATTTTCAGTAGTAGAATACACTGCTACGCCCAACAGTGCGTTATATCCCTCACATGACCCTACCCACAACGTAACATTGCGCCTAGGTTGCATGGTTTTGCCTTGGTACCGCACCAAGGTCTTCCATTGGTTCCATGACTCCCCATGAAACTCGTTTCTAGCATCATTTGCCAACGCCGCCAATGTGCGTCTACATTGCCCAACAACGCACCATTTTTCCAACGTGTGCAGTCGCGTCTTGGCCCTCGTTACCTTGGTTGTATGGAAAGGTCTTATTCAGTACCATGGCCCTCACATAGTACTGATCCTAA
The DNA here is from genome assembly GCA_016647705.1 of Eucommia ulmoides. Lineage (NCBI taxonomy): Eukaryota > Viridiplantae > Streptophyta > Magnoliopsida > Garryales > Eucommiaceae > Eucommia > Eucommia ulmoides. The sequence goes on along the minus strand of CM028340.1, from coordinate 30,064,801 downwards.
CATTGTGCATATGATCACTGAAACAATGCCCAACACTCACTCATACTGTACTGCAACGCTGTCACTGAGTTGTACCAAGTTAGTGCCTTTGTTGCTAACGCATTCGTTTGTGCCACCTGCACTACATCCGCTAGCAAAATACACTATCTTTGTGCCAATTGGTCCTCTAGCTTTGTTCGGGGTTAACAAACCACCCCCACAAAATGAATTTGACATCCTCGTCGGATTGTCCCCAACTCAACCCACTGGGTTTGGCATACACCTATGTCATTGGTACTGCTACAGTCTTCTTAATTTGCTAGTAACCTTATCTTAATTTTTTACAACTGATTGCAACATGTTTTCCAATTGCGTTTCCCATAGTCTTTTCAATCTGCCGGTAGACTTTTCCCATCCGTTGCAATTCGTTGCAATGTGTTTGCCAATTGTATCTGCCACAGTCTTCTCAATCTGCCTACATACTTATCTCAATCCGTTGAAACTCATTGCAACGTCTTCGCCATAGAACGCCTTTTGTGACCGGACTGACCACTAGCCCGTTGCTTCCACAACAACCGAATACACTAATGCCAACGATATTGCCACAATCTTCTCATTCTGCCTGTAGTATTTTCTCCAATATATTGCGACTAATGACAACGTGTTCGCCACAAAACACCAATCGTGACCAGACTGACCACCAGCCAGTTGCTTCCACAACAATCGAATTTGGCCTATATCTATGCCAATGTTACTGCTACAGTCTTCTCATTCTGCCCACAATATTATTTTCAGAACATTGTAATACATTACAACGTGTTTATCACAGATTGTTTCTATAACCGGACTGACCACCAGCCCATTTGCTCCTACAACAAACTTGTTTGGAAACTCCACGATAACCAGATGTCTTTGGTTATTTTTCAACACGGAGCATAGGATAGTTTCTAGAATCCTATGTCCCAAATTAGGCATCACCATGTACCTAATTTCAGACTGCACCCATTTTGATTATTATCCATTGACAACATATTATCGATGCACGCTCAACAACTTGGTCCAACGCCTCGCTATTCCTCCAACGATATAGGACACTCGTACGCCGATGCAGAGGCCACTCATAGCCCTGCTCTGATACCCATTACCATACGATTAACATTTTACCACGAATTTCCTAATCGAGTGATGGTCTAATTGCCGCTATAACTAGTCAGCCGCACGTATGGTTCTTGGATAATTGCTTTCATACCCATCCAAACGCACTTATATATCCTAAAAAATAGTATACAACACAACGTTTACAACCGCATCCAATCTCGTTTTATTACTTAGTGGCCTAAGGGTAGTATGACCATCATATCTTACTGTTCTCCCTTCACAAATTCGAAAATACAGTATATATAGGTAACAAAGATAGTTGACATCCCCAACTGCTAGGCAAACATGCAATAATCTACTCCACAGATTCTAGACAAATGGCATCGATGATTTTCTTAGATAGTTTTCTGTCCAGCCACAAATTGCCCCAAAATTACTCTCACATGATCAACACATTCCATAAAATTGCCACACTTAACTTATTTTCGCCAATCAGCTAAGTCCGAACTGCTTAGCCCAATCTGCCATTCTGTAACATTTTGTTGCATCGTTGCGCCCAACAACTTGCCAAATTCGTATGCATTTTCAGCACCAGAATGCACTATTGCACCCAACGGTATGTCGTGTCTTGCATATAACCCTGCCCACAACGTAGCATTGCATCTACGTTGTGCTGTTTTACCTTGGTACAGCACCAAGATCTTCCAATGGCTCCATGACTCCACATGAAATCCATTTCTGGCATCCTCGGCCAATGCCGCCAATGTGCATCCACATTACCCAACGATGCACCATTTTGTCAGCGCTTACCCAATAGTTTGGTCCAATGCCGCCCTATTCCTCTAACGCATGCTGTTGCGTCTTGGCCCTTGTTGCCTTGGTCGCACGCCAAGGTCTTGTTCAGTGCCATGACCCTCATATAACATCAATCCTAGCATTGCACCTAGGATCACCAATATAGTGCCCAACACTCGCTAGTATTGTGTTGCAACGCTGTCCAATAAGTTACACCAAGTTGATGTCTTTGTTGCCAACACCTTCGTTTATCCTGCCTGTACCACGTTCGCTGGAAAAATGCACTATATCCTTGCTAACTGGTCCTCCAGCTTTGTTGGGGGCTAACACCTATCCATCCGATCTCGAATCTCATTACACACCATAATCATGCATTCAAATTGTTGTTGTATAGCCAGCAACGCAAAAAATGTCTCATCCCCTCTTTCGTTTTTGATGTGTTGCCCCTAGAAGACATATTTTAAAACTAAATAAAAATATTAGAGATAATTCCTCACAAACTTCTATGTGTTTGCAATCAAATTATGTCACTCACGCTCGTGTATCACTCTTAAATTTTTTTTTTCTTTAATATTAGTTTGACACTCTCTTGCATTTTTCTACTCGTCACTTTCTCTTTTAGTTCTTTATTGAACTTAACTAATCTCAATCAGAATTTAACGCATCACCAAAAATTAATGATTCACTTTGATAAGAGTGAGATTTAGAAAAAGAAGAAGAAGAAAGAAAGCGAACTAGACGAACAGGAAGGATAAACTATGGAATATAACAAAAAGAAAGTAAATATCAATTTGGGTTGCTATTCTTTTTTCCTTTTTTAATTTTGTTTCCATTTTTTTTTTTTTTTTTTTTTATGATTATACAACAAATTTAAAAGAGATCTGACTAGAACAAAGATGTACCGTGTTTTTCATCGTAATCTGACTAGATTTAGCAATATAATTCGACCAAGAAGAAATTAAAGTAGAAAAGAATAAATATATATATATATATATATATCAAACAATAAAAAAATACAGATAAATCAAAATTTGATTTTAGACCCTTACTCTAATCATCAAATGATGCAAATCTCACCAAGAATTAGTGAGACGCAAAACCAACTTAGGGTTTCTTCGCGAGGATCGATCTAAATTCTGATTTATAAAAAAAAAAAGTACAGAATTCTGGATAGCTAACCTTGAACCAATGTTTATGAATGAAATGCAAACCTATGGTATAAAGTAACAAAGGTTGATCGAATGATTATAATCGAATCACGAACCGAAGGAATAGAGTTTGAATGTCATAAGAAATTCTTGATAAGTTCAAAAAAAATTCGTTGAAGAATTTAAGAGAAAATCCTCCCAGAATATATTATTCAAAGTAAAGTATTTTTTCCCAAGGATACAATCCGCTTTATAGAGTCGGCCAACACTAAAAGAAAGCCCTAGTTAATGGGCGGTTAAGACACACGATAAACCCTAGATACACCTCACAAAATAGACGGCTACAATTCAAAAGAAACCCTAGGTTTTTGGTGAAAAAAGGGGTGACCAAACTTCATAAGGGAAAACCCTATGTTGATTTACACGTACACTACAAGACAAAACAAAAATAAAATAAAATGAAAAGACTAGTTGGCATTTATACCTTATAAATTAGAAAATAAATGACCTAAAATAAAATTAAAAGATTAAATAATAAAATAAATAATATGAAATTTGTAGCTCTTATGCCTAAGTCCATTTGCTTACCTTGATGAGATGCACTAGGCCTTGATCATCATTTGGGCCTAATTTGGGTTTCACCATTTTAGACTCAGTCAAAATCTATTGAATTAGCCTATTAAATATTTTTTTGATATTCTTGGATCTTGCCCTAGTAATAGGCCTAACTGGAATATGTAGCGAATCGTTTGATGGTGCTTGTTGATTCTTTTGACACACACACACAAGTTTATATTACACCAAAATGAATGGTCTAGAATGCCAAGATAATATATCATTGCCAATAGCAACCTTGAGTCTCCATTGACTTTTGTTTGTTGGCAACTCCATGTACTCTGAATCCTCCATCTCCATCTCCATCTCCATCTATTACTTCTCCAAATTGTCCAACTGCCTCTAACCTGACCTCTCCATTTGTTGTTGGTGTTACAACTGTTTCATTTGTTGTTGCTAATCTTTGGGGACAAGTTCACACCCTAACTGCAAAGAAATTGTGCACTTGATAGTTTGCCTTATCCTCACTATTTTTTCAGCTGATTGTCCTTGACAACCAACAATTGCTTTTCTCTCTCTACTTGCTACATGTGATTCGTCATTTTCCCTTCTTCTATTTCTCTTTTGCATTCTAGATTGTCTTTTATTTGTGGGGACTTCAAGGAATAATTTGAATTATACTTCCAAAATTTATGATCTAGAATTGGGAAATCATGGATGTTCGGATAGGTCTCTTTGGCAAATAATTGATGGGTGTAATCTTCAATATTAGCCCATTAAGAAGTCATAGTTGTTGCAACATGTTTTGCAAGGCAAGCCACTTATTTATCACTCCCCACATACACAACTTATCTTATCCAAGTTCACAATATGTCAAATACCATTCTTATCATTTACATCAAATTCAAAACCACTAGCCCACAGAACTTTACAATACTTCGGTCTATCATCCACTGCTACTCTCAACCTTCTTCTTATATTCTTATAGATATGACCATCCTAGTTCACATCCTTCTCATATGTTTTATGGACTTTGGTCATCTGCTTAGTCCTAATGCCCTCAAGCATAAGCAAAATGGGGTTGTATCTAAGAGAACCTTACCATCTATTGGTGATATAATCATGCATTACCCTTTCATCAAAGTTATGCTTTGCCCATAACAGAATTGGATGACCCATCAACCAGTTGTAAGCATTTACATCTAGACTTTTCATTCTTTCCATGGCTTCCAAGAAATCTCTTTCATTATATGCTTCCAAAACAACTTTCTCAATGGCAACCCAGGGCATTTCTTTTGAAAATTGCACAATAAATGTTGGCAACATCTTCTGTTTATTGGTTGAAGCAAAAATTTAGCCATTGAAGTTTCAATTACCTGAGATGAAAAAATATTAAAATAAAACTAAATAGAGCAATAATTACCCTCAGGCAACTCATTGGCTTTTCCCTAGACTTGTATAGCTACCTCTTGGATGCCTAAATACCCCCACAATTCTTTCAATTTAGCTTGTAAACCATCATTGTTAATGCTTGGATTATTTTTAAATTCTTTAAGTATTTCCTTTTTAATCCAAGTTTAATTAGCGTCAACCACATGACTCCTATTTCTAATGCAACCATGATTTGGTTTCAAATTTTTGATCATGTATGAGCATTTTCTAAACATAGAGGTAGCATAAAGTATCCATTGGCAAGCCTTCTCAATGCACTTAGAAATAATTCTTCTCCATTCATTCTTCCTCCTTAGAAATTTAAAACCCACATTCTCTATGTAATCAACAAGGGCAATCCTAAATTTATAAACACTTGTGAACAACAGTCCTTCACAAAATATTGGTGTTTCCCCATCACCTGGTTTCAGATACACTCTCTAATCAGAATTATCTCATTGATAATTTGTTTTATAATATTTCTTCAGCCAGGTACTAGCATCATCCCATGCACCTTCCTCACCACCAATCTTTCTAGAATTATAACGTAACTCATAGTTAAACAAGTCATCACCATTGTTAGCTTTAACATTTTCTGCCTCCAATTTTCTATCCTCAGACTCTGAAAACCCAAGGTCTCCCTCAACCCGTCACTCGTGATCATTTGAACTAATCTCAAACACATCATACTCAAAGTCATCATCTTCAGACTCATCATCCTCAAACTCGTGATTTACATCAATTTCACTACCAAAATTTTCCACAAATGGGTTCTCATTATCACTAATATCTTCAACTTCAATAATATTCATTGTCACTCTTACTGTCCCTCATACTCTACCTACTCAGTTCTTCAACACTATTATCACTAGTGATGGAGCCTTCCCCAGTGGAATAGAAGGTGTCTGGTCGGAGACCACAATTCGAAAAGCTCTAGTCGGATGCCCGCATGAACGTATTGATAGAAATCCCCTCATTTCTGACCATTGGGCAGTGATCATTGCTTTGAGCTCGGTAAGATCATGGAAGGTTTGGTGCTAAGATGATCGAGCACAGATAGCTCAAGAGCTCAAAGCTCAGAGTATGGCTGAAACTCTCACAGGCACTTATGATGATAATAATCGAGTATAGGTAGGTCGAGAGCTCGAGTAAGACTAATTTGGTTGACTTAGTGTTGACAAACTTGGCCAAATTAGAAGGGTCTTCACGTATCGAGGCTCTAAGCACAAAGAGCTCGAAGCTCAAAGCTCAACAAACAGTAGACTTCCAAGGAGATGAGTAATAACTTGGATAAGATCATAAGGCTGTAGCTCGGTTAGGTCATTAGGACGGAGCTCGACGATGTCATAGAAGGCCATATGAGGATTCCACCCTGAGCTTGGAGCTCAACCAGGTCATGGGCCATCTTGAGCTTGGAGCTCAAAGCTCGACCAGGTCATAAAAGAACCTTATGGGGATGCCATCCTGAGGTTAAAGATCATCCAAGTCATGGGCTACCCTGAGCTCGGACCTCAACTAAACATAAGCTTGTAGGGAGAGTAGACAATTGCTAAGACAGGTCCATATGAGCTTAGTGCCATAAGGTTAGAGCTCGGGACCATGAGGTTGGAACTCTACAAGGAGATCAATGGGTCCACTTAGACCTCCTATGTGCACTGGTTGGAGTTCTACAAAAACCCCACAGATTGGCTCACGATGTCATTCACAGGTGAGATGGATTTTGAAGAGGGTCAATCTGCCACGTTGTGCTCGCTGATTGGAACTCATTGGTCGATAGATTTATCCACATCAAGTTGTCTTTCTCTCTTAATAGAGAGGTATAAGGTACTGGGGAGTAATGGTGGTTGCGTAGTGTTTGGTGCACTCTGTCCAATTTTATTTCTTCCCATTACCTTTTGCATTATGCTTGGTAGGAATTTCATACTTATACGTTTTTGCACCACTTTCACTTTTGTTTCTTCATCCACTCATGAGCACAAAGATTAGTTGAGATTAATGCCCGCTAATAAGTTTCGTTGAGTCGGTTAAGTTTCTGTCGGATCTTCGCCTAGGCAGTGGTTTCTCCGCCTAGGCGGTGGCTGCTGGCACAACAATCTGACATTTTCTCGCCTAGGTGGTGGTTCAGCACTTCAGCACTCCAACATTATACCTCTTTTCCGCCTAGGTGGTGGAACTTCCGCCTAGGCGGTGGTCTTCATTCACCGAAACCCTATTTTTCACATTTTGTTCACCGTTTTCACTTGTTTATCGCCCTTTAACGTCCCTTCACCTGTTTTACACTAAAACAAACTAAAACGCAATTAAATATAACTAATACGCTTGAAAACTAACAAATTCGGTTTCGAAATAGATAGGTATTTTACACCTATCAATACTCCCAAACTTAGAATTTTGCTAGTCCTCGAGCAAAACACTAACACTAAACTAAACTAACTAATAAACTAACCAACTAAAAATGAAAAACATAAACACAAAATAAGTATATGCATGTAAATATAAAGTTCAATCGAAAGGATCAATTTGTTCCTCCCTCAACATCCCTAAATCTGATCAAATTCGGGAAGTAACCCACACCAAGTGGTGTTCTAGAATTTCAACCAATATCTATAAAAACCATTCTAGATCCATTTGAAGTGTGTGTGTGAGAACTCAAATGTGTAACTAGTCAAATACCAGATTTGATTATTCAATCGTTAAGCTCATAACTTAAACCGTTGAAGGATTTAGGAAAATCATACGCTTGATTGGAGTCTTATCCACTAATGTAGGCTCGAATATTCACAGAGATCAATAGGGCTTGGTTTGACTTTGGAGAACGACCACGGGTATCACAGGAATAAAAAAAATAGCAAATCGGTTTAATTTGAACGACACCCGAGGTAAAATAGCTTGTCGTTATCCTCTCTCATGACCCCCACATTCTTAGAATACAGCTCTGAATAAGAAATGAAAATCTTTGTATTCACTTGTCGAAAGAAAAGAAAATGAAAATGATATTCACGTTTTTTTTTTTTTAGCAACATATTCCTAAATTAATTTGAATATTTTTAGTTTTAGGAGAGTGCAAAAAGAAGTTAGAGAAACAAACCCCCAAACTTATTCAAATTTATAAAATTTCAGGAATATGTAAAAGAAAGAAATGATAGAAATACCCCCCCCCCAAACTTATTTTAGGAGCGTACAAAAAGAAATACGAAAGTGATAAGTGAATACACTAATACCTAATCAATAAAGAGTTATCAAAAACCCGACCGCTCACTTGATTTCACCCAATTTTTGAAAATTAGGCTTAGCGACAATGGTTTAGGAAAAATTTAAATGAAAAGAGTATTTGAATGTTTTCAGAATTGATTACGTTATCAGCTTCGACAAGGGAAATAAGAAATGAAAATTTTCAGATTAGCTACAACGGTTCAAGCAAAAAAATGACGGCCTAAATCACGTCTCCGGAATTACCTTACCTAGGATTGCACCTCAAGTTTCCCCCAAATCAGGTTCTAATCTCCTCATTTTCTATCATGAGCTTAATATTGAATAATCAGTGTCTAATCGTTCAGATAATTATACATTGAGTTCAAATGTCGTGCGATTTTAGGATCGAGATAATTTTTACCCAATTGACATGTTAAGCACACAAAACACACAAGGAATGTATTACCCCCGACCTCAATATGCAATTAGGGGATAATTCTCATCATCGGGTCTTGGCCCAAATGAACTCAACATCTAAACATGCAAATACAACTTTATACATACACAATACTAAACTAAATCTAATGCTAACATACATAAATTAATCTACCACTACTCATGTAAAAACAAAAATTAAACTAACTAAACTAAAAATTTAAAAACTAAAACATTCATTAAAATGATAAAATACATACATAAACATAAATTTTGTACAACAAAAAATTTTAATGGTTCATCATTTTCTACAAAAAAATCAAAATGGATGAACATCCACTAAACTAATCATCCATTCTATCCTAATACATGCTTTAACAAAAGACGCGTTCCACTGTCAGCGAACCCAATAAACATATAGCATTAATGCATACAAAATGGGTTGAAGACATACCTAGGGAATAAGACTTATTCCCTAATGTTCACCTGACAGGAAATTCCTCTCTACCACTATCAAGTCGGAATGGAAATTGTGGCGGTTGCAAAAAGTGCGACGGCAATGCCGAAGCGGTTGCACATAAACCTGTGGATTTGATCTGGCGCACACACTAATCACAACGTTTCAACAAAATATGAACAATGTAGCATGCAATTTTGTTTCACACAATTTAACAATCCATAGAAACTAAGTTATCACCAAAAATCAAACCAAAATCCCAGAGTGATAAAGAAAATCGTGAAAATGGGGTTGAAAATTAATTTGAGGTGGATGATTTGGGGGTGGAAATCACAAATTTTGTAATATGGAAGGATGATTTTAAGCTATTGGAATGATTTAGAAGTGAGGTTTTAGAGAGAATGTAGAGGTTTTGGGGGAAAGAACCTTGCGATATCAATTTTTTTTTACTGAACAGGGGTTGTTTAACTGCAGAAGGTCCACCGCTTAGGTGGTGGAGCCCTTTTCTTAAAAAAACCTTTCTGACGTTAATCTGCCTAGGCAGTGGTTTTTCCGCCTAAGCAAATTTACACCAGTGTAAAAACTCAGCCAACTGCACTATTTTCGCCTAGGCGGTGGAGCATGTTTTGAAAATTTGTTGCATCTAGTATTTTTACCGCCTAAGCGGTGGGCAATTTTTGTTGAAAAACACACAACCTATATTTTTACCGCCTAGGCGGTGGATTAACCGCTTAGGCGGTGGGCCTGTCGCTCCTACTTTCATGTTTTTCTCAAATTTTCAAAATACGGCTCCATCCCCGTACGTTTTCACTTTGCTTGTTCAACGTGTTTAAACTTAAAATACTTTCCCAAGCATCCACACTCCTAAATTCACTTCCGAACACGTTCCGAAGCCATGTCAGCTTCCAAAAAGAATAAATAATAAAATAAATAGTAACAAAAATCGGGCAATTTGATACCCTAAGTTTCATTTCAAAAAAAATATAGCGCTTGAGTTACCGTCCCTAGCTAGACTTTCGTGTTGCTAAGTATTTTTCACCAAAATTCCCCATAGACAAGGAATTTAGGCTCAAATGCTTAGTCGGATCAAGATCATGGCTTGAAGTCAGCTTTTCCTCTCAGTCCTTATTATTTGCAATAAGCTCAATCTCGGGATTGAGAATTAAGAATTCCAATCTTCTTCATCGTTTCTCGCACCGCTTGATCTCATTAACACAATAAAACAAAAATTAAAATTAAAAACAAAACAAAATAAATGTCAGGATTAACAATCGACCACTTAGTCACAATATCATCTTAAAATTCACACTAATCCCCGGCAACGGCACCAAAAACTTGGTAGGGTGTAAAATACACCGCTACTTACTCTCGCAAGTATACGAGATCTAAGTTTTAATATAGTGGATCTTGAAGATCGGATATCGTTCCCACAGAGAAAAGTGTGAATAATTGAATACCGCAATTTACGTAGTCTCATGTTATCCTGACGATGAAAGACATGATTTAAAATTAATCTAAGCTAAACTACAATTAGTGGGTTCATCTTAACTAAGTTGATTAATTAGGGATTGATTTCGTTTACTTAATATATGTTTGATTTCGTTTAATTAACAATAATGGAGTTTAGGTATCTGACAATCTCGGTTCGTAAACTCCTCCGCCACCTCTTTCGAGTGTAAGACGAGGGAATACGCGATTTCGTGTCGACGAAGAGGTCCTCCTCAATGTCTTAACGACCCTAGGCCGCGTGAGTCTAGACCCAACGTCATCAATTGCACACTAACTAACGCCATCCCGGGTCGTTAGGTCGTAACGATGTGTTTACCCTAGTCCGAATCCAGTGTTACCTCTCCCGAGTGTCAAACCCTAGTTTCTCAAATCCAACCCTAATACCATTACAAGCATACTAAGATCGTCATCAAATGATAAACACAATTGGACTTAAAAGCAACAACCGTTAAAGAAACATATGTCAAACCAAACGAGTATTTACACAATTACATATTTCCCTAACTAATCTTTAATTAAACTAACATGTTCTTAGCCAATACAACATTAAATCAAGAGGAGATCATCAATATCAATAATAAACATTAAGTACAAAGATGGAAACAAGGGAAGAAAGATCAAATCTCAAAGTGGAGTAGTCCACTTTCACCAAAGAACAATCCTCCCGAGCTTCCTCTTCTCCATTGATGAACTTCATCTTCTAGCTCTTCAAGAAATAGCCAAGAACACTTCCTAAAACTAATCTAATCTACTTCCTAAATTATCTAAACCTAACTAAGGTGGAAGGAGCTGTCAAAATATCAACCAAGCCTCCTCTCACGTCTAAAGGTTCTAGGGTCTTTAATAATTGGGGAAGAAAAGGGTTTAATAGGCAATGTTTGGAAAATATCTTCAAAATATCTAAAAATAGATATTTCTGCGCAGAGTGTCACCGCTTAGGCGGTGGCTTGAGTCGGTTAAGTTTCTATCGGGTCTTCTCCGAGGCGGTGGTTTCTTCGCCTAGGCAGTGGCTGCTGGCACAACAATCTGACATTTTCTCACCTAGGCGGTGGTTTTCTCGCCTAGGCGGTGGTTCAACACTTTAGCACTCCAACATTCTACCTCTTTTCTGCCTAGGCGGTGGTCTTCATTCACCGAAATCCTGTTTTTCACATTTTGTTCACCGTTTCTCCACCGTTTTCACTTGTTTATCGCCCTTTAACGTCCCTTCACCTGTTTTACACTAAAACAAACTAAAATGCAATTAAATATAACTAATATGCTTGAAAACTAACAAATTCAGTTTCAAAATAGATAGGTATTTTACACCTATCACATAGTCACTGGGCTGAGTCCAACACGGTGCTCGTTAAGGCTATGACCTTTTTATTTATTCTATATGTATCATGCCAAGATGATACTAGTTTGGAGGTCAGTGGTCCCAAGTAAGCGCAAAACTCAGACTTTTACAATTTCACAACACTTATCACGTGAACTACCCATTACCCAAGTTGTAAGTAGAGCTCTAATCAGAGAGCGGATGGAGGTGCTCAATGAGCTGAGGTTGGATTCTTCTCCAGCCTTAGTTTCTTCATCAACTTTAGGTTTCGCCTCTTGATTCTCTTAGCAGTGCCTTAATTTCCATGTACTAGGAAGAGGCCGGTGGATGATGATCTCTGTTATGAGTTTGGAAAAATCAAGGTAGGTTTGGTGCCAGGATAACCGAGCACAGGTAGCTCAGGATCTCGGAGCTTGAGTGAACTCCCATAGGCACTTCTATTGATGATAACCAAGCATAGGCAATTCAGGAGCCTGAGCTCTACTGATTTGGCTAACTTAGTATTGATAAGTTTGGACAAATTAGAAGGGTCTTCATGTTGAGGGGCTCCGAGCACAAGGAGCTCGGGCAATAATATCCATCCGGGGGGGAACCATTTCTTATTCTTTAATTGGAGTAATCCTTAGACTTAGATAATTTTTCGATAATTTTCGTATGAATCATCCCAACCAAGAATTAATCTAAGTTATGATTTGGAGAGATAAGGGCAGTAAACGGAGGATTGAGGTCAGACCTCTTCCCATCCTTAGATTAAATCTACCCTTTTAGCCTTTCATTTTCCTCAACACCCTTAGGACGGAAGTCGTAGGATCCTATCTGACAACTTTGTTTATGTTATCAACTCTTGTAAAAAATTTATATAATTTTGTGGTTACGTTTGTGGTATGTTCCCAGGCCCATGGGCCTCTTTCCCCTCCCCAGTCTAGGACTCTAGCTTGCAAAGAGGTGGTCAGGTTGTGGGTCAAAGTGGTCTTTATGGTGCCCAATCCTCATGGTCCTCAAGAATGCAACGCTTTGGTTAGACCCCTATGGTCTCACTCTCTTCTGGCAGCGATCCTCAGGTTGATATTAAGGAAGCGGGTATAGCGGTCCAGATCTTGATCAAGGCTATCAACAGGGTTTGAGCAGAGGTCATATAACAACCTCTGGTGCTTGATCTTGTCAATTCAGGTGAATAGCACGACACTCTCCGAGAGCTTATCACAAGTGTTGGTTTCCCGATTGAATCTCTTCACATAATCCCCAAGGGATTGACCATGTTCTTGCTGCAGGGCAAGGATGTGAGCCATGGTCTTTGGTTTTCGGTGCGAGAGGCTTGCAAGCAAGGAAGAGTTGTTTGGACTCACAAAATGTAGAGATTGAGTCCGACCTTAGGCCCTGAAACCATGACCTCTCTGCCTTTGAAGGGTGAGCGGGAAAAACTTGCACCTCACAGCTATAAAGGCCATTTGCATGTCCATGTGGGACTTGAAGATTGACAAGTAATCCACAGGGTATGTGGTCTTGTTGTAGCGGCTCGTCTGGTGCTAAGCAAAGATTTAGGCACCACTTCATCCAAGACCTCGTCCACGAAGGGGGACCTTACTTCGGTAGGGAGCTCAACCACTCATCTTCCACCTTGCATCTCCTAAATGAGCACTTCCATGTCAGAGAGATAATGTTCCATCATACCTTCTCATCAGGGCTCTGCCTCACTTGGTTACTCGTAGCTCGGGCACCCTGGTGGCGTGACGATAGAGAATAAAAGTAGACCTCATGCTCAACCAAGGCCCTTAAGTTGGACCTCATGATGTGGTTGGGTATTCATCCTAGAGGAGACTCTGATTAGTCCTTGACCCCATGTCTTTCCAGAGGTGGGGACAATAACCTCGACGCAATCGAGGGAGCCCTCTCTTACTCATTTGACATGTGGTCATGGGGCTGAGGTCAGTCCCCAGGTGTATGTTCGTTGGAGTAGATCACATTGTTTTATGAGTTTTGAGCTTGCTAATCTTGGACGGCGAGCTAGAGAAAAAGTGCCCTTAGCGTGAGGCTAGTGGCAGGCAAAAGAGGATGACTTCAATACATGTTTGGAACTCGTCAAGTTGGCTCTCCAGGTTGTACTGCGCAAGGCCTTGACCGTTCCTAAGGTCTACCCCACAAAGAAACCAAAGGGTAAGGTGGATGGGCCCTTCTAGCCCATGGGCGGTGGGTTGTCCTCATTGGGAGGAGCTTCGGTATCTGACCTTGAAACCTTAGACATGTCTTTTGTTCCTTTGAGGGATTAATTATTCAGATGACTGTTCACGGCAGGAGTTTGGTTTCTTTATCTGATGATTTGACCAGACCTTGAAATCATCAAGTCTTAGTTAACTAAAGAGTGATGACCAGAAGAAGGTTTTTTCACACTCTTCCCACAGACGAAGTCAAACTATTGATGTCGAAAATTGGTAAACACCTCAAGTTGGTTTGATCAAAGTCCACATGTATTTTTCTTGCTTAGGAAAGGTGCTGAGTTCATTTAAGGGTTGGAGTCCTTAAGTAATCTACAGTCAATGGTCAATTCTTTCCAAAATTTGAGCTGGTACCTGCACAAAGACCCAACGGGGTTGTGCTCGGTGATGTCCCTCCGGCGTGAGTGTTAGCGTTTAGGCCAGAAAGCTATAGTACGCTTCAACTAGACAAAATGAAAATTACATAGGGCATTAAATGCATGGGTATTTATAGTTAAGGAGCATAATTAGGGTCGCAGGATCAGGTCTCTGAGCACAGTTAATTAAAGTAACCTAGCGCCTAGTGCATGGATAGTGAGAGGGCATGTGAGGTTATTAGGCATTTGGGCCTTATCATTCGGCCCATCCAAAAGAGGTCATGGGTTGTCCCAAATAGTTTAGGAGATAGAGCCCATCTTATAGAAGTGATGGAGTCTTCCCCGATGGAGTAAAAAGTCTCTAGTCGGAGATCATAGGTTGGAGAGCTATGGTCGGATGCCATCACAGACGTCTTGCTAGAGAACCCCTGAGCTTTAACTACTGGGCGGAGATCATTGCTCTGAGATCGGCAAGATCATGGGAGGTTTGGTGTTAGGATGATTGTGCACAAATAGCTTGGGAAATCGGAGCTTAGTTGAACTCCTATAGGCACTTCTGTTGATGATGACCGAGCATAGGTAGCTCGGGTGATTTGACTAACTTAGTATTGATAAGCTTGGACAAATCAGAAAGGTCTTCACGTTAAGGAGTTCTGAGTACAAGGAGCTCGAAGCCTGGCTAACAGTAGACTTCCGAGAAGATGGGTGATCACTTGCATAAAATCACGAGGTCGGAGCTCAGCCAGGTCATGGAAGGCAACTTGAGAATACCATCTTGAGCTTGGAGCTCGGCCAAGACATGGGCCATCCTTAGCTTAGAGCTTAGAGCTTGTCTATGTCATGAAAGGCCTTATGAGGACACTACCTTGAGGTCGGAGCCCGAACAAGTCATGGGCCGCCCTAAGCTTGGAGCTCAGCCAAACATAAGCTTACAGGGAGAGTGGACAATTACTAAGATAGGTCCATATGAGCTCGATACCACGAGGTTAGTGCTCGATGCCACGAGGTCAGAGCTTGCACCACGAAGTTGGAGCTTTGCAAGGAGGTTAATGGGTCTACTTGGCCATTACCTGTTCCCTGGTCTGAGCTCTGCAAAAACCCCACCTATTGGCTCACAATGTCATTCACAGATGAGGTAGATTTCCCAAGGATATTTCCAAATTGAATTAAATGACTATGAATTGTTTTTGCACCAATAACTCATCTTGAATCCAAAAGACTTTTGTTGGCTCTTGTATGTTACATTAAATTCAAGCTCTGTCAAATGGATGTCAATTGTAACATCCTCAATGGCCTTATGAATTAATGGGTATGTAGGAAAACCCAAAGGGTTTGAAGATCTTGGATTCCTCAATCATTTGTTCAGATTAAAGAAGGCGTTATATGGATTGGAGAAAGCTCCACCAGCATGGTATGGGAGACTCACCACACCTCTATTTTAATTAGGCTACTCAAGAGACATAATCGATCATACCATGTTTATCAAGAAATACGAATGGGAATTTATTGTTTCCTAGATCTATATGGATGGCATCCTTTTCAGTTAAATTTCACACGCCCTTGCTAAAAAAATTAATAATATGATAAGAAAAGAATTTGAGATGTGTATGGTAGGGAAGCTTACATTAATCTTAGACCTAAAATTGAAGCAAACTACTAAGGGAATCTCCATCTCACAAACAAAATATGATAAATGGGATGAAAAATAATGGGTTGTCATTCTTCCATTGCCCATTGGGATATAATATTAATGATAGAAAAGTCATTTCAGGAAGGCCCTTCTATCAGGGGAACTTCCAGGTGGCTTGGCACAACAAGAAGTAGAATTAGATTTCTTTTTTCTGAAGTTAAGACGTAACACATCGTCACAAGTACTTGTTGCCCTCAACTATTGATATTGAAATAGATGCTCGAGACAGGGAAACAATTAAGTGACAATGATGATATTTTATGATAATAATAGTTTTAATGAAAATCTCACAATCCTTTTATAACTCCAATACTAAGCACATTGATTTACTTCATCACTTTATTTGGGCCTAGATGTATAATTGGAGTGTTACATGTGAACATTTTTCTACGGAGACTTATCTTGTAGATACCCTGACCAAGCATTGGAGGCTCTCTATTTCGAATTACTTCCAAAATCCATTGAATTTTGTGTTTATGTGTAGTGGTTAGCCTTGGCATGCCTGTATATATATGTTTCTCTGTGTTTTATCATTAGAATAACCACAAAAAATGAAAAGTTTTAAAATAACAAAAAATACTATGATTTTTTAGGTCAAGTCACAACATTTGCCTTCATTTGTTCAAACACCAATCCATTCGATCCAAATGACATTGTGTAACAACCTTGTTTCTCAGGGCCACCACTAGGTTCCTCCTTTTGAAGAATTTACAACTAAAACCGAACGACCCATATTTCATTCCTATAATAAATAAAAAATCTGAGAAATTTAAATTTTACACTACAACGGCGATAGTTATAATTTGTCGAATTATATAAAAAAAATATGCACACCATTTATAATAAATATATTGTGCAATTGTATTATCTTATGTCGTAATATAAATAATTATCATTCACTAACATAATCATATGATAATATATGCTAATTAAGATGTGATCATAGCCCCTAGACATTCACTATTATAATCACATCATAATATTCCTATTGATTCCTTTAAATATTATCATATTAAGTCCAATTATTAATGATAATTATCATTTGGTTAATTTATTGTTCATGGATTTTATGATATCACTATTATAATAACAATTAATATATTATTATTGATAAATGTGTATGATAATCATATAATAATATTATCACCAGTATCATATTAGCAAAATGATTACGTCCTCGTGATGTTGATTAATTATCACATGGATAAATGATTACTAATTATCATATTAATAATGCTAGTGATAATTATCATTTCATTAGGTGCATATTTGATTCACAGTTATGGATCATAATATTGCTAAATTATTATAATTTTTTCATCACATAATAAAAATCTGAGAAATTTTACATTACGACAACGGTGATAATTATAATTTATCGATTTATCAAATCAATTTTTACAATAGTAAATAATAAATTCGACTATTACAAATTAAAATTCTTGTCGCCGTTTCGCTCTCATAGGCCCTGCAATCAAAACTGTGAGGTTGTGAGTCAACGCTCAGTAAAATTTCAACCCCTCTAATACGTGTATTTAATTTAATGTAACAAATAAACACATAAATATGTATTACACATAGTTTCCACATAATCATAATTATTTCATAAAATTTAACAGTTAAAATTCAACAACAATAATAACATAAATCACACAATCAAGAAATTAAATACATATATTAAAAGAATTAGAAATTCTATCTAAAATTCGAAGCCGAAATCTGAACCGGAATGTTCAAAACATTCTAATATATATATATATATATATATATATATATATATATATATATATATATATATATCAAACTAATTGCTTAACTTGTAAGAAATAACATTTATTATTATTATTATTATTAACACATGCATGTGTATGCATGTAAAAATTTGAGGTTTAGATGTTGTCTTCATAATTTGAAGACAACACATAATTTTTTTTATTATTTATGCTTTGCCCCCTTAAAATAAGGAAAATATTAATTACATCCCAAAATTCTTAAATTATAGTTTAAATAACACAATAGTCCCGAAATTGTTAAAAGTCAACTTAAAATTAACATTTAACTCCCAAAAATTATAAAATATAATTTATACCATAAATTTCTACAATATAAAATAATCCAAAAATATTAAAAATAATATTTTCAAAATATAAATTTCTCTAGGTATTACAATCTACCCCTCTTAAATAAATTTCGTCTTTGAAATTTCGTTCAAGCAATAATAATTTAGAATCGCATCGTACTAGTCACTCTCGGTTAAACAATATTAACCGAAAGTCACCACCACGCTCCCGCTATGCTATTCTAATAAAAATAGCAAACTAATAAATATATTTTTAAAATATCATGATAGTCTCACTTGGAATGAGTCTATCTCAATTCCAACAGATCCACGACCTCGATAATGTTTTCATTTGGCATGATTTTTCAAGTCTATTGCCATATCCCATAACTAACATTTATCAATTTCATCCCACGTTTAAGCCAACTTATTCGCAACAAACATTATAACAAATAAATAGCCCAAATTCCTAGTGGACTGTTTCGTGAGACTAAAAACAATCACCTCCAATATCCACATTAAAATTTCAATAATCTCGTAACCTTTTCCATGAATATCAATACAATCCAAACTTCAATAATAAATTTTCCGCAATACGTTTGAAAACACATAAATATCCCTCAAATACATAAGTACGTCCTAAAACACATAAGTACGTCTTAACCAGATAAATACATCTCAAACACATAAATGTGTCTCAATCACATAAATCCGTTTCAAAATACATAAGTACATATAAATCACATAAATACATCACGAACATATAAATACGTGTCAACCCCATAAATGTGTCTTGAAATACATGTATATATCCTAAACCGTATAAATATATCTACAAATACGTAAATATATCGCAAGCACATAAATATGCCTCAAGCATATAAATACGTCTCAAAACACCCAAATACCTTTCAATCATACAAATATATCTCAAGTGCATAAATATATCCTAACTACATAAATGCGTCTCCAAAGTCACGAGTTCAACACTAAATTTAATACTCATGTAAAATGTATATAAAAATATTACACATAGCCCCAAAAAATTCAACAACTACCTTACACCCCGACTCCACCTATTGTTAGTAGTAGACCAATATCTATATGCATATTTTTATCGGTGTACTATTTTCGTAGTATAATTTTTTTTTTATGAATCAAGTATTTTTTATCAAAATTCACTTTCCAATAAAATATAACCACACTGTGCAGTATCCTAATGCCAACAAAAATATCATCGTAACAAAATAACCGAATTTAAATTAACGGGTCAACTCACTTGTATATAATAAAATAACATATTTTTTTGTCAGCCATAGGATCATTTACCTCACGATCGAGAGTTATAATGGTATTGTAACTTGTCCAACTGTGCCATCTAAGGTGACTATCAATGTTAAGGTCATTTAATATCTCCAATGGTAGGAGCAACCACCCTGCAAGATTTTCCTGACAAGTAACAACATATATTCACCCTACAGGACTTACTTGACAAGTAAAAACATATATCCATATCTCGCAGGACATGCCCTCCTGACGAGAAGACAACTATGGCATAATCAGATAATAAAAATTACTTTCCGTATTTAAAAACTTGATCCACATAATGCTATAAAATAATCCATTTTAATAAACCCCCATTTTTTTATTTTTTTTTTCATATTTTGGTCCGAAAATATAATTTGACAATTTATATAGAAGACAATGCACACGCTGTCGTTATAATATAAAAAGAATTTATGGATCAAGTATATTTATCAAGCATCACTTTTCAAAATATACTATAATATAACCGCACACCAGGCCAGAATAAAATTTTACTTCTACCATTGCAATAAAATGATGCTTTTAAGTCAACCAATCAAATTATTTTGATGTATAATAAAATATCAAATACATATTTTTCTACTAACCATAAGATCATTTCACCTCATGATCAGGAGTTACGACAGAACTGTAACTTGTACAACTGTGCTATCTAAGGTGGCTATCAGTACCAGGGCCATTCAATATCTCCAATGGTAAGAGCAAACATCCTGCAGGACTTGTCTGACAGGTAACAACATATATCCACCCTACAAGACTTGCCTCACAGGTAACAACATATATCCACCCTATAGGACTTGCCTAACAGATAACAACATATATCCACATCTCACAAGACATGCCCTCCTAACGAGAAAACAACTATGATATAGGAGAATAATAAAACTCATTTTTCACCTTTTAAAATTTTACTTGATCCATTAATCATCGTAACACTGTCCTTTAATATCAACACTTTCCCCCCCCCCCATAATTTAATATGAAAAATATAATTTTGATGATTTACATAGAAGACAGTAAACACCTTTAAGTTGATATTCTCAATTCGACAACAAATCCTATAGTCCACGATTAACACGACACTCCCTTAAAAATTATCAAGAAAACAACTGGTAAAAGCCAGGGACGTATCTTAAAGGGTTTGTGGCATATGAAATGCCTAATCAATTATCTTCAAAACCTAATCAAAGGAAATAAAATTGAGCTTCGTCTAACATCAAGTACGTGTAATAAATCATGATACTTAAAAAATAGCATATACTTTCCATTACCTTGATTCATCCAAAAATAATAAAACACTTAAAGTAAAAACTTCATACTTAATCTAGAAAGTGTAAAAGTAGAGAATATGTTTTACCAAATTGCCATTACATGACTTGGATCAAAAACATAATGGCCCTTTTTTTTTTTTACTTCCTAAACTTAGCTATGTATTTTAATCAAAGATAAAGTGAACGGTCCAATAGAATTTTATGCAAATTGGCACGTTCACAAAATCTAATCTCTAATTTTGAGGGTAAATTCATCACTTCAAGCCCAAATTAATTTTCTAGGGACCATTTAGTATTCACCAAAACTTTAGGTGTCAACAATGAGATATTTATGTTCAATTACATAAACTCATATGTTGTATCTACATCCTGTGCTGCAAAGAGAAAAATTGTATTACATATATATATTTTTTTTCTGAATCAACGAAAATTTATTAATTTTTTAATTTTTTTTAAAGTATTACTTCACTTACTATGAGTAATGGGTACCATAACCCAAACCTAAGGTGGTCGCAATTCTGCTCCGATACCTCTCTATAATGACCCGGTTTCCCAAGGCCGCCACTAAATTCTTTCTTTCGAAAAATTTACAACTAAAATCGAACGATCCATATTTTATTATTATAATAGATAAAAAAATCTGAGAAATTCAAATTTCACATTACAACGGCGATAGTTATAATTTGTCGAATTATATAAAAAAAAATATGCACACCATTTATAATATATCATGCAATTGTATTATATTATGTCGTAATATAAATAATTATCATTAACTAATATAATCATATGATAATATATGCTAATTAAGAAGTGATCATAGTTGGTCCCTTGACATTCACTATTATAATCACATCATAATATTCCTATTGATTCCATTATATATTATCATATTAAGTCCAAATATTAATGATAATTATCATTTGGTTAATTTATTGTTCAAGGATTTTATGATATCACTATTATAATAATAATTAATATATTATTATTGATAAATGTGTATGATAATCATATAATAATATTATCATCAGTATCATATTAGCAAAATGATTACGTCCCCGTGATGTTGATTAATTATCACATGGATAAATGATTACTAATTATCATATTAATAATGCTAGTGATAGTTATTATTTCATAATGTGCATATTTGATTCACAGCTATGGATCATAATATTGCTAAATTATTATAAGTTTTCATCTCATAATAAAAATTTGAGAAATTTTACAATACGATGACGGCGATAATTATAATTTATCAAATCAATTTTTGCAATAGTAAATAATAAATTCGACTATTACAAATCAAATACAAATTAAAATTTCCATCGTCGTTTCGCTCTCATCGGTCCTACAATTACAATTGTGGGGTTGTGAGTCAACGCTCAGTAGAATTTCAACCCGTCTAATACATATATTTAATTTAATATAACAAATAAACACATAAACCTGTAATACACATAATTTTTACATAATCATAATTATTTCATAAAATTTAACAGTTAAAATTCAACAACAATAATAATATCAATCACACAATCAAGAAATTAAATACATATATTTAAAAAACTAAAAATTCTATCTGAAATCCGAAACCGAAATCTGAACCGAAATGCTCAAAATATTCTAATATATATATATATATATATATATATATCAAACTAATTGCTTAACTTGTAAAGAATAACATTTATTATTATTATTATTATTATTATTATTATTATTATTATTATTATTATTATTATTATTATTATTATTATATATAATTGACACATGCACGTGTATGCATGTAAAAATTTGAGTTTTATATGTTGTCTTCATAATTTGAAGACAACACATAATTTTTTTTATTATTTACACTTTGTCTCCTTAAAATAAGAAAAATATTAATAATACCCCAAAACTCTTAAATTATAGTTTAAATAACACAATAGTTCCGAAACTATTAAAAGTCAACTAAAAATTAACATTTAACTTCCAAAATATTAAAACAATATTTTCAAAATATAAATTTCTCAGGGTATTTCACATTGTCTCTAGTAAAGGGTGTATTCAGACTCCCCCTAGCTTCCAAATGATATTCTTATGGATGAATTTTCTTTGGATGACCCCTTCCTGCATCCGAACACCCAATTAGACACTTCTATATTTACTTTATTTCCATACAAGTGCTTGTATTTTGATATTTTGAGGTACGAAATAGGTTATTAACAATTTATATTCATTATTGCAACATATTAGAGAGAATGGATTGGGGATTTAATTTTTCTCTATTGTTCTTATAAACCTATCCATAACAAATAATGGCATGTGATTTATTCACTCTCCATAATTTCACTTCACCATTGTTTTTGGTTTAAAAAAAATGTGTTCTATTGAAAGCTCAAGGATTCTTGGGTTAAAAACTTAAAGGATGAGAGAACCTAATTCGTTAGAAATATATAGCATAACCCAATCATACTTTCTTGTGAGGACTTGAAAAGAAAACAAATATTTAAAAAATAGGAACAAGAAAAAGGTTGTCTTTCTGGGATAGAGTACGAGCTACCTAGTAAAAATTTCACAAAGAAGCTACTTACCTTAATTGGAGTGAAATTATCCTTGTCATGAGGAGATGTTGAGAAAAAGAAGATAACATGGTAATAAATATGAAAAATGTTACTATGAAGACGAAGGAGTTGGAAAGTGATAAAAAGAATGAATGATATTATAAAAACAGATAGTGTCGTAACTTGGAAGATTACTTGGCAATATCAACCCTTTTGCGATTTATGAGGTATCTCTTACTTAGAATTGATTGCCTTCATCAAATACTTTAACTCTCCTACTTTTTGCACACATAGACAATGTTTTGAATTATAGATTTTTATGTTTGTGATGCATGTTCGTTGCCTTTACTTTGGATCTTTGTTAAAGGTCTATTGATTGACTCCCCTCAAAACTGGATTGGTTCTTTCTTCATGCCTCTTAATATTTAGGTGATTATTTTTGTGTCCTGGCACTTTTCCATTGTTAAAAAAAAATAGGTAGAGTATTATTGGTACTATCTTGGTAAAGATTTATTGCATGTTCTACTAGTTTCTTTAAGTCTCTATTTACGTTGTGATGATGAAATGTTTTAGGTCTCTAGTTTCTGTGTTGGCTTAGGCCCCGTTTGGTAACCATTTCCATTCCAGAAATTTCCATCTCATTCCCACATTTTTGGGAATTCTATTTAGGAATAGCGTTTGGTAATTTTTGTTTCCGTTTCCATTTCATTCCCATTTGAGAATTGTGCCCACTTTTTTCTTAAGAAATGAGAAATAAAAAAAAATTGTTTCTCATTATTTCCATTCCATTCCCAAAATATATAGTGACTGTTCACCCGCCAGCGACCACCGTCCGCCGCTGCCGTCGGCGACCATCACCGGTCACTATTAGGCCGAAAACTTTCTGGCCACTTCCAGCCACCGGCCATTGTCACCCACCAGCCACTGTTGTCCGACCGTCGTCGGCGTTGGCACCATTGCCGTTCGGCCGTCGTCGGAGCCACTGCCACCGACGTTGCTGGCGTCAGAGCCACTGCCACCGACGTCGCCGGCGTCGGAGCCACCGCCGTCAGGCCAAAACAGAAAAAAAAAAAAAAAAAAAAGATTTTAGGATCAAATCGTTATAAAACACAATTCTCTTCCCAAAATTAAAAAAAAAAAAAATTATCGTTACCAAACGAGATTCTATTCCCAAGAAGAAAACAAAATTCCCATCTCATCCCATCCCGCTGCTGGAATGGAAACATAAACGGTTACCAAACGCCACCTTAATTTGGTGACTCAACAAGTTGTATTTTCTAATTGGGTAAAATTTATTTAAGGTATTCATGTGTCCTCTTCTCAATTGAAGACTGAATTCTAAGATTATCATCTCCTTGAGAGAATATTGGCAAGTACTCCAATAGAATCTAATGAGGTAGGTATCAATGCATACACCTACCACAACTTGCACAACTCAATAAGCTTTTAAAACTTAAAATCAACATAAAACGATTTTTTTTTTAAAAAAAGGGTTCACATAGCCTATGGATGCTCATAACAGGCGCCCAAATGTTTTTTGGGAAGAGGGATAAACATTCTTACAATCTGACCAACTGTCTGGATGACCTATCCACTAGTTAGAAGTTGTTTGGACTGTGAATGCCTATATCAAGATGGTGATATCACCCTTCTTGATGATTATTTGAGATTTTCTCATTGATTGTATACTTACAAGGATTTTTTTTTTGTAGAGTTAGAATTATTACCCTAAATATTCCCTAAAAATCCCTAAGATGTCTGCAAATTTTGAAATTATATCAATACGTTACTTTTATAGATACAATAATGATGCATTATTTTGTGCATGACTCATAGTGTTTAAAGTAATCAAATAAGTCAAATAGCTGATTGTGCTCAAATTTGTTAGATTTGAAATATCTTGCTCTAAATCGCTCTAAATCTTTCCTTAATTATTTTCAAATGGTCCAAAAATGTATTACACGTTTTTCAATATTTTTTACTGTTGAATCTTGTGTAAAATTAACTTAAAACTTTTTGGGAATATTGTTTTAAAGAATTTTATTTTTTGGAAAGAGCTGATTAACCTTTTTTTTTGTGTGTCTTATTGATCATACACCTGCCTTTTTAAGCCTTGGACTAGTTCAAATTGTCACATGGCCTTATGAAAAATTAAAGGCTGAAAAAATAAATAAATACATGAAAAACAATGGAGAGGCCAGGGCTTATATCATTCAAAGTAATATTACTCAATTCTTAAAGTTCTACTATTTTTCTTACATTGATTTGTACTCTAATATTTTTCTTCATTGTTTTCATATATAAAAAATAGGAGTGATCATAATCACTTTAATATAGTTATTATATTATAATTTCATATTGAATAGTGTTGGTAGATGCTTATTTTTTTTATGAAATTGAATTTATTTTGTTAAAGAAATCTTATGTAAACTTGAAAAATTGTGTTTGTTGAAGAGAATGCTTTGAGAGTGAAGGTTTTTCACTCAAAGGAATGTAAATGTATTAATCTTAACCTTGGGATAAATCTCCGTGGAACTTACGGGAGTAGACATACACAAGGAAGTAAGGCTGAACTACTATAAATCTCAATGTCATATCTTCTGTCTATTGTTTACCCTTATTGATTGTATTTGTGATTCGATTAATATTTGTAATTATTCTTATGCATAACACAATTTCACTCGGTGCACATAATTAAAATATAAAAATCATTTTCCAACTTGTTAAAATTTTAAGAAAAATTGTTTGCCATACTTAATGCCCTATCTTATGTAGTCAATTAAACCAACACTAGGTCACATTAAGATGTCTCAGGTGCCTTTTTTTTTTTTTTTTTATTATGCTCTCACATGAGATATATTTATAGTTTTATTTACAATTTATATGTTTTATTTTTGATAAACCCAAAAGTGTTATAAGATTTTCCTTTTGCATTTAAAAAATGAAACCCCAAAATTTGCTTATATGAGTTATTTCTTGATACATGTACGCTATATGTTTATTATATCTTAGTCAAGATGCATGCATAAGGTTTGGGTTTGATTGGATTACTATGATGTTTTGAAATAATTTTGATTGCACATCATGTTTCTTTGATGCATTTATTTGTCATTAATATTTCTATTTTCAATAAAACTTATGTCATCATATAAAAGAATACAAGTTTTTACGTGCATTAATTTCTAATAAAGTCTTTTGAGATATGTTTCAAGTCAAATTAGAATGTTTGTTGGATAATAAGATGTTCAACACTATGTTTGTCTAGGGAAAAAAAGGTTCCCTTCTTGGGATAGAGTAAATGCTACCTACCCTTAATATACTGTGAGTTATCTTATTCATAAAAGGTGGAGGATAAAAGAAATTTTTTTAAAAGGACAATTCGATGAACTAAAAATATTAATTACTAAAATACGAAGTTAAAAATTGTATTCAAATCCTCATGCCATTAGAAAAGGTTTCTTGAAAGGAGGTTGTGTAGAATAGGCAAAGTGTAAGTAACACTTGTGTCAGTCATGTTTGACTCACTGATTTGTCAAAGTCTTATATATACGGGATGAATTATGTTTTTTTAGGTTCTTAGGAATCTGTATAAACATCTCGTTGGTTGTACCACAAATGCACATATGAATTCTATGTTAGTTAATGTATTTTTCGATACATTAGTTACATCATAAGGTTAAATAAGGCTATCTTCTTATGTTATATTACCTTTTACCCATATCCATCATTTTGCATGAAGTCGCGATATGGATTTCAAAATCGTATAATCTATGCTTTACATATCGATATAATGTACATATGCTATCATTTGGTAAAAGTTTAAAATTATATTTTTTATAGATATTTAGTTTTATGGCATGTAAAAGAATATAAATTATTTTGGGTTATATTAAAGTTATTGCATATTCTTTGAAAATATTTTAAAATAAATATATATAAAAGGGAAGCCAAACGCAGGTAGATTGTGCATTTGGAAATGGAAAAGAAGAGTCCCGATGACAAAAAAAAAAAAAAGCATTTGAATGGCTAGTGTTGGCATCCCAAGAGTTGATCCACTACCTTTATATTGTCTAGATGGACAAACACTATATCCAGATACCACCTCTCTTGTATGGCAAGTTTTAAAAAGGTTCCAAATTTGGAAACTGGACTAGGTCTTTAAATCCTATATAAAGCAACGTATGTATTGTATATTTTCATTCAACCATGATTTACAATACGTTTTTTGCACATATCACTTTATAATCATCTTCTTCAATTATTGAAAATATTCTCTACCTTGGCATTTGTTTATTGATTTTGGGGTGATGCTAAAGAAAAAATTAGATCAATTTTCACCAAATTTGTTGTTAATTCCCTTATATTTTGTTGCTTCCCATACTACGATTAATGAATATAATTATTTGAGATATTTAGGGTTGGATGTACTAATATATGTGCTTATCTTATCTTCATCCACGAGTTATACTCCAAATTGATTATTAATGATTTGGGTGATTACTATTCTTTTATTACACAAAAAACAGTTAAGAATTTCTCCACAAATTAATTGTTACATTTTGAATGTTTCAATTGTTGAATATGCTACTCATTTGGAAGAACGATTTCCCTATATTTCCTAAATAAATTAATGGTTGAATATCCTACTTATTTGGAAGAGCGATTCACTTATATTTCCTAAATAAATCAATTGTCTAGAACTTTACTTATGGTGTTGATTCCTTACTCGTATTGCTTGCTTTCATGGTATTTGATCAAGTTGTGGAACATTCCAAGAGGTCAATATATCATTCTTTAGACTATTGCCTTTTCTTTATCGAACATCTTTGATGCACCCCAAAAAATTTCCCTAACAGAAAAACTAATGATATCGAGTCCCTTCAATATGATTTGAAAAAACTATTTTTTAGTTTAATGTTAGTAATTGGTGTCAACACATTGTGTTTTAAAATGTGATCACGGGCTCGATTATTATTATTTTAAAAAAAAAAAAGAGTTTCCACTTGTTATGGTGTTTGAAGGTGTTTTAGTGCAAATGATTTTTAATTAAAAAATATTTGAAAATTTCCAAGGAAATTCCCATGTTTAAGAATTTTGAAATATAAATAAACTTACCCAAAATATTATTTTTAGGATCAGATGTCAGCATTGTTAGGGAAGTTGTTAGGCATCCAAAGAAACATTTCCAAATATGTTACCTTAATATGGTTAACTTTAAATAAATCAATATAAGACAAATTAAAATTGAAAAACATAAACATTCGATCATTGTGTGGCAATAGAAAATTATTTGTTCCTTTTTTTGGCTACATCTTAGGATTAATTTGTTACAAAAAAACTAGTTATTATTTAATGAAAAACATGGTTTAAATCCTTCAATACATTTAACTTTGGCATAAACTTGTCTTTTCTATGATTGATAAAAAAAAACTTCAATTTGATTGCCTTTGAATGATGGGCTATGAATCCTTTTGTAGGAGTAGTGTACTAGCTAAAAAGTGTTTCTCTCACTCCTGATTAGAGCTTTTGTTTATAGACTTTCTTTCTCAACCTTTGAACCTTCTCCAGTTTATATCAATACTTATGCTCTCTTATTCTTGAAATGAGGAAGTATTTATTAGTTTAGAAAAGAGCCTCAATACAGGCCATGCCACATTAGACTTTGATCTCAAACCTTTTAAGTTGTTTGGCATTCTTCCCTATTCTTTCTAAGAAACCATCAAGAACTCAATCTCTCTTAGTTGTGTGACTCATTAAGTTCATATCAAAAGTTAGATTGTGAAAATGAATTAATTAACTAAAAAAATTCCAACTATACCCCTATAAAGAACTAACTTTACTGTAAGTATCATGCAATTCAATCTATTTATATTTATGTCCTGAAAGAACTAATAGGGTATGGATAGAGTCAAAAATCTTAATTCAATCATATGTGGCGATTATTGATATAATCTCTTGTGATATAAGTTAGAATCTAATTTTAATCATAAATGTTTGGCTAAATACTTAACTGAACTAAATCATATCTAATCATATAGGAAGTTTTTATTTCTACTAAAGGGCGATAAATTCAATTCCCCTAATCAAATAGTAAATATTTTTACCAAGACTCATCCACCCAGACGCTTTCACAATTTGATTTCTAAACTCAAGTTCACGTATGCTTTACCACATTGAGTTTAAGGGGATGTTAATATATCTATACGGGACTTGACTCACTAGGTTAAATCTTAAGCCCATGAAGTTAAACCCTAAACCTTTTTTTTTTTTATATGCAGACACATCTCTACATCTTTGTATAATGTATCCTTCATATATATCAATGCGATCAATACATATTTTCTCACAATATTCTATCTTTCAATTATTCTAACAGATTTAACTCTTTTATTGGCTTTTATTTTCAATTTTGATTCTAGTGTCTTTGAATTTTCTCGAGTTGTTAAGATAATTAAGAAGTGGGGAACATAAACGATATATTGATTTTATGAAAAAGATACACTCAATGCAATGATATACACAACTATTTAGAGAAGAAGTGAAAGACCCTAGGGTTAGGGTTTTCTCTTAATGGGCCAAGTGAGACAAGCCTATATATTACATTAACATCCCCCTCAAACTCAAGGCGGTAAGTGAGAGGTGAACTAGAGTTTGGAAACTAGAGAGTGAAAGCGTCCGGGTGGATGAGCCTTAGTGAAAATGTATGCTGTCTGATCGGATAAACTGACAGATTGTAAACAAACCGTATTCTGGAGAATGTGATGACAAATGTTGGCAATCAGTCTCAATGTGTTTTGTACGCTAGTAGAAGACATCATTGTGGGCGATCTGAATAACACTCATATTGTTACAGTGTAGGGTAGTGACAGTAGGAGAAGAGATGCCCATGTTAGTGAGTAGCCATCGAAGCTAAAGAAGTTCTTGAATTACATCAGCCATGGCACGATATTCAGCTTCAGTGTTGGAATGCGAAACCATAGTTTATTCTTACTACGCTGGGAAATGAGAGAGTTACCCAAGAAGAAACAGTAATTAGTGGTTGAACGTCTGTCGATAGGATCTTTGGCCTAATCGGCATCAAAATAAGCTTGTAAAATGGGAGCAAACTAAACTGAGAAATGAAATCCATGAAATAAAGTACACTTGACATACCGAAGGATGCGAAGAACAACCGGGTAATGAGTGGTCTAATAAGTGAACAAGAACTAGTTGACTTGATGAACAGCATAGGCAATGTCGGGGCGAGTGATAGTGAGGTATACAAGACTTCCAATCAATTGGCGATATAGAGTGACACCTTAAAGAGGTGAACCATCAAGTGGAGTAAGTCTAATGTTTGGCTCTAGAGAAGTAGTGGCAGTGGTTGAGTCAGTGATCCCAGCCTTGGAAAGGAAATCCGAGGCATATTTGTCTTGAGAGAAAAAATATCTATCTGAAGTAAATGAGACTTCGAGGCCAAGAAAATAGGTGAGCACGCTAAGATCTTTTATCTCGAATTGTCCACTGAAAAACTTTTTGAGTTTAGAAATACCGCAGAGATTATCCCCAATAATAATCATATCATCCATGTATAATAAAAGAAGAAGAATACTATTGTCAGTGCGACGAATAAACAGGGCCGAATTATGAGCACTGGATGTGAACCCCCAAAATGATTAATAGTAGTGCTGAATTTTGCGAACCAGGCACGTAAAGCTTGTTTCAAACCATATTAGGCACGACGAAGACAACAAACTTTATTTCTAGGGGTAATTAGGCCAGGAGGGGTATGTATATAAACTTCCTTAAGAATATTGCCATTGAGAAATGCATTTTTGACATCCATCTGAAAGATAGCCCATTTTTTAATGGCAGCGATGGCAAAAATAGTACAGATAGATGTGAGCCTCGCTATTGGAGCAAATGTCTCTTCATAGTCAAATCTCTTGGAAACAAGTCGGGTTTTATATCATTCAACAGAACCATCAGAAAGTGTTTTGATCTTGAACACCCATTCGCACCCAATAGGAGTTTTCCCAGGGGGAAGATCAACAATATCCTAGGTGTGAGTTTTGGCAAAGGCCTAAAGTTCTTCATCCATTGTTTTCTGCTCAAGAGAATTAGTACTAGCCTCTTTATAAGATTGAGGCTCATATAGATGACGTATAGTGAAAAAGCAATGAAAATTAGTAAGGTAAGGTGGAGGATGAGTTACCCTGAAAGAGCGACAGGGTGATCTGGAGCGTGGGTCTCAGAGGCAGTCAATACAGAATCATAGGCCACAAGAAAAGTCTCAAGCATGGTTTCTGGAGTTAGAGGGGTGAGATCAGCTGGTGGTTCTGGAATGGGTTCAGTTGGTGGTTCTAGGGTGGATGCAGCGTAAGGTGCAAGACTAGGCTCAACTGGTAGTGTTGGAGTGGACTCAACAGTACTTAGAACTGTATGCTCAGGAAATAACTCAATAAATGGATCAGTAAAGAATTTGGAGTTGGTGATGGCTGACATGTTAAATGACTAGGAAGAAAACATTTGATGTTCTCAAAAAATGACATGTCGAGAGATACGAAGAGTTTTAGAAATGGGATCCCAGTACTGATCCCCTTTATGTTCAATGCCATATCACAGAAACCAACACAGTCGAGCCTTTGGTTCCAATTTGTTGTGTTCATGTGGTTTGAGAAGAACAAAATAAGCGCAACCAAAGACTCTGAGTTCAAAGTAATCAGGAGGTTTACCGAAAAGACACTCAAATGAAAATTGGTGCTGGATTGTAGCAGAAGAGATACGGTTTATTGTATAGATGGTTGTGAAAGCACCATCACTCCAAAAATGCTCAAGACATGATGAATAAATGAGGAAAACACAAACTGTATCAAGAATATGTTTATGTTTGCATTCGGCTTGTCTAGTTTGTTGGGATGTACCAGGACACGAGCGATAAGGGAGCGTGCCATTTTTGCGAAGCAGGTTAAGAAAGACCCGATCCTTGTATTCCATTGCATTATCTAAGTGAATTTTTTTGATATTTCTAGAAAATTGTGTTTGAAACATGGAGGAAAACTCAAAATATATTTGGAATAGTTCGAATCGATGTTTCATAAGAAACAACCATGTATATCGAGAGTAGTTGTCCACAAAGATAATAAAGTAACGACAACCACCCATCAAGGCATGAGGAGAAGACACACAAACATCAGAATGAATTAGATCAAAGAGTGCAGGAGAAATAGATTAACTTTCTTTTAAAGGTAGGGCTAATTGTTTTGCAAGTTGGCAATGGATACATTTGAAGGACTCATACTGAACTGAACCTAACTGATTGCTAGAGATAAGCGATTTGAGTTGGCTAGATAAAGTGTGGCCTAACCGAGAATGCAAAATTTGGGATAGTGATAGGAATAATGGTGGCTGTGGAGATAAGGATGATGATAATGAGGAGGATGCTGGTGGTGGTAGTAAGGTTGCACAAGTTGATGAAAGGATATGTGGTTGTGGTTGTGGTAGAGTTTGAATGAAATATGCAAACTGCTGAGTTCAAATAAACGTCTAACTTTACGACTAGTCCCAAGGATTTCTCCTATCTGAGGATCCTGTACACGACAATTACTATTAGAAAATATGACTTTAAATCCCAATTCACAAAGTTACCCAACAAACAAGAGATTTAAGGTGAGTTTCGGAATCAAATACGTATCAGGAATAGAAAGATGAGAAGTAGAAACCTGATCACTATGAGTAACAAGTATTTGAGAACCATCAGCAGTATAAATACTAGGGGTATTTATAGAGGAGAGTTTAGCTGAAAAAATATTGGGATCAGATGTCATATGATTATAGCAGGCAAAATCAAAGAACCAATAAGAGTTACCTGTAGTTAGTGAGAGAGGAGGGGAAATGTTTGTACCATGTTTGGAGAAAAATATGATAGAAGAGTAAATCTATATCTGCAATAGACATGGTAACAATAGTGGAGGTATAATTTGAACTGTCTTTGACATTGAGAATGATTGAAGAACCCGTAAACATCATTGTTGAACTGAATCAACAATATGCAAATATATTGTACGATATGAATTGGGAGAAACTACTACCATGGATGGATTCAGAACACTGAAATTGTTCAAGAACCAGTCTATACTCGTGAAGAACTGATTGAGAGCCCCCTTAAACTGATCAAATCTCTGTGATGAATCGAATCAACAATATAAAGAAAATTATACTGTATGATCTAAATTTGATTAAACGGAGATCATAGATAGATCTAGAATGCTAAAATTGTTTAGGAATCGATGTTAAATCTTCAAGAACCGGGCAAAAAATGGGTGAATCAGTGTGGGAACCACACAAATATAAAGGAAAGTATATTCTGTAAGTCTCAAATCACAAAATGGAAGTCGAAAACATATCATAACGTCCAAAAATCCTAGGAAGCGATCCAAGTTTGTAGAAAACTGGTCAAAAAAGGCTTGAACCGGTCCGAAGAAGATTACCTCAAAGAATTGATGATGTGGCAGGCAGGGGCTGACTGGGCGCTGATATGGCAGAGTCAACGGTTGACATAGTGCTAACGTGGCGCTGATGTGGTGCTAATGTGGCGATGATTGGTCTGATTAGAGTTGATGTGGCAAAGAGGTTCAACGACGGCGAGTGGATCTCACGCAATAAAGGACAAACGACTTCTAGCCGCGCGTGAGGGCGCGTGAGTGGTAAGACTAGGCTGATTTTTGCGTCGTTGGAATCATCTCGTTGAGATGGTTTCGATGGTATATTGTGAGATGGATTTGGAGCTTTAGTTGAGGCGGTAGAGCCCGAAATCCGAGGCTGCGAATCTTGGTAGTACTGTAAGCTTTGGGAGGCGCGTGGATGTTCCGATGGCGGTGATTTTTGTGGCGTTGTGTTCATCTATGCAAGACGAAGATGGTGGTGTGATGGTTATTGATACTGGAGCGGTGATGAAGCCTATAGTAGCGAAGAAAACCACGGGAGAAAAGAGAAAACGGCGGCTGAAGTTTTAGGGTTGCGATTTTTTTTTTTTTAGGGAGAACAGGTTCAGGAAAAACTTGCTCTTGATACGATGTTAAGGTAATTGAGAAATGGAGAATATGAATAATATATTGATTTTGTAAAAAAAATGTACTCAATACAATAATATACAAAACTATTCATAGAAGAAGTAGGAGACTCTAGGGTTAGGATTTTTTCCTAACGGGTCAAGTGGGTCAAACCCATATATTACATTAACATATATTATTCAAAGACGATAATCAAATAAACATTAAGCCAAAACCGTTTTTCAAAGGAAAATCAAGTTACATAATACTAAAAAGTGATAGACGTCTTTCTATATGCATATCATGCAAGGAAGACTACACACGCATTCACAGCCATGGAGAATTATAAATTGGAGTTGCGACAGCTTTAACATTAAGGTACTTGTCAAGGGCATCCATTCCAAGATCCCTTCCAAACCCACTCATCTTGTACCCGCCATAAGGGCAATCCCTATCGAAAGCAAAATAGCAGTTGATCCAGACGATGCCGGCACGAATCGATCTCGAAACTGTATTTGCGAGGTTCAAGTCGTTGGTCACAATGCCGCATGCTAGCTCGTATTTGGTGGCATTAGCTCTCTTAATCACCTCATCAACAGTCCTTCAAAGTTCACGGAAAACATATAATTGCAGCTATTAATTTTTGAAAATATGCATTTCATCCCTCTCATTTTTAAACTAAAAATGAACCATGAATTTCGGTTATGGAATGCGTTAAAAGATTTAAACGGAATGCGTTAAAAGATTAAAACGTTCCCTATTAAAAAATTACCATTGAAGGAGATGAAGTGTTGATTCCCAAAACTAAGAGGGCAAAATTAGTTAAAAATAGAAGGCAAAGTCCAATTCGAATATATGGCTTTTATCTGTCACCTCGTTATGTAATGGCGAGTTAAATTTATACTTAATTCAAAATTCAACAGATAAAGGGCTAATTTCGAAACTCGAGAAGGGTCAAATTCAAAAACAGTCAAAATGTAGGCATAATATCTAATTCAGATATATAGGCTTTTTAGTCTATCTACTTAGGGCTGGCAATTCGAGTCATTGGGTTGTGTTACGGCAAGTTAATTTTGAGAAAATGTTTCATAAATTCTTTGTTGGTTTGCTTGATAAGTGTAAGGACTATTAAGTCAATTTTGAAAAAGTAAAATTAACAAAATTTAATGATTAAAGTCTCCTTTGCTCCTCAACCACAAACTTTGAATCGAGTCATAAAAATAATTGTGTTTTTGCAATATTAACTCAGTCAATATAATTTATATAGAGATAAACAAGTTTTAATAGTCCGAAAATTTATATTTTTGAAAAATATTATTTTATATGAGTTTAATATTTTTGAAATTACAGTGCCATTTAAAATATATTTTTTAGAGTTTTGGAATATAACTAATATTTTTTTATTTTAAAAATATATTTTTTAGAATTTTGGAATATAACTAATATTTTTTTATTTTAAAGGGACATTGTGTAATATAAATAAATAAATAATTGTGTGAAGGAATCAATCAAAACCACATAATATATACACGGTTGAACAAGTGGTCATTATATTATCATAATAATAAGTTGATAAGGTTATTACTTTCATATATATATATATATATATATATATATGGATATTGATAAACTCGTAAGAGGATTTGTTACTTTACATTATGTATAATGATACATATATAACACGAAAAAAAATAAAAAAAATAAAAGAAGGGCGGTGAAATTGGTTCAGCCGTGTATATACATGTCTATATATGTATATATACATATATTTGTTTAAAAACAAAAAGTTAAGTTACAGTATTACATTTTTAGCAAGAAGACTATTACGGTTCGGATTTCGGCTTCGGATTTCAGGTAAAATTTCTAACTCTTCTAATATATATATTTAATTTTTCTATTGTGAAATTCATATATTATTGTTGTTGAATTTTAACTGTTAAATTTTATGAAACAATTATGACTATGTGAAAATTATGTGAAAATCATGCCAATGTATTTTAATTGTTGCATTAATTAAATGCATGTATTAGAGGGGTTGAAATTCTACTAAGTATTGGCTCACAACCCCACATTTTTTATTGCAGAGCCGGCGAGAGGAAAACGGCGACCGGAATTTTAGTTGAATTTCTAATTAAAATTGTAGTAGTTATATTTATTTTTCACCATTGTAAAATCGATTCGATAAATTGATCAATTATAAATTCGATAATTATAATTATCGCCACCGCATTATAAATTAAAATATTTTTATAAAACGAATTATTGATTACTTATCGCCGTCGCATTATAAAATTTACTAGATTTTATAAAATGGAAATTCGGTCAATCGGTTTTAGTATTAATTCTCCAATGAGAGAAACCGCGCGGTGGTCCTGGGAAACCGGATCGTTACAGGTGTTATCAGAACGGGCTTGCGACCACCCTAGGCTTAGGTGATGCTACCCATCACACTCATAATAGGTAAAATAATATAAAATAATAATAATAATAATTTTCATATAATTTATTAATTAAAAAAAATAGTATTGATATGATTTGAACTCAAATCGCACTAGAAATAGAAGGGCTGGGGATATACGTGTATAAGTAAGTTGATGTATCCATATCTTGCGCATATGCCTAAAATTACTTAACATCGTGCTATTGGGATTTAAGGCCTAGTTGAAGTGGAGTATGTTAGCAGATGGGGTATCCATGCATGTCACTAGTATGCGCATTGATGCATTTGGAAATGGATTTGGAGATGCATGCACAAATTATGGCATCCATGGAGTATATAGCTACTGTTAGGTTACTTGGAGGGCTATGTTAGTAAGTTAGATGTTAGGGAAGGAAGAGTATATGGTTGCTTGTGATAAAAAAATAAAAATATGAAAAAAAAATAAAAATGTTTTGCTTGCATGGGTTCCATGTGCAAGTATGTGGGACATGAATTGTGTTAGAGTTTTTTTCATGTGGGTTAATGTTTATGTGAATTGTTTTAAAAAAAATTACGCTTTGCACCCCTGATGCTTTAATTAAATCCTACTATGATCTCTATGGTTTCAATTTAGAAACATAACATCCAAATGTTTGCGAGATCTATTGATACATTAGGGAGATTAGTATATAATTAAAGTGAACACTCAGTGTTTATAGAAATGATGGTGGGAGAATACTAAGTTATTAACCAATGCCTATTGGCTAACAAATTGATCCAAAAATTGGCATCCATTCCTACTTGTTGTTTCTATTCCATTATTCTATTTGATTGTTTGGTCCATATTTGCATGTATTGCCATCTTCGTTATGTTTGTGGTGGTTTAACACTTTGCACCCAGGTGTTGTTACCATTATTTCAGCTTGGTCCCTATAAGTTTCAAATTGAACATAACATTTTAGGTGGAGTTTGATTGATACAACTTACCAATAGTAAGTTAAATAAGTCTGGTTGAGTGTCGTGTTAACCATGGACGACATGAATTGTCGCTGAATTGAAAATATTAAATTAAAGGTGTATACTGTCTTCTATATAAATTGACAAATTATATTTTCGAATTAAATTGAAAAAAAATATGGGGGGTTGTTGAAACTGGACAGTTTTATGATTCTAAATGGATCAAGTAAAATTTGAAAGGTGAAAAAATTATTTTTATTATCCTACTATACCATAGTTGTCTTCTCGTCAGGAGGGCATGTCCTGTAAGATGTGAATATATGTTATTACCTGTCAGGCAAATCTTGCAGGGTGGATATATGTTGAGACCTGTCAGGAGTACAAATCCTACAAGTGGCTGCCCCTACCATTGTGGATATTGAATGGCTCAGACATTAATAACCACCTTAGATAGCACAGTGGTATAGGTTACGGTACTGTCGTAACTCCCAATAATGAGGTGAAATGATCATATGGGTAGTAGAGAAATATGTGTGCGGTATTTTATTATATATCAAAATAATTTGGTTTGTGGATTTGAAAGTATCATTTTATTGCAATGGTAGCAGTAGAATTTTATTCCGGCCTAGTGTGCGATTATATTATATTATATTTTGAAAAGTGGTGTTTGATAAATATACTTGGTCCATAAATTCTTTATATTATGAAGACGGTGTGTGCATTGTCTTCTATGTAAATTGTCAAATTATATTTTCGTACAACAATGTGGAAATAAAAGGGTTTATTAAAATAGATTATTTTATAATGTTATGTAAATCAAGTAAATTTTTAAATGTGAAAAATGGTTTTTATTATCCGACTATGCCATAATTGTCTTCTCGTCAGGAGGACATGTCCTGCGAGATGTGAATATATGTTTTTATCTATCAAGCACGTCCTACATGGTGGATATATGTTGTTACCTGTCAGACAAGTTCTGTAAGGTGGTTACTCCTACAATTGGAGATATTAAATGGTCCTGACACTGATAGCCACCAGAGATGGACAATTGGACAGGTTACAGTACCGTTATAACTCCCGATTGTGAGGTAAACAATCCTATGGCTAACAAGGAAATATATTATTTTATTATATACAATGTGAGTTGACAAGTTGATTTAAATTCGGTTGTTCTGTTACGATGATATTTTTGTTGGGGTTTAGATACTACCCAGTGTGGCTATATTTTATTAGAAAGTGGATTTTGATAAAAAAAAAAAAAAAAAAAAAAAAAAAAAAAGGATTCATAAAATGCTTTATACTACGAAGACAGTACACCGATAAAAATAACTCAGATAAATATTGATCCATTACTAGCGTTAGGTGGAGTCGAAGTCTGGGGTCATTATGAGACTAGTGGGAGCCCGTTGTTACTTGAAAATGTTAATTTGTATTGTTGAGCTTAATTGGTATTGTAGAAATGCGATTGGGGGGCTTTATATAATATTTTTGTTTATATAGTTACGTGAGTATTGAATTCAGTATTGAACTTGTTATGTTATGTTACGTGGCTTTGGAGACGCATTTATGTAGTTGGGATGTGTTTGTGTGTTTTAAAATGTATTTGTATGATTGAGGTGTATTTTGGTGTTTTGAAGCGTATTTATGTGGTTGACACGCATTTATGTGTTTTGAAACGTATTTATGGGGTTGACACATGTTTATATGATTCACAAGTATTTGTGTGTTTCGGTGCGTATTTATGTGAATTGAGACGTGTTTATATATTTCGATACGTATTGATGTGGTTGAGATGTGTTTATGTATTTCAACATGTAATTATGTGTTTTGAGACATATTTAATTGAGTGACACGTATGTATGTATTTCGAGACACATTTATGTGGTTTGGTTGTATTTATGTGTTTTGAAATATATTTATATGATTAAGACGTATTTGGGTGTCTTGAGGCATATTTATGTGGTTTGAAACGTAATTATGTGGTTTGAAATGTATTTATGTGTTTAAACGTATTTATGTGGTTGAGAAGTATTTATATATTTTTGGACGTATTTAAGTAGTTGAGAGGTATGTATATGATTTCAGATGTATTTTGAAAAATTTATTATCTGAAGTTGAAAAAGTTTACGAGATTATTGGAATTTTAATATGGATATTGGAGACGATTATTTTGTCTACATGAAATTTGGGTTATCTACTAGTTATAATATTGGTTGCAAATATGTTGGCTTAAAATGTCGGGTGGAATTGATAAATACTGGTTATGGGATATGGTAGTGGACTTGAAAAGTTATGCTAAGTGAAAATTATGGAGGTCATAGACTTATCGGAATTGATATAAACCCAATCCAATGAGACTATCGTGATATTTTAAAAATATATTGTTATTTATTACTATTTTTATCAGAGTAGCGCAACAGAAGCATTTAGAAACATAAAATTCTTTGATAATTAGTAATCTGTGCTAAGTGTTACCAACCAAAGTGCACTATGTCCGTAGGTTGTTGGATATAATATGGGCCACTGCAAATGGAAATGTTTAATATGTAGAATGAATTTTGGACGGTTATAAATTATGAGTGACTTTCGGTTATGGAACACTACATAGAGAACTATTGTTCTAGAATCGAGTGTGACTAGCATGACCATGCGGTGCGTTCTGAATTATTACTGGTTGCACGAAATTTCGAGGACGAAATTTATTAAATAATATCTCAAAAATTTATATTTTTGAAAAATATTATTTTATGAGTTTAATATTTTTAAGATTACTGTGCTATTTAAAATATTTTTTTTAGAGTTTTGGAATATAATTAATATTTTTTTTATTTTAAAAAAGATATTATGTAATATAATAAATAAATAAATAATTGTGGCTTGAAATTATTTCCTTCTCAATGAAGGAATCAATCAAAACCATATAATATGTGGTTAACGTGAACAAGTGGTCATTATATTATTATAATAATAAGTTGATAAGGTTACTACTTTCATATATATATATATATATATATATATATATATATATATATGGATCTTGATAAACTGATAAGAGGATTTGTTACTTTACATTATATAATATGATATATATATAACACGAACAAAAAAAAAAAAGGAATAAAAGAAGGGCAGTGAAATTGGTTCAGCCGTGTATATACATGTCTATATATGTATATATACTGTATATACATATATTTGTTTAAAAACAAAAGGTTAAGTTACAGTATTACATTTTTAGCAAGAAGACTATTACGGTTCAGATTTCGGTTTTGGATTTCAGGTAGAATTTCTAACTCTTCTAAAATATGTATTTAATTTTTCTATTGTAAAATTCATGTTATTATTGTTGTTGAATTTTAACTGTTAAATTTTATAAAATAATTATGACTATGTGAAAATTATGAGAAAATTATGTCAATGTATTTTAATTGTCGCATTAATTAAATCCATGTATTAAAGGGATTGAAATTCTACTGAGCGTTAACTCACAACTACACAGTTTTGATTACAAGACCGGCAAGAGGAAAACGGCGACCAGAATTTCAGTTGAATTTCTAATTGAAATTGTAGTAGTTGTATTTATTTTTCACCGTTGTAAAATCAATTCGATAAATTGATAAATTATAAATTCGATAATTACAATTATCGCTGACGCATTGTAAATTAAAATATTTTTATAAAACGAATTATTGATTACTTGTTGCTATCGCATTATAAAATTTACCAGATTTTATAGAATGAAATTTTGGTCAATCGGTTTTAGTATTAATTCTCCAACAGGAGAAACCGTGTGGCGGCCCTAGGAGACCGGGTCGTTACACAAGTCTCCTAACTTTACACTGTAATTGACTCAGTCAATGTTGACTAAGTCAATATAACTTATACAAAGTTAAACAGGTCTCCCAATTTTACACTTCAATTTGAAGTTAAGAAGACGGTGTTTTTTTCTTAATTGAGTGGGTAAAGAGAAATAAATTAAAGTAGATTGTATTTTTCAATTGAGTGAGCCGAGAAGAATTTG
Source organism: Eucommia ulmoides (assembly GCA_016647705.1). Classification (NCBI taxonomy): domain Eukaryota; kingdom Viridiplantae; phylum Streptophyta; class Magnoliopsida; order Garryales; family Eucommiaceae; genus Eucommia; species Eucommia ulmoides. The sequence continues at coordinate 30,022,993 of CM028340.1, read as the reverse complement.
ACTTACTTAAACTTGAGAACTGACATGACAGGGCCAAATATCTCATCTTTAGCAATTAACATTCCATCCTGTTGAAGGTGGTGAGAAAAATAAAAGAAGAGAGATTAAACGACAGTTTTAATCTTCCAATCGAATATTCAATATTTACCTGAACATCTGTGAATATTGTTGGCTCAATATAATATCCCTTTCCGCCCTTTGGCTTACCACCAGTTAACAAGGTGGCACAATCTCTCTTCCCATGCTCAATGTATGAAAGTATTTTATCGAATTGTTTTTTGTCGACCTGCGCCAGATAGAGTGGTTTTAATGCCTCAAACATGAAATAATTGTTTCCACTAAATTGCACTCCACACCCTGAAGTTCGATGCACTTCAACAATGTTTAAATCCTAAGTTTTCAATTTTTATTTCTAATTTATTGGAAACAACAGATATTTCCATTATGTGAAGGGGTTTATAACATAATGTAAGTAAAGGATATAAGGAGAAAATAAAGAAAATATATTGATTGTTTGTAAATTTAGAATGAGTCTTGTTCCACTAATTATATAGTCACAAAAACAGGCTTAATTAGCAAGAACACTATTGAAATAAATGTGCTCATAAAACCCTACAATAAAAATACCAAAAATAGAAAAACACATAAATATAATATTCAACACTCCTCCTGAAGTTGGGGCGAAAATGTTAATGAACCCCAACTTGCTAATAGCTTACTAAAGAAGAGATGGTCTTGTAGAGTTGGCGAACATATCAGCAGTCTGTTATGAAGACGGGACGAAGGCTGGTGTGATAATTCTCGATTGGACTTTCTCACAAATGAAGTGGATATCCACCTCGATGTGTTTCGTCCTTCATGAAGGACTGAGTCCGAGGATAACATTATGGCAGACTTGCTGTCACAAAACAACTTATATGAGTTTCTCATAGGAAAACCCAACTCGGTCAAAAGAGAACGAAGCCAAATGATTTCACACATTCCTTAAGCCATAGCACGGTACTCAGCTTCAGCAGAAGATTAGGAGACGATGGATTGCTTCTTACTCTTCAACGGGTTTAGGTGTCTTCCATTAAAGGTACACATGCCAGAGGTCAAACGTCTATCGTCCTTCAATTCTGCATAGTCAACATCTGTAAAGTAGGAGAGTCCCTCCTGTGCCTCTGTCATATAAAAGAGCCTAAGACCGGGGCATGTTTTGGGGTACCGAAGGATATGATAGATAGCATCTAGGTGTGATGTACGTAGTGAGTACATAAACTGGCTCACAACATTGACAGCATACGTAAGATCTGGTTAGTAAAATAGATGAGGCGACCCACAAGTCGCTGATATACAGACGGATCTGATAACAATTATCCCGAGCATGTTGTTAACTTAAGGTTCGGATCCACAGGAATAGAGGTGAGTCTACATCCAAGCATCATAGTCTCCTGAAGAAGATTAAGGGCGTATTTTTGCTGGGATAGAGAGATACCTTTTCGAGACCGAGCAACCTCAATATCAAAAAAGTAGTGGAGATGACCCAAATCCTTGATGTCAAAAATTGGTCAGAGATCCTTCTTTACCTGCTGAATACCAGGTGTGTCGTCTCTTGTGATAATAATGTCATCCACATAGATTGAGATAATGATGCATTATCCCTGGTGTTGGCGACGGATAAAGCAAGTATGATCTAAATGACATTGGATAAACCCCATAGTGAGGATGGCTTTGCTGAATCAGCTGAACTATGAACGAGAAGACTTCTTAAGTCCATAGAGGGATCTTCGAAGTCTACAAATTTTGCCCGAATACTCCCCCTAAGTCCGAAATCCTAGTAGAGACTCTATATAGATAGTCTCAGTCAAGTCACCAGTAAGGAAGGCATTCTTGACATCCAACTGGTACAGAGGCTAATAATAGGATACAACTAATGAAACAAGGAGCCGAACAATAGTCAATTTACCAATCGGGGCAAAGGTGGCACCGAAGTCTTTGCCTGGGATTTGTGTGTAGCCCTTAGCAACAAGTCGTGCTTTGTATCGATCAATCGATCTATCAGCCAAAAATTTGACACTGAAGACCCACTTACAACCAATCGGTCGTTCATCAGTTGGCAAGTAAACAAAGTCCCATGTTTGATTCCGCTATAGGGCATTCATCTCTGCTTGCATAGCGGCAACCCACTTTGGATTCTGGAAGGCCTCATGAACAGAGCGATGAATGACAACCGAATCAATTAGTTCATAAAGGATTTATATTGAGCCGAGAGATCCTCAAAAGACAAATACTTAGAAATTGGATGATTAGTAGATCATGAAAAAAAAATAACAGAATGGTGGGCGACGTTCCCGATTCCGGTAATGGTAGGGAACATGGTGAGAGATAATGGGACATAGAGATATACCTGAGTCCGGAGAAGATGTCGGCAGGGGATGTGAGACACGTGGACGATGAGAGTAGACTCGTAAGGGGGCAGGTGAGGGGTTAAGTGGTGGGTGTGATGTGGGTAGGGAAGATATATCTAAGACAGGGATAGGACGTGGAAGTGAGGTATGATCCTCAGTAGTAGTTGCCTCAATAGGTGGAGAAGGTACAGTAGCGGAAAAGTAGGGTACAGTCTCAAGGAACGTAACATCGAGAGAGTGGTAAGTACCGTGGGTAATTGGATCATAGCACCTATATCCTTTCGACATAGAAGAATAGCCAAGAAAAACACACCGGATAGATTTAACATCTAACTTAGTGCGAGTAGGGCTCCGATTCTGGACAAAACATATACAACGAAGACACGGGGTAAGATAGGAAAAAAGGTGCTAATGGGTTTGATGAGAACCAACAAGCAATATCAAAGGACACATTGCATGTTCCAAGTGGGCCCATTACTAGGGCAAGATCCAAGAAGATCAAAGAAGCGCTTAATGGGCTAATTCAAGAGCTTTGGGGTGAATCGAACACAATAAAGCTCAAATTAGGCCCAAATGACGATTAAGACCTAATCCATCTCATCAAAGCAAGTGAATGTATTTAGACATGAACTCAAATGGATCAAGTCATGTGGACCATGAAATTCTCAGCATATTTATTTTATTTATTAGTGTTTTATTTTTAATTTAGTTATTTATTTGATAATTTGTAAGGCAAGATTGTCAATTTAGCCTTTTCCTTTTTAGATTAGGAATTAGTTATTTCCTTTTTAGATTAGGAATAGGGTTTCCTTATTTCTCTAAGATTCCTTAGTCCTCTAGGGTTTCCTTTTAGTTCTATTGTGGCCGCCACTATTCATGTACTGTTCATCGACACAGTTCACAGCTGCACTATTCACTAACTAGGGTTTTTTCTTTTATCTATTTAAGAGACTTGTATCCCATGGAAAAAAATACATTATTTTTTATTAATAAAATTGTGAGAGTTTTTTCTCTTTAGTTCTTCAGAGAACTTTCCCTGAACTTATCAAGAGTTTCTTGTGGCGTTCAAACTTATATCTTTGGTTCATGATTCATTATAATCATTGGGTCAAGATTATTATACTATTGGTTCGCGTTTCATTCATAAACGTTGGGTCGAGGTAATCTATCTTTTAATTTATGTATTTTTAGTTTGCTCAAAATCTGATTTTGTTTCGATCTTCATGAAGAAACCGTAAGTTGGTTTCGGGTCTCACTAATCCTTGGTTAGGTTCACATCATTTGGTAATCAGAGTAAGGTCTAAATCAAGTTTCATCTATTTTTTTTTCGTTCTTTCATATCTATTCCTTCATAATTTTTTTTTACCAAATTATATCATCAGATCTATTGCGTTTTTTTTCTTTTCGTTCTAATTCAAATCTGGTCCAATCTTAAAAAAAAAAACGCTGTGCATCTTTATTCTGATCATATTTTTCGTTTAAATATTGTGCTTCTTCAAATCTCGATTTAAAGTTGCTGTTTTTCAAAAAAACAAAAAAGAAAAAAAAACAAAAAAAAACAAAAACAAAAAAAAAAAAGAAAATTCAGCAACACCCCAAACAAAAATTGAGAATAATTTCTTCTTGTTCTATTTTATAAACTTTTGTTTGTACACTTCTTGTTCCCTTTATTTCGTTCCTAAACTCTCATTCTTAGTTAATCAAATTGTTGAGTTTGGATTATTACAAGGAAATTTCTGATTGAGATTAGTTAAGTTCAATAAAGAACTAAAAGAGAAAACTAAAGAGTGGAAAAAGGTAAGAGAGTGTGAGCTTATAAGAGGGTAAAAGCCGAATTTGAGTGATACACAAGTGGAGTGACATAATTTGAGTGCAAACACGTGAGAGAGTGTTTGTGAGGTTTGCTAACTTTGTTTTGCAGGTTACTAAACGTGTCTCGAGAAACAAACAAAAGCTCGTTCGATGAAGTACATGAAAGGATGGACATAATGGACGCAAAAGTTTTCTACAAGGCCTTGGAGCAAAAGTTTCAACAGTTGAACTTGCGGTTTGATGAAGTGCATAAGCGACTTGACAAAGTTGAGTTTAGTGTACAAAAGGGACAGCCACTGAGAGCTCCTAATGTGCAACTAAGAGAAAGGAATCAGCCTCGGTTCGAGTATGAAGATGATTATGGGGATGACCTAGATGAAGACGATCGTGTCTCTAATGCAAGCTTGGGCAAATTTGGGAGTGGACATGGGAATAGAGGAGATAGACATGGGGAGCGGATTGATAATAACTTGGGAAGCATTAAGGTGAAGATACCCTCATTCCAAGGGAAAAACGATCCTGAAGCATACTTGGAGTGAGAGAAGAATGTAGAGTTGATATTTGAGTGCCACAACTACTCCGAGGAGAAAAAGGTAAAACTCGCTGTGATTGAGTTTATTGACTATGCTATAATATGGTGGGATCAACTTGTGATAAATAGGAGAAAGAACCATGAGAGGCCTATCGTGATGTGGGCGGAAATAAAGTCCATCATGAGGAGGCGGTTTGTCCCTAGTCACTACTATAGGGACTTGTATAAGAAATTACAAAGCCTTACGCAAGGCTATCGGAGCGTGGCTGATTACTATAAGGAGATGGAGGTCGCTATGATCCGGGCTAATGTCGAGGAGGATAGAGAAGCTCCCATGACAAGGTTCTTGAATGAGCTGAATTAGGACATTTCCAACGTGGTGGAGTTGCAACATTACATGGAGTTGGAGGATATGGTTTACATGGCCATAAAAGTGGAACGACAGCTTAAAAGGAAATGAACTTGGTCATTTCAAAATTCAAGCTCCTCTAATTCATGGAAGCCGAGTGGGAGGAAGGACGAAGGAGTTGTTTCAAAGTCCAAAATCGAACCCCCAAAAATGAGAGATGATGTTCCTATCGCCAATAAAGGAAAAACTGAAACCCAAACTCGTAACCGTGATATTAAATATTTTCGTTGTTTGGGAGTAGGTCATATAGCCTCACAATGCCCAAATAAGAGGACCATGATTGCACGTGTTGATAGAGAGGTGGAAACCGAAAGTGAGAGTGATGATGACCAGATGCCACAACTTGAGGA